>JAOQIE010000004.1:2624431-3081620 GCA_032883995.1 Coronaproctus castanopsis | reverse complement strand
TTGGAGACTGGCTGAGTTCAATAGCTAATGTACGTAAACACGGCACTACGGGTGTATCGCCGGAGGAGCGCATGCTACAAGAACGCTTAGCACTGTTTGCCGCTGCCGAAAGTCATGCAAGCATTTCCTTTACCGATACATCAGACTCGCCCGATTCCTATGGAGAGCCTACAACATCCTTTGTCCGTCTATCAATCGATTCTGGAGATGCCTATATGAGTCTTCAGTATGAACGCATCGAAAAATTCTGCCAGCAGCTTAAACTGGACAGACTAAGCACAGAGTGGCCAGCTGTAGCGCAGGCAACTATCGACAAGAACGGTACACACGCTGACTTTCTAGAGTCTATTTTACGACTTCAGTATGAAGGACTTACTGAACGTCGGCGTCAAACGATACTCCGTTTATCTGGGCTGCCAGTGATAAAGACGTTGGAGCAGTTTGATTACAAATATGCCAGCGGTGTTCCCCGTAACCAAATACAGGAACTGGCTGGACTGGCTTTCATTGAGCGCCAGGAGAATATCGTGTTGCTAGGTCCGTCTGGTGTCGGGAAGACGCACCTGGCTACTGCCATAAGCTATAGGGCTGCGATGCATGGATTAAGCATCCGTTTTCTAACTGCGGCGGATATGATGTTGCAGCTGCTTACCTCTCATCGACAAGGTGACCTTAAGGGATATCTTACTCGCGTTATCAGTAAACCTAGACTATTGCACGAGTTTCGCGCCGACCAATAAACAAGTTATTTTTAAGCTCAATTCGATATAATATATAATTCGAAAAAATTGCCAATTAAAACATAAGATATTGAAATTAAAATATATTTTATGTTATCGCACATCTTGTGGATAAAACATTATTTTAGCTATTTTTAAAGCTTTATATGTCCGTGCGAAACTCGTGTATTGATTATCGATGAAGTTGGCTATTTACCTTTTGGCAAAGAAGAAGGAAATCTGTTCTTCCAGGTGGTGGCAAAGCGATATGAAGCGGGTAGTGTGCTCTTAACCAGTAATCTGTCTTTTGCTCAGTGGTCAAGTACATTTGGTGATGATGAGACGCTAACAGCCGCTATGCTGGATCGATTGCTTGCACCATGCACATATCGTACAGATTAGTGGACAAAGTTATCGGTTAAAAGACAAGCTAAAAAGCGGTCAGCTACATAAAAAATTGAAAGCGGAACTGAGCGAGTAAATTAAAGGGAGTGGATCAGTTTTACTTTAGCAAAGTGGATCAGAATTCAATTGCCATTGACACTGATTAAACGCATTCCGCGGAGATGTGTTCATACGTCTGGCTTTCGCTAAGGTATCAGCCCTTCTGCAAGAATAAAGTCCATTGAAAGCAGGATCCGTATTACGCTTGAGTTCCCTGCTGACAGTTGAACGAGAAAGCCCCAATTCTCTAGCAATAGTGGCCTGAGTAACACCGTCAATTATTCGTTTTTCGATATAAAAGCGCTCATGTAAATTCAAATGTTTTCCTTTCATACAACAGTATCTCTTATGGGGTCATTACAGTAAGTTTATCTATGTATGACCAAGGATTCACTTTGTTGCATTTCGTTTGGGAATTGGGGATTTCTTATTAACACGAGTTTCGCGCCGACAAATAAAGAAGTTATTTTTAAGCTCAATTCGATATAATATATAATTCGAAAAAATTGCCACTTAAAACATAAGATATTGAAATTAAAATATATTTTATGTTATCGCACATCTTGTGGATAAAACATTATTTTAGCTATTTTTAGAGCTTTATATGTCCGGGCGAAACTCGTGATTAACTTTGGCGGATAAAGCTACCAGACAGGTTATATTATCCGCAGGTTGCCGAATAAACGCGCTGAGACTGTTGTAGAAGCCTTCCGTGATATCATGGCAAATACTTTCTGTCATTTTAAAACCCTGACGGCTGATAACGGTTCTGAGTTCTCCATGCATAAACAGATAACTGAGATCACCGGTGCTGATGTCTTCTTTGCCAGGCCTTATCACTCATGGGAGCGTGGTTTAAATGAACACAGTAACGGACTTATCCGCCGTTTTTACCCAAAAGGAACGGACTTCAACCAAGTCACGGATACACGAGTTTCGCGCCGACAAATAAACAAGTTATTTTTAAGCTCAATTCGATATAATATATAATTCGAAAAAATTGCCACTTAAAACATAAGATATTGAAATTAAAATATATTTTATGTTATCGCACATCTTGTGGATAAAACATTATTTTAGCTATTTTTAGAGCTTTATATGTCCGTGCGAAACTCGTGGGATAATGAAATTGCAGAAATCGAGCACATACTTAATACTCGGGGACGAAAATCGTTGGGCTATTTTTCTCCAAATGAAGTATTTTTAGCTCATCTAATGGCTGCATAACGCTTTATGTGTTTGTTGCTTTTCGACTGGGAATGGGCCCACAGGAGAATTTTCAATAACAGCAATCCTCATCCCGCAACCCCGTAATCCACAAGCCAGAGCAAGGCCAACCATACCACCACCCACAATAACCACATCAAACGATTGCATAGTGAAAATATTCCTTCTTAAATAGCTAGAGATGAAACGATCGTCCCATTGCTTGGTGGGCTAAAATGTCACGCATAAGTGGTAGTGTTTCCATTGCCATTAATCCAACATTACGGCCGATAGCACAAATTAGATGATTATTGGAAAATAAATGAACCAGGTTATCGGTTAACTTTATGGTGCTTTGACGATCATCATGACGCTGCATTTGATACTGCATAAGAACCGAGTAAGCTCCCATATCACCACCATGATTGGCTACTTCACTAATTATATTGGCAAGGATCATGACATCACGCATACCAAGATTAAACCCCTGACCAGCAATAGGATGTAAAGTTTGTGCTGCATTGCCAACTAAAACCAATCGATGGCTAATCAATCTTTTCGCTTGCGAAAGTAACAATGGAAAACAGTAACGCTCATTAACAGCCTTAATTTCACCTAACCGCCAGCCAAACCATTTTTGTAATTCTGTCATAAATTGGTCATCACTCCACTGCATAATAGACTGCTGGTTTTCCAATGGGTGACACCAAACCAACGAACTACGCCCTTTAGATATAGGTAACATTGCCAACGGACCATGTTGGTTAAAACGCTCAAAGGCTTGACCCTGTGGTACTTGGCTAGTTAAAATATTAGCAATAATTGCACATTGTTGGTATGACGCGCGCTGCCATTCAATTTGACTGATTTTACCTATCATGGAATCGCTGCCATCAGCAGCAACTAATAATTGCCCGGTTAATACTTTACCACTCGTTAATTTGACTGATACATGCTCAATTGTGCGCTCAACAGCAATAACTTCATCAGGACAATATAATTCAACACCCGGCGCTTTTTTAAGCTGCTCAAATAAGTAATTTCCTGCATCCTGCAATTCAACAACATAACCAAGTGCAGGAAGGGAATAATCTTTGGCATACATATTTACCGCGCCAGCATGGCCATAGTCAGAAACATGAATATTAGTAATTGGCGTCACATACTTTTTTAATCCGTGCCAGACACCAATTTGATTAAACTGTTGGCAAGTGCCATAAGCCAATGCAATTGTTCTGGTATCAAAACCAGAATGTGCCTTATTATTAGGTAACCTTGCTTCAATTAATGAAACTTGAACCTTTCCCTGACTGAAGGCCGAAATAGCAAGTGCTAATGACGCACCTGTCATACCACCGCCAACAATAATTACTTTCATCCACGAGTTTCGCACCAATAAAAAAACGCTCTATTTTTAAGTTTAATTCAGCATAATATATAAATAGATAAAACCTTATAAATTAAATGCAACTTATTGTAATTTAATAAAATTTATGTGTTTTAGTAACTTGCAGATTAATCATTACTTTTAAGCCATTTCTGGAATTTTATATGCCTGTGCGAAACTCGTGTCATCGTTTCTAATCCCCTGCCTACTTTGCTGCTGCCATCAGTGCTTCTATCTCATCAGGATCTTTAATAACAGCCGCTGTCAGGTTTTCATTACCCTCTTCAGTGATCACAATCTCATCTTCAATACGGATACCAATTCCTCGATGAGCTTCAGGCACATTAGCATCCGGTGCAACATAAAGCCCCGGTTCAACGGTCAATACCATACCCGGCTCTAACGGACGATCGCGATTGTTTCCATAGTCACCAACATCATGGACATCAAGCCCTCACCAGTGACTTAAACCATGCATAAAAAAAGCAAATGAGCTTTACTTTCGATCAGTTTGTCTAGCTCGCCTTGCAAAAGACCCAACTTAATTAAACCTTCGATCTTAATCTTTATCACCGCCGCCATCACTTGATGAATAGTGACCCCAGGTCGATATAAGGTTAAAGCGCTATTTAGTGCCATCAATACAATGTCATAAATTTCACGCTGCTGTGGGCTGAATTTACCATTGACTGGAAAGGTACGCGTAATATCACTGGCATAACCTTGATATTTTGCACCGGCATCAACCAAAACTAAATCCCCTGCCTTCATCACGGCATCATTTTCGGTGTAATGCAAAATACATGCATTTTGCCCACTGCCGACAATGGTAGTATAAGCAGGCGATTTTGCGCCTTGACTGGCAAACTGATGTTCAATTTCTGCAGCCAGCTGATATTCATACATATCAGGCTGGCAGGTTTGCATTGCTCTAAGGTGTGCATCAGCAGAAATTTTGCTAGCTTCACGCATTAGGGGCTGTCGTCACAAGATTTCAGCCCAGATAGCAATAAATCGAATCTGGATGCTTGCCAGAAAGGAGGACGCTCTTTTGGCAAATCGAGTCGCAATCCCTCTCCACTGCTTAATTTTCGCAAAGACATTCTCAACAACATGGCGGTTTTTATAGAGAGCACTATCAAACTTTCGATAATGCTTTCTATGTTTTCGTGGTGGAATGACAGGCTGCATCCCTTGTTCTTCGGCTTGTTTAATGATTGAATCGCTATCATAGCCCCGGTCGGCCAGTAAATAATCTGCGGTTAACTCCTTGAGCAAGTCTGGAGCGACTGTACAGTCAGCAACAGTGCCAGACGTTAAAGTTGCTCTGAGTGGCATACCGTGTGCGTCTACGGCCAGGTGTAGCTTGCTGTTGAGCCCCCTTTTGTAAGGCCCATTTCATCATTCCCACCTACAGCTCCAGTGCCATGAAGGTGGACTTTTATATGAGTTGCATCAATCATCAACCATTCCATATCTGCTTCGCAGGTAAGATTTTCAAGAATCGATGCCCATACACCTTTATTTTTCCAACGGCAAAAGCGACGATGGGTATTTTTCCAACAACCTAATATCGCGGTGAATGATTTTTGCACCTAATTTAATTGCTGATAGCTGATAATAATGCCGTAAGTTCACCCGTAGCATGAGGAAAATCATGTTGTTTTTCAACGATAAATTCGTCTAATGCACGAGTTTCGCACGGACATATAAAGCTCTAAAAAATAGCTAAAATAATGTTTTATCCACAAGATGTGCGATAACATAAAATATATTTTAATTTCAATATCTTATGTTTTAATTGGCAATTTTTTCGAATTATATATTATATCGAATTGAGCTTAAAAATAACTTGTTTATTTGTCGGCGCGAAACTCGTGTAATGTTTTCATGACCAAGGTCCTGAGTCTAATTTTATAGAGATTTTGTAAGTGTCAATGCCAATTGAATTCTGATCCACTTTGCTAAAGTAAAACTGATCCACTCCCTTTAATTTACTCCCTCAGTTCCGCTTTCAATTTTTTATGTAGCTGACCGCTTTTTAGCTTGTCTTTTAACCGATAACTTTGTCCACTAATCTGTAGGATATGTGCATGGTGCAGCAATCGATCCAGCATAGCGGCTGTTAGCGTCTCATCATCACCAAATGTACTTGACCACTGAGCAAAAGACAGATTACTGGTTAAGAGCACACTACCCGCTTCATATCGCTTTGCCACCACCTGGAAGAACAGATTTGCTTCTTTTTTGCCAAAAGGTAAATAGCCAACTTCATCGATAATCAATAGTCTAGGTTTACTGATAACGCGAGTAAGATATCCCTTAAGGTCACCTTGTCGATGAGAGGTAAGCAGCTGCAACATCATATCCGCCGCAGTTAGAAAACGGATGCTTAATCCATGCATCGCAGCCCTATAGCTTATGGCAGTAGCCAGGTGCGTCTTCCCGACACCAGACGGACCTAGCAACACGATATTCTCCTGGCGCTCAATGAAAGCCAGTCCAGCCAGTTCCTGTATTTGGTTACGGGGAACACCGCTGGCATATTTGTAATCAAACTGCTCCAACGTCTTTATCACTGGCAGCCCAGATAAACGGAGTATCGTTTGACGCCGACGTTCAGTAAGTCCTTCATACTGAAGTCGTAAAATAGACTCTAGAAAGTCAGCGTGTGTACCGTTCTTATCGATAGTTGCCTGCGCTACAGCTGGCCACTCTGTGCTTAGTCTGTCCAGTTTAAGCTGCTGGCAGAATTTTTCGATGCGTTCATACTGAAGACTCATATAGGCATCTCCAGAATCGATTGATAGACGGACAAAGGATGTTGTAGGCTCTCCATAGGAATCGGGCGAGTCTGATGTATCGGTAAAGGAAATGCTTGCATGACTTTCGGCAGCGGCAACAGTGCTAAGCGTTCTTGTAGCATGCGCTCCTCCGGCGATACACCCGTAGTGCCGTGTTTACGTACATTAGCTATTGAACTCAGCCAGTCTCCAATACGTGAGTTGGCGGCGGCAGCATCCAAAATAAGCCCTGCCTGACGAAATGACGCAGTTAGTGGAACAATGAAACTGTTCTTAAGATAGTGATTAAAACGTTCAACCTTACCTTTAGTCTTCGCCCTGTATGGACGGCAGACTTTCGGACTGAAAGCATATTTCTCGGGAAGCTGGATAAGCTGTGGGTTCCAGCGGTGTTTACCAGGACCATAAACATCACGCTCAATGATAATGGTCTTCGCATTATCAAATAGCAGCTGACGAGGCGTACCGCCAAAATACTGTAGGGCTGACTCAATCCCGTCGCACCAGGCTGCTGAATTTTGACAGGTGTAAAACTTAACAAAACACGAGTTTCGCGCCGACAAATAAACAAGTTATTTTTAAGCTCAATTCGATATAATATATAATTCGAAAAAATTGCCAATTAAAACATAAGATATTGAAATTAAAATATATTTTATGTTATCGCGCATCTTGTGGATAAAACATTATTTTAGATATTTTTAGGGGCTGTCGTCACAAGATGTAAGGCTATGATATTATTTTAAAATGAAAAAATTAGCTTTATTAGCACATCGTCGACACGACATTTCTGATCGCTCCTGGGAAAGAATCGAGTCCTTACTTCCTGGTAGAAAAGGCAAATGGGGCGGCGTCGCAAAGGATAACCGATTGTTTATTAATGCAGTATTCTGGATCTTAAGAACAGGCTCTCCATGGAGAGATCTGCCTCCTGATTACGGTTGTTGGAAAAATACCCATCGTCGCTTTTGCCGTTGGAAAAATAAAGGTGTATGGGCATCGATTCTTGAAAATCTTACCTGCGAAGCAGATATGGAATGGTTGATGATTGATGCAACTCATATAAAAGTCCACCTTCATGGCACTGGAGCTGTAGGTGGGAATGATGAAATGGGCCTTACAAAAGGGGGGCTCAACAGCAAGCTACACCTGGCCGTAGACGCACACGGTATGCCACTCAGAGCAACTTTAACGTCTGGCACTGTTGCTGACTGTACAGTCGCTCCAGACTTGCTCAAGGAGTTAACCGCAGATTATTTACTGGCCGACCGGGGCTATGATAGCGATTCAATCATTAAACAAGCCGAAGAACAAGGGATGCAGCCTGTCATTCCACCACGAAAACATAGAAAGCATTATCGAAAGTTTGATAGTGCTCTCTATAAAAACCGCCATGTTGTTGAGAATGTCTTTGCGAAAATTAAGCAGTGGAGAGGGATTGCGACTCGATTTGCCAAAAGAGCGTCCTCCTTTCTGGCAAGCATCCAGATTCGATTTATTGCTATCTGGGCTGAAATCTTGTGACGACAGCCCCTAACACTCGCGCAAGCAATTCATTAACATATAGACTGCTATACAGTACGGTACCCGTAAATGGTAGCGCTAGAGAAATAGGTTCTGTGCCCCGCAACGTTTTCATTTTTCCCTTGCCTCCCCAACGGATCAGCAATGGCGTAAAAGGTTGTAAACAGCCTTTTAAATTAGATCGACGGCTAGGAGCACCTTTGGCTAATAGTCGAATACGGCCCTCATTTTCGGTGAAAAAATCTAACAGTAAACTCGTTTCACTATAAGGGCGAGTATGAAGTACAAATGCACGTTGCCAACCGTCCACGGAAACCCGCCTTAATGAAGATCGTCCATATAGCCTAAACTACGCAGTGCACGTTCATCATCAGCCCATCCGGCTTTAACTTTCACCCAAAGTTCAAGATGAACCTTAGTAGCAAAAAGTTTTTCCATATCCATCCGAGCTTCAATGCCAATTTTCTTAATTTTGCTACCTTTATTGCCAATAACCATTTTTTTCTGGCCATCTCTTTCAACCAAAATCAGGCCATGAATGTTATAGCCACCGCGTTCATTTACCACAAATTGCTCAATTTCAACTGTGACCGAATAAGGGAGCTCATCGCCGAGAAAACGCATTAATTTCTCACGAATAATTTCACCAACCATAAAACGTTGTGAGCGATCAGTGATATAGTCCGCTGGAAAATGATGTGCTGCTTCTGGCATATGTTGACGGACAATTTTAGTAATAATATCGATACCGGTACCTTTTTCTGCACTAATTGGCAAAATATCCAGAAAATTCATTTGCTTGCTAAGAAATTCAATATGGGGCAGCAAACGGGTTTTATCCACCACATTATCAATTTTATTGATCACTAATAATACTGGACAAGGCAAATGACGCAGCTTATTTATTACCATCTCATCACCGCTTGTCCAATGTATGCCTTCAACAACAAAAATAATCAGTTCCACATCACCAATTGAGCTACTTGCTGCCCGATTCATTAAACGATTTATTGCGCGCTTTTCTTCTACATGCAATCCTGGAGTATCGACATAAATTGTTTGATAATTACCTTCTGTCTCAATACCCATGATGCGATGACGGGTTGTCTGTGGTTTACGTGAAGTAATAGAAATCTTTTGCCCGAGTAATTGGTTCAATAATGTTGATTTACCCACATTTGGGCGTCCTACAATGGCTACAAATCCACAATAGGTTTTCTGTTTGCTCATTCAAGCTCCAATATTTTTAATGCCTGTTCAGCTGCGGCTTGTTCAGCCTTACGACGACTTGAGCCCACTCCTTCAACCGGTTCATTTATACCACTAACCTGACAATGAATAGTAAATTCCTGATCGTGCGCTTCACCGCGAACTTGAACTACCAAATAACTTGGTAAAGGTAAATGGCGTCCCTGTAAATACTCTTGTAAACGTGTTTTAGGATCTTTTTGTTTATCGCCGGGGCTAATTTCTATTAATCGAGTGTCATACCAAGCTAAAACAATTTGTTCAGTCGTTTGAATATCACTATCTAAAAAAATACTGCCAATTAACGCTTCGATAGTATCTGCTAATATTGATTCTCGACGAAAACCACCGCTTTTTAATTCACCTGGCCCTAAACGCAAACATTCTCCCAAATCAAACTCTCGTGCAAGCTCAGCCAGTGTATTACCCCTGACCAATGTTGCTCGCATACGACTCATACCGCCTTCATCAACCTTAGGAAAACGATGATAAAGATCATTGGCAATCACAAAACTAAGAATTGAATCGCCTAAAAACTCCAATCTCTCATTGTGACTACTACTGGCACTACGATGAGTTAACGCTTGCTTTAATAATTCAATTTGTTTAAAAGTATAACCAAGCTTACGCTGTAGCTGTTTAATTTTTTGTCGCTCTGACCACTCAATTAAAGAAGAATTCATGTGCTACCAATTATTTCATTATCAAATTACAAAAAGCATACGCAACAGATCTGCAAAATAAATTTTTACAAAACTGTTGCGTTGGCAAGTTTCCTGATATCGTTCAAGAAACCATCATTTTTGATTATCGTGCTATATTCTATATCGATTACGATATAAATCAATTTAGCATTAATGATTAGTTTATCTCATTATTTTATTAGTTGATTGCACCAATACGACTTAAACGCACTCCAGTTGGCCATTCCCCCTCATGCTTATCAAGGCTAAACCAGATAATAACTGCACGCCCAACTAAATTTTCTTCTGGCACAAAACCCCACATACGACTATCTGCACTATTATCCCGATTATCTCCCATCATAAAATAGTGTTTAGGGGGAACAATCCATTCATTCTCTGGTAAACCGGGCTGTTGGTAACGTGACTGCGTATATACTTGTGGGATCACTAAGATTTCATGGCTAGTATCATCTAATTTTTCGATTCTTTCCGCTTGACGTAATGCGTTACTTGGTACTGGTTCGCCCAATGGAATTTGATAACTTCCTTTCTGACTTTCGACCATAGAGTCAATATTAAAAAATAAAGACCATTCACTCTCTTTTAATGAAGAATAGATAATTGGTAACGCTCGAACACAGTTTGAAATTGAACAATTCGGATAAATACGTAACTCTTTTTGTTCAGGATCATAAACAATTTTATCACCAGGTAGACCAATAACACGTTTAACAAAATCTACACTAGGATCCTTAGGATATTTAAATACCGCAATATCACCACGTTTAGGTTTTCCTGTTTCCAATAATGTCGTTTGGGTAACAGGATCTTTTAATCCATAAGCAAACTTTTCTACTAGTATAAAATCACCGACCAATAAGGTAGGCATCATTGAACCTGACGGGATTTGAAATGGCTCATAAATAAACGAACGTATCACTAATACAATCGCTAATATCGGAAAAATAGATGAACAAGTATCAACCCATGATGGTTTATGAATACTTTCAGCTAAATGCGTCTGCTCTACGCTTCCTTCAGTAACTTTTTGCTGCTGCGCCATTTTTTTCTTACGAGCAGGTGCTAATTTAAAACGATCAATACCCCAGATAATCCCTGTCATCAAGGTCGCCAGCGTCAAGATCAAAGAAAAAGTGTTAGCCATTATGACTCCTTACAACGGTTAGTTATCTTTACCTACGTGAAGAATAGCAAGGAACGCTTCCTGTGGTAGTTCAACATTACCAACCTGCTTCATACGTTTCTTACCTTCTTTCTGTTTCTGTAGTAATTTTTTCTTACGGCTAACATCACCACCATAACATTTAGCTAATACATTTTTACGTAATTGTTTCACCGTTGAACGCGCTATAATATGGGTACCAATTGCAGCCTGGATTGCAATATCAAACTGTTGGCGCGGGATCAGATCTTTCATTTTATCAACTAGCTCACGACCACGATATGGTGCATTTGCACGATGGGTAATCAATGCTAAGGCATCCACTCTTTCGCCATTAATTAACACATCTACACGCACCATATCAGCCGCCTGGAAGCGGACAAAGCCATAATTCAATGAAGCATATCCTCGAGAAGTAGACTTCAAGCGATCAAAGAAATCTAACACCACCTCAGCCATAGGAATTTCATAGGTTAATGCGACCTGATTACCATGGTAAACCATATTAGTCTGAACACCGCGTTTTTCTACGCAGAGCGTAATAACATTACCAAGATATTCCTTCGGCATTAGCATGTTACATTCTGCAATTGGTTCGCGTAATTCATTTATATTATTAAGTGCTGGTAATTTAGAGGGACTATCAACATAGATGACATCACCATTTGTTAACTCAACTTCATAAATAACTGTAGGCGCAGTTGTAATAAGATCCAAATCATATTCACGTTCCAAACGCTCCTGGATAATCTCCATATGAAGTAGACCAAGGAAACCACACCGAAATCCAAAACCTAATGCAGTTGAACTCTCTGGTTCATAAAATAACGAAGCATCATTCAAGCTTAATTTAGCTAAAGCGTCACGAAATGCTTCATAATCATCAGAGCTAACGGGGAATAAACCGGCGTAAACCTGCGGTTTTACTTTTTTAAAACCAGGCAACGCCTGTATTGCAGAATGACGAGCGCCAGTTAATGTATCGCCAACCGGCGCGCCGTGAATATCTTTTATGGCACAGACCAGCCAACCGACTTCACCACAATTTAGTTGTTGACGATCAATTCGTTTGGGTGTGAAAATTCCTAACCGATCAACATTATAAAGTTGGCCAGAGCTCATCACTTTAATTTTATCACCTTTACAAAGCGTACCATTTTTAATCCGTACCAGCGAAACAACACCTAAATAATTATCAAACCACGAATCAATAATTAATGCCTGCAAAGGCGCTGCCGGATCACCTTCTGGTGGTGGGATCTCTTTAACCAGCCGTTCAATTACGTCTTGTACCCCTAATCCAGTTTTTGCTGAGCATCGAACAGCATCATGAGCATCGATGCCAACAATATCTTCAATTTCTTCAGCTACCCGATCAGGCTCTGCCGCAGGTAAATCGATTTTATTAAGTACAGGAACAACTTCTAAATCCATTTCAATAGTGGTATAGCAATTAGCAAGGGTTTGCGCTTCCACACCTTGCCCTGTATCAACAACCAGTAATGCCCCTTCACAAGCAGCTAATGAACGGGATACTTCATAAGAGAAGTCAACATGGCCAGGCGTATCAATAAAATTAAGCTGATAAGTTTCACCATCACTGGCTTTATAATTCAGGGTAACACTCTGCGCTTTTATTGTGATCCCTCGTTCCCGCTCCAAATCCATAGAATCTAATACCTGGGCTGCCATTTCACGATCAGAAAGGCCACCACAGATCTGGATAATACGATCCGACAGAGTTGATTTACCATGATCAATGTGAGCGATGATGGAAAAATTCCTTATATGTTTGATTTTCAAGATGGTCGCCTCCGGCGACGACTTGTCACCGTCTTCCAGTTTCAATAAATCCATCAACACCAAAACCGCCTGTATCGCATTCTAAGGCCATCAAATCAAAAAGCGCTACCATTTGGGTTACTTATATCAAGAAAACGCCTTATAGAGCGTTATGGTGTACCTCAAAATCGATTTATGACGATTGGTTGAGTACATATTTCCATTTCAATCTTAAAAACACCCAGATTGATTAATATTTAACCGTTTTGGGTATTAATTTCTTATACATCAAGGTTATATCTTCTTCTAAATGGCCTTATAAAATCAGTTTTAGCGATAGCTTAGCCCTACAAAGCTAAAACTAATAAAAGCTGTTATAACAATCTTGGGAATGCATTTTCCATATAAGCGACAAACAACTCAAAGAATCATTGATAATGAAAAAGTCGTTTTTATGAATAAGGCGGTTATAGGCATAGATTAGTGACGATATGTAATTACTAATGATAGGCATTTAGGCTTACTCTGTCATTCATACTTGCTGTTTTAATTCATCAGGCGGTAAACCTATTTGTAAAATGATCGGTTGATATAGCGTCTCTTTTTCCCAATAATGCGCAATTTTTTTTGCCAGAAAAAAGCCAACACTGCCACCAATAACTGCACCTAAAAAGATAATAAATTGATTTAAAAAAAGAAATTGCATAACCCCACTGCCGATAAAAAGGCCAAGTAATGGGGTAAGGTAAACAAGCATTGCTGAACGTAATAAACTGGCTTCAGGGATCCCGACTTCAATTTTCTGACCAACTATCAGAGGCTGACTGACCTCAAGTTCTAATTGATACTCAGTTTTCGGTCCTATTTTATTGAGAATATAAGATCCGCAAGTTGAGCGAGCAGCACAACTACCACAACCAGAATTAGAACCATATCGCAACACAGCTCGACCATTATGCCAATACACAACCGTTGCCCACTCTTTAACCATTACTTGCCTCTTTAAAACTAACATTAGCTGCAATCTGGCTAGCGATTAACAATGGTAACTGGCCAATAACCGTCACTTCGTATTGTCCTTTTATCACCGTATAAATAGTTAAACCACCTTTACGAAATGGTTTTTCACTAAGTTGACGCTCACCTGCTTTAGGGGCTGTCGTCACAAGATTTCAGCCCAGATAGCAATAAATCGAATCTGGATGCTTGCCAGAAAGGAGGACGCTCTTTTGGCAAATCGAGTCGCAATCCCTCTCCACTGCTTAATTTTCGCAAAGACATTCTCAACAACATGGCGGTTTTTATAGAGAGCACTATCAAACTTTCGATAATGCTTTCTATGTTTTCGTGGTGGAATGACAGGCTGCATCCCTTGTTCTTCGGCTTGTTTAATGATTGAATCGCTATCATAGCCCCGGTCGGCCAGTAAATAATCTGCGGTTAACTCCTTGAGCAAGTCTGGAGCGACTGTACAGTCAGCAACAGTGCCAGACGTTAAAGTTGCTCTGTGTGGCATACCGTGTGCGTCTACGGCCAGGTGTAGCTTGCTGTTGAGCCCCCTTTTGTAAGGCCCATTTCATCATTCCCACCTACAGCTCCAGTGCCATGAAGGTGGACTTTTATATGAATTGCATCAATCATCAACCATTCCATATCTGCTTCGCAGGTAAGATTTTCAAGAATCGATGCCCATACACCTTTATTTTTCCAACGGCAAAAGCGACGATGGGTATTTTTCCAACAACCGTAATCAGGAGGCAGATCTCTCCATGGAGAGCCTGTTCTTAAGATCCAGAATACTGCATTAATAAACAATCGGTTATCCTTTGCGACGCCGCCCCATTTGCCTTTTCTACCAGGAAGTAAGGACTCGATTCTTTCCCAGGAGCGATCAGAAATGTCGTGTCGACGATGTGCTAATAAAGCTAATTTTTTCATTTTAAAATAATATCATAGCCTTACATCTTGTGACGACAGCCCCTACGAATCTCATCCTGTATTTGCGTTAGTTTATTTTTAGCACTATCCAGCTCTTCACCTAACTGGTTAACTTGCTTACGTAAAGCTTCAACATCTTCACCGCGCGCTTTTTCTGCACCGATGGTCTTTGAGCGGGAATTTCGTTCGGCCTGCAAGCTTTCTGTTTTAATTTGTAAATCTTTGCGTTCTTGCTCTAGTTTACGCAACATATCTACATCGAGAATAAATCCCCTACGAGCCACTTTTTCAGCAACTACGTCTAGCTCATTACGCAGTAAATTTGGATCGAGCATGCTTAACCTGTAAAATTATTATGGTTTAAAAATAAAAACAACCTGCCAGTCTTCTCTAGGGGCTGTCGTCACAAGATGTAAGGCTATGATATTATTTTAAAATGAAAAAATTAGCTTTATTAGCACATCGTCGACACGACATTTCTGATCGCTCCTGGGAAAGAATCGAGTCCTTACTTCCTGGTAGAAAAGGCAAATGGGGCGGCGTCGCAAAGGATAACCGATTGTTTATTAATGCAGTATTCTGGATCTTAAGAATATGCTCTCCATGGAGAGATCTGCCTCCTGATTACGGTTGTTGGAAAAATACCCACCGTAGCTTTTGCCGTTGGAAAAATAAAGGTGTATGGGCATCGATTCTTGAAAATCTTACCTGCGAAGCAGATATGAAATGGTTGATGATTGATGCAACTCATATAAAAGTCCACCTTCATGGCACTGGAGCTGTAGGTGGGAATGATGAAATGGGCCTTACAAAAGGGGGCTCAACAGCAAGCTACACCTGGCCGTAGACGCACACGGTATGCCACTCAGAGCAACTTTAACGTCTGGCACTGTTGCTGACTGTACAGTCGCTCCAGACTTGCTCAAGGAGTTAACCGCAGATTATTTACTGGCCGACCGGGGCTATGATAGCGATTCAATCATTAAACAAGCCGAAGAACAAGGGATGCAGCCTGTCATTCCACCACGAAAACATAGAAAGCATTATCGAAAGTTTGATAGTGCTCTCTATAAAAACCGCCATGTTGTTGAGAATGTCTTTGCGAAAATTAAGCAGTGGAGAGGGATTGCGACTCGATTTGCCAAAAGAGCGTCCTCCTTTCTGGCAAGCATCCAGATTCGATTTATTGCTATCTGGGCTGAAATCTTGTGACGACAGCCCCTAGACACTTAACACTTTTTTAGCCTGATCGATCTGGCTACATTACCCCATTGAGATTTTTAACGATAGCGTTTTGTTAAGCTATTTTGATCCAATTCAGTCAGCCAGGATAATTTTTCGCCAATTTTTCCTTCTAAACCTCGATTTGATGGAAAATAATAACGTGTTTCTTGCATCTCGTCGGGAAAGTAATTTTCACCAGCAGCATAAGCATTTTCCCAAATTCCCAAACGAAATGCAACAAAGTGAATCCTTGGTCATACATAGATAAACTTACTGTAATGACCCCATCAGAGATACTGTTGTATGAAGGGAAAACATTTGAATTTACATGAGCGCTTTTATATCGAAAAACGAATAATTGACGGTGTTACTCAGGCCACTATTGCTAGAGAATTGGGGCTTTCTCGTTCAACTGTCAGCAGGGAACTCAAGCGTAATACGCATCCTGCTTTCCATGGACTTTATTCTTGCAGAAGGGCTGATACCTTAGCGAAAGCCAGACGTATGAACACATCTCCGCGGAATGCGTTTAATCAGCAAACCACAGAAACGCAGGCTTTTATCCGTAAAGAGCTTGCTTTACATACTTCGCCTGCCGTTATTAGTGGAAGGCTGCGTTTGAAACATGGGGTTTCTGTCAGTAAAAATACGCTCTATCGCTATATCAAGAGAGACCGACTGGCAGGAGGAAATCTCTATCTCCAGCTTCCTCATCGAGGCAAATATTATCGCTATGGCAAGGGA
This sequence comes from Coronaproctus castanopsis, assembly GCA_032883995.1. Classification (NCBI taxonomy): domain Eukaryota; kingdom Metazoa; phylum Arthropoda; class Insecta; order Hemiptera; family Monophlebidae; genus Coronaproctus; species Coronaproctus castanopsis. Next base: position 3,064,731 of record JAOQIE010000004.1, on the reverse strand, counting down.
GAACCCAAGCGTAGCGCTATTCCTGATAGAGTGGGTATTGAAGAGAGACCAGCTGAGGCTGATCTCAAGCAACAACCCGGTCATTTTGAAATTGATACTGTATTTGGTAAGGATCAGAAGTCATTCTTATTAACTTTGGCGGATAAAGCTACCAGACAGGTTATTATCCGCAGGTTGCCGAATAAACGCGCTGAGACTGTTGTAGAAGCCTTCCGTGATATCATGGCAAATACTTTCTGTCATTTTAAAACCCTGACGGTTGATAACGGTTCTGAGTTCTCCATGCATAAACAGATAACTGAGATCACCGGTGCTGATGTCTTCTTTGCCAGGCCTTATCACTCATGGGAGCGTGGTTTAAATGAACACAGTAACGGACTTATCCGCCGTTTTTACCCAAAAGGAACGGACTTCAACCAAGTCACGGACAATGAGATTGCAGAAATCGAGCACATACTTAGGGGCTGTCGTCACAAGATGTAAGGCTATGATATTATTTTAAAATGAAAAAATTAGCTTTATTAGCACATCGTCGACACGACATTTCTGATCGCTCCTGGGAAAGAATCGAGTCCTTACTTCCTGGTAGAAAAGGCAAATGAGGCGGCGTCGCAAAGGATAACCGATTGTTTATTAATGCAGTATTCTGGATCTTAAGAACAGGCTCTCCATGGAGAGATCTGCCTCCTGATTACGGTTGTTGGAAAAATACCCACCGTCGCTTTTGCCGTTGGAAAAATAAAGGTGTATGGGCATCGATTCTTGAAAATCTTACCTGCGAAGCAGATATGGAATGGTTGATGATTGATGCAACTCATATAAAAGTCTACCTTCATGGCACTGGAGCTGTAGGTGGGAATGATGAAATGGGCCTTACAAAAGGGGGCTCAACAGCAAGCTACACCTGGCCGTAGACGCACACGGTATGCCACTCAGAGCAACTTTAACGTCTGGCACTGTTGCTGACTGTACAGTCGCTCCAGACTTGCTCAAGGAGTTAACCGCAGATTATTTACTGGCCGACCGGGGCTATGATAGCGATTCAATCATTAAACAAGCCGAAGAACAAGGGATGCAGCCTGTCATTCCACCACGAAAACATAGAAAGCATTATCGAAAGTTTGATAGTGCTCTCTATAAAAACCGCCATGTTGTTGAGAATGTCTTTGCGAAAATTAAGCAGTGGAGAGGGATTGCGACTCGATTTGCCAAAAGAGCGTCCTCCTTTCTGGCAAGCATCCAGATTCGATTTATTGCTATCTGGGCTGAAATCATGTGACGACAGCCCCTAATCCCTCTTTGCAAGTAAAATACATTTGGTCTTCAAATCGATATGATGTTTTCATTTTATAATCCTATCGCCATCCAATAATAACCGTCCATAAACGTATCGCTACCACCCGCTATACTCCTGACATAATAATTAAATCCCCTTGGCGTTACATCATAAGCAATTCCTATAAACATAGCTCCGGAGCTTGTATTATGCGCTTTAGAACTCGTCGTTATACTATAGACAAATGAAGAAAATGCAGTAGGAAAATTAATGGTAATGGTATAAGAATTACCTTCTTTACCTTCTTGACTTCTATATCCCCATTGAATAATCAGGCCTGAATTCGGCTCTTTCAGCCAACCATTTGGCAATTTATTGGTTGTCCATTTTACTGAATTTATTTTTGCATCGACTTCTGTTTTTGTATAGTTCTCTTCCTGTATCGCCAGCGTGCCATTTTTATTTTGAGGAATAGTTATTAGGGGCTGTCGTCACAAGATTTCAGCCCAGATAGCAATAAATCGAATCTGGATCCTTGCCAGAAAGGAGGACGCTCTTTTGGCAAATCGAGTCGCAATCCCTCTCCACTGCTTAATTTTCGCAAAGACATTCTCAACAACATGGCGGTTTTTATAGAGAGCACTATCAAACTTTCGATAATGCTTTCTATGTTTTCGTGGTGGAATGACAGGCTGCATCCCCTGTTCTTCGGCTTGTTTAATGATTGAATCGCTATCATAGCCCCGGTCGGCCAGTAAATAATCTGCGGTTAACTCCTTGAGCAAGTCTGGAGCGACTGTACAGTCAGCAACAGTGCCAGACGTTAAAGTTGCTCTGAGTGGCATACCGTGTGCGTCTACGGCCGGGTGTAGCGTGCTGTTGAGCCCCCTTTTGTAAGGCTCATTTCATCATTCCCACCTACAGCTCCAGTGCCATGAAGGTGGACTTTTATATGAGTTGCATCAATCATCAACCATTCCATATCTGCTTCGCAGGTAAGATTTTCAAGAATCGATGCCCATACACCTTTATTTTTCCAACGGCAAAAGCGACGGTGGGTATTTTTCCAACAACCGTAATCAGGAGGCAGATCTCTCCATGGAGAGCCTGTTTTTAAGATCCAGAATACTGCATTAATAAACAATCGGTTATCCTTTGCGACGCCGCCCCATTTGCCTTTTCTACCAGGAAGTAAGGACTCGATTCTTTCCCAGGAGCGATCAGAAATGTCGTGTCGACGATGTGCTAATAAAGCTAATTTTTTCATTTTAAAATAATATCATAGCCTTACATCTTGTGACGACAGCCCCTAGTAAACCAAGATGTAGAAACCATCAGAAGGCAATGGAAATGCGGATGGGCGTAACCTTCCCGATTCTTTTCACGTGTCACTTCTGTTGTTCTAATCCAGCCTTTGACAGGCTTAAATTCTTTACGCTTAACAAAACGATGCCAAGCAACATTCATTGCTTTTAACTCACTTCTTAATGAATCAATCGGCACATTCGGCACTGTCAAGGTCATAAATACCCAGCGCGCTTTAGGATATTCCTGAAGCACAACAGGAAGATAATTTAAAAATTGGGCTAGGGGCTGTCGTCACAAGATTTCAGCCCAGATAGCAATAAATCGAATCTGGATGCTTGCCAGAAAGGAGGACGCTCTTTTGGCAAATCAAGTCGCAATCCCTCTCCACTGCTTAATTTTCGCAAAGACATTCTCAACAACATGGCGGTTTTTATAGAGAGCACTATCAAACTTTCGATAATGCTTTCTATGTTTTCGTGGTGGAATGACAGGCTGCATCCCTTGTTCTTCGGCTTGTTTAATGATTGAATCGCTATCATAGCCTCGGTCGGCCAGTAAATAATCTGCGGTTAACTCCTTGAGCAAGTCTGGAGCGACTGTACAGTCAGCAACAGTGCCAGACGTTAAAGTTGCTCTGAGTGGCATACCGTGTGCGTCTACGGCCAGGTGTAGCTTGCTGTTGAGCCCCCTTTTGTAAGGCCCATTTCATCATTCCCACCTACAGCTCCAGTGCCATGAAGGTGGACTTTTATATGAGTTGCATCAATCATCAACCATTCCATATCTGCTTCGCAGGTAAGATTTTCAAGAATCGATGCCCATACACCTTTATTTTTCCAACGGCAAAAGCGACGATGGGTATTTTTCCAACAACCGTAATCAGGAGGCAGATCTCTCCATGGAGAGCCTGTTCTTAAGATCCAGAATACTGCATTAATAAACAATCGGTTATCCTTTGCGACGCCGCCCCATTTGCCTTTTCTACCAGGAAGTAAGGACTCGATTCTTTCCCAGGAGCGATCAGAAATGTCGTGTCGACGATGTGCTAATAAAGCTAATTTTTTCATTTTAAAATAATATCATAGCCTTACATCTTGTGACGACAGCCCCTAGAGCTATTCCTTTTTAATTATAAATCTTATAAATAAAAACATCCTGCTGGCAAATTAGTTGTTAGAAATAAGCCGCAGGATTCAAGATCTGGAATATAAACTATATACGAAAATATCACCATTGTCTGGATGCTTTAATTTTAATGCGCCCCGCTGCGCAAATCATCATATCGAACCTGAACCATTTGAAATGAACCTTTGAAGAAGTCGGTTAGTGCTGGCGAGCCTCGATGGACTGATTTCCTGTGCGGCAAAGGTTCATTTCAAATTAAGGAAAACGTAATGAACACAATCACTGTTCCTTTTCATGGCAACGCACTGTATATCGTTAACCACAACGGAGAACCGTATACCCCGATGAAACCTATTGTTGAGGGTATGGGGATGGCTTGGCAGTCTCAACTAGAGAAGTTAAAACAACGATTTCAATCAACTGTAACGGAAATCGTTATAGTTGCTTCTGATGGCAAAGATAGAAAGATGGCTTGCCTCCCTTTGCGCAAACTTGCTGGCTGGCTTCAGACTATTAGCCCCAACAAAGTTAAACCTGAAATCCGCGAAAAAGTTGTTCAGTATCAAAAGGAATGCGATGACGTTCTTTATGAATACTGGACTAAAGGCCAAGTTTTCAATCCTCGTAAACGTAGCGTCATGCAGGAATTTAATGCTGCTTGTGCTGAATTAAAAAGCGACAAAGCCATTGCTAGCTTATTCGGTACCGGATTGAGTGAATGGAAAAATATTAGGGGCTGTCGTCACAAGATTTCAGCCCAGATAGCAATAAATCGAATCTGGATGCTTGCCAGAAAGGAGGACGCTCTTTTGGCAAATCGAGTCGCAATCCCTCTCCACTGCTTAATTTTCGCAAAGACACACGAGTTTCGCACGGACATATAAAGCTCTAAAAATAGCTAAAATAATGTTTTATCCACAAGATGCGCGATAACATAAAATATATTTTAATTTCAATATCTTATGTTTTAATTGGCAATTTTTTCGAATTATATATTATATCGAATTGAGCTTAAAAATAACTTGTTTATTTGTCGGCGCGAAACTCGTGAGACATTCTCAACAACATGGCGGTTTTTATAGAGAGCACTATCAAACTTTCGATAATGCTTTCTATGTTTTCGTGGTGGAATGACAGGCTGCATCCCTTGTTCTTCGGCTTGAGCAAGTCTGGAGCAACTGTACAGTCAACAACAGTGCCAGACGTTAAAGTTGCTCTGAGTGGCATACCGTGTGCGTCTACGGCCAGGTGTAGCTTGCTGTTGAGCCCCCTTTTGTAAGGCCCATTTCATCATTCCCACCTACAGCTCCAGTGCCATGAAGGTGGACTTTTATATGAGTTGCATCAATCATCAACCATTCCATATCTGCTTCGCAGGTAAGATTTTCAAGAATCGATGCCCATACACCTTTATTTTTTCAACGGCAAACGCGACGGTGGGTATTTTTCCAACAACCGTAATCAGGAGGCAGATCTCTCCATGGAGAGCCTGTTCTTAAGATCCAGAATACTGCATTAATAAACAATCGGTTATCCTTTTCGACGCCGCCCCATTTGCCTTTTCTACCAGGAAGTAAGGACTCGATTCTTTCCCAGGAGCGATCAGAAATGTCGTGTCGACGATGTGCTAATAAAGCTAATTTTTTCATTTTAAAATAATATCATAGCCTTACATCTTGTGACGACAGCCCCTAGTGTAAAACTGATCCACCAAGAGTAAAAATGGCAGTTTTAAGGTACTGCCGATGATAACATTGGAGATCAGAGTGGAAATTTCTGTTTTACATCGCCAGGGTATGTCTATACGTGCGATTGCGCGACGCCTTTCATGTTCAAGAGTAACCGTGAGGCGATATCTTCGTAGCACTGAAGCGGCGGCGAATATGCGTTATAAATCGAGAGCGCCTAGACCCGGTAAGTTGGAGCCCTTCAAGGTATATATTCTCGAACGCGTAGAGGCGGGTAGACCTGATTGGATACCGGCCTGCGTATTGCTACGGGAGATCCGTGAACAAGGGTACACAGGCAGCTATAGCTTGCTGACCGCTTTTCTTCATCCTATGAAAAAACCGGTTATTGAAGACGTTGTTCGCTTTGAGACTGAACCCGGTGAACAGATGCAGGTTGACTTCACGATTATCAGACAGGGGAAGAACCCTTTGCTGGCATTCGTTGCCACGTTAGGTTGGAGTCGTTCCACTTTTGTTAAGTTTTACACCTGTCAAAATTCAGCAGCCTGGTGCGACGGGATTGAGTCAGCCCTACAGTATTTTGGCGGTACGCCTCGTCAGCTGCTATTTGATAATGCGAAGACCATTATCATTGAGCGTGATGTTTATGGTCCTGGTAAACACCGCTGGAACCCACAGCTTATCCAGCTTGCCGAGAAATATGCTTTCAGTCCGAAAGTCTGCCGTCCATACAGGGCGAAGACTAAAGGTAAGGTTGAACGTTTTAATCACTATCTTAAGAACAGTTTCATTGTTCCACTAACCGCGTCATTTCGTCAGGCAGGGCTTATTTTGGATGCTGCCGCCGCCAACTCACGTATTGGAGACTGGCTGAGTTCAATAGCTAATGTACGTAAACACGGCACTACGGGTGTATCGCCGGAGGAGCGCATGCTACAAGAACGCTTAGCACTGTTGCCGCTGCCGAAAGTCATGCAAGCATTTCCTTTACCGATACATCAGACTCGCCCGATTCCTATGGAGAGCCTACAACATCCTTTGTCCGTCTATCAATCGATTCTGGAGATGCCTATATGAGTCTTCAGTATGAACGCATCGAAAAATTCTGCCAGCAGCTTAAACTGGACAGACTAAGCACAGAGTGGCCAGCTGTAGCGCAGGCAACTATCGACAAGAACGGTACACACGCTGACTTTCTAGAGTCTATTTTACGACTTCAGTATGAAGGACTTACTGAACGTCGGCGTCAAACGATACTCCGTTTATCTGGGCTGCCAGTGATAAAGACGTTGGAGCAGTTTGATTACAAATATGCCAGCGGTGTTCCCCGTAACCAAATACAGGAACTGGCTGGACTGGCTTTCATTGAGCGCCAGGAGAATATCGTGTTGCTAGGTCCGTCTGGTGTCGGGAAGACGCACCTGGCTACTGCCATAAGCTATAGGGCTGCGATGCATGGATTAAGCATCCGTTTTCTAACTGCGGCGGATATGATGTTGCAGCTGCTTACCTCTCATCGACAAGGTGACCTTAAGGGATATCTTACTCGCGTTATCAGTAAACCTAGACTATTGCACGAGTTTCGCGCCGACCAATAAACAAGTTATTTTTAAGCTCAATTCGATATAATATATAATTCGAAAAAATTGCCAATTAAAACATAAGATATTGAAATTAAAATATATTTTATGTTATCGCACATCTTGTGGATAAAACATTATTTTAGCTATTTTTAAAGCTTTATATGTCCGTGCGAAACTCGTGTATTGATTATCGATGAAGTTGGCTATTTACCTTTTGGCAAAGAAGAAGGAAATCTGTTCTTCCAGGTGGTGGCAAAGCGATATGAAGCGGGTAGTGTGCTCTTAACCAGTAATCTGTCTTTTGCTCAGTGGTCAAGTACATTTGGTGATGATGAGACGCTAACAGCCGCTATGCTGGATCGATTGCTGCACCATGCACATATCGTACAGATTAGTGGACAAAGTTATCGGTTAAAAGACAAGCTAAAAAGCGGTCAGCTACATAAAAAATTGAAAGCGGAACTGAGCGAGTAAATTAAAGGGAGTGGATCAGTTTTACTTTAGCAAAGTGGATCAGAATTCAATTGCCATTGACACTGATTAAACGCATTCCGCGGAGATGTGTTCATACGTCTGGCTTTCGCTAAGGTATCAGCCCTTCTGCAAGAATAAAGTCCATTGAAAGCAGGATCCGTATTACGCTTGAGTTCCCTGCTGACAGTTGAACGAGAAAGCCCCAATTCTCTAGCAATAGTGGCCTGAGTAACACCGTCAATTATTCGTTTTTCGATATAAAAGCGCTCATGTAAATTCAAATGTTTTCCTTTCATACAACAGTATCTCTTATGGGGTCATTACAGTAAGTTTATCTATGTATGACCAAGGATTCACTTTGTTGCATTTCGTTTGGGAATTGGGGATTTCTTATTAACACGAGTTTCGCGCCGACAAATAAAGAAGTTATTTTTAAGCTCAATTCGATATAATATATAATTCGAAAAAATTGCCACTTAAAACATAAGATATTGAAATTAAAATATATTTTATGTTATCGCACATCTTGTGGATAAAACATTATTTTAGCTATTTTTAGAGCTTTATATGTCCGGGCGAAACTCGTGATTAACTTTGGCGGATAAAGCTACCAGACAGGTTATATTATCCGCAGGTTGCCGAATAAACGCGCTGAGACTGTTGTAGAAGCCTTCCGTGATATCATGGCAAATACTTTCTGTCATTTTAAAACCCTGACGGCTGATAACGGTTCTGAGTTCTCCATGCATAAACAGATAACTGAGATCACCGGTGCTGATGTCTTCTTTGCCAGGCCTTATCACTCATGGGAGCGTGGTTTAAATGAACACAGTAACGGACTTATCCGCCGTTTTTACCCAAAAGGAACGGACTTCAACCAAGTCACGGATACACGAGTTTCGCGCCGACAAATAAACAAGTTATTTTTAAGCTCAATTCGATATAATATATAATTCGAAAAAATTGCCAATTAAAACATAAGATATTGAAATTAAAATATATTTTATGTTATCGCACATCTTGTGGATAAAACATTATTTTAGCTATTTTTAGAGCTTTATATGTCCGTGCGAAACTCGTGGGATAATGAAATTGCAGAAATCGAGCACATACTTAGGGGCTGTCGTCACAAGATTTCAGCCCAGATAGCAATAAATCGAATCTGGATGCTTGCCAGAAAGGAGGACGCTCTTTTGGCAAATCGAGTCGCAATCCCTCTCCACTGCTTAATTTTCGCAAAGACATTCTCAACAACATGGCGGTTTTTATAGAGAGCACTATCAAACTTTCGATAATGCTTTCTATGTTTTCGTGGTGGAATGACAGGCTGCATCCCTTGTTCTTCGGCTTGTTTAATGATTGAATCGCTATCATAGCCCCGGTCGGCCAGTAAATAATCTGCGGTTAACTCCTTGAGCAAGTCTGGAGCGACTGTACAGTCAGCAACAGTGCCAGACGTTAAAGTTGCTCTGAGTGGCATACCGTGTGCGTCTACGGCCAGGTGTAGCTTGCTGTTGAGCCCCCTTTTGTAAGGCCCATTTCATCATTCCCACCTACAGCTCCAGTGCCATGAAGGTGGACTTTTATATGAGTTGCATCAATCATCAACCATTCCATATCTGCTTCGCAGGTAAGATTTTCAAGAATCGATGCCCATACACCTTTATTTTTCCAACGGCAAAAGCGACGATGGGTATTTTTCCAACAACCGTAATCAGGAGGCAGATCTCTCCATGGAGAGCCTGTTCTTAAGATCCAGAATACTGCATTAATAAACAATCGGTTATCCTTTGCGACGCCGCCCCATTTGCCTTTTCTACCAGGAAGTAAGGACTCGATTCTTTCCCAGGAGCGATCAGAAATGTTGTGTCGACGATGTGCTAATAAAGCTAATTTTTTCATTTTAAAATAATATCATAGCCTTACATCTTGTGACGACAGCCCCTAAGAACAGTTTCATTGTTCCACTAACCGCGTCATTTCGTCAGGCAGGGCTTATTTTGGATGCTGCCGCCGCCAACTCACGTATTGGAGACTGGCTGAGTTCAATAGCTAATGTACGTAAACACGGCACTACGGGTGTATCGCCGGAGGAGCGCATGCTACAAGAACGCTTAGCACTGTTGCCGCTGCCGAAAGTCATGCAAGCATTTCCTTTACCGATACATCAGACTCGCCCGATTCCTATGGAGAGCCTACAACATCCTTTGTCCGTCTATCAATCGATTCTGGAGATGCCTATATGAGTCTTCAGTATGAACGCATCGAAAAATTCTGCCAGCAGCTTAAACTGGACAGACTAAGCACAGAGTGGCCAGCTGTAGCGCAGGCAACTATCGACAAGAACGGTACACACGCTGACTTTCTAGAGTCTATTTTACGACTTCAGTATGAAGGACTTACTGAACGTCGGCGTCAAACGATACTCCGTTTATCTGGGCTGCCAGTGATAAAGACGTTGGAGCAGTTTGATTACAAATATGCCAGCGGTGTTCCCCGTAACCAAATACAGGAACTGGCTGGACTGGCTTTCATTGAGCGCCAGGAGAATATCGTGTTGCTAGGTCCGTCTGGTGTCGGGAAGACGCACCTGGCTACTGCCATAAGCTATAGGGCTGCGATGCATGGATTAAGCATCCGTTTTCTAACTGCGGCGGATATGATGTTGCAGCTGCTTACCTCTCATCGACAAGGTGACCTTAAGGGATATCTTACTCGCGTTATCAGTAAACCTAGACTACACGAGTTTCGCACGGACATATAAAGCTCTAAAAATAGCTAAAATAATGTTTTATCCACAAGATGCGCGATAACATAAAATATATTTTTAATTTCAATATCTTATGTTTTAATTGGCAATTTTTTCGAATTATATATTATATCGAATTGAGCTTAAAAATAACTTGTTTATTTGTCGGCGCGAAACTCGTGGACTATTGATTATCGATGAAGTTGGCTATTTACCTTTTGGCAAAGAAGAAGCAAATCTGTTCTTCCAGGTGGTGGCAAAGCGATATGAAGCGGGTAGTGTGCTCTTAACCAGTAATCTGTCTTTTGCTCAGTGGTCAAGTACATTTGGTGATGATGAGACGCTAACAGCCGCTATGCTGGATCGATTGCTGCACCATGCACATATCGTACAGATTAGTGGACAAAGTTATCGGTTAAAAGACAAGCTAAAAAGCGGTCAGCTACATAAAAAATTGAAAGCGGAACTGAGCGAGTAAATTAAAGGGAGTGGATCAGTTTTACTTTAGCAAAGTGGATCAGAATTCAATTGGCATTGACACCTGTTCTTAAGATCCAGAATACTGCATTAATAAACAATCGGTTATCCTTTGCGACGCCGCCCCATTTGCCTTTTCTACCAGGAAGTAAGGACTCGATTCTTTCCCAGGAGCGATCAGAAATGTCGTGTCGACGATGTGCTAATAAAGCTAATTTTTTCATTTTAAAATAATATCATAGCCTTACATCTTGTGACGACAGCCCCTAGGGGCTGTCGTCACAAGATTTCAGCCCAGATAGCAATAAATCGAATCTGGATGCTTGCCAGAAAGGAGGACGCTCTTTTGGCAAATCGAGTCGCAATCTCTCTCCACTGCTTAATTTTCGCAAAGAGATTTTCAACAACATGGTGGTTTTTATAGAGAGCACTATCAAACTTTCGATAATGCTTTCTATGTTTTCGTGGTGGAATGACAGGCTGCATCCCCTGTTCTTCGGCTTGTTTAATGATTGAATCGCTATCATAGCCCCGGTCGGCCAGTAAATAATCTGCAGTTCACGAGTTTCGCGCCGACAAATAAACAAGTTATTTTTAAGCTCAATTCGATATAATATATAATTCGAAAAAATTGCCAATTAAAACATAAGGTATTGAAATTAAAATATATTTTATGTTATCGCACATCTTGTGGATAAAACATTATTTTAGCTATTTTTAGAGCTTTATATGTCCGTGCGAAACTCGTGCAGTTAACTCCTTGAGCAAGTCTGGAGCGACTGTACAGTCAGCAACAGTGCCAGACGTTAAAGTTGCTCTGAGTGGCATACCGTGTGCGTCTACGGCCAGGTGTAGCTTGCTGTTGAGCCCCCTTTTGTAAGGCCCATTTCATCATTCCCACCTACAGCTCCAGTGCCATGAAGGTGGACTTTTATATGAGTTGCATCAATCATCAACCATTCCATATCTGCTTCGCAGGTAAGATTTTCAAGAATCGATGCCCATACACCTTTATTTTTCCAACGGCAAAAGCGACGGTGGGTATTTTTCCAACAACCGTAATCAGGAGGCAAATCTCTCCATGGAGAGCCTGTTCTTAAGATCCAGAATACTGCACACGAGTTTCGCACGGACATATAAAGCTCTAAAAATAGCTAAAATAATGTTTTATCCACAAGATGTGTGATAACATAAAATATATTTTAATTTCAATATCTTATGTTTTAATTGGCAATTTTTTCGAATTATATATTATATCGAATTGAGCTTAAAAATAACTTGTTTATTTGTCGGCGCGAAACTCGTGCTGCATTAATAAACAATCGGTTATCCTTTGCGACGCCGCCCCATTTGCCTTTTCTACCAGGAAGTAAGGACTCGATTCTTTCCCAGGAGCGATCAGAAATGTCGTGTCGACGATGTGCTAATAAAGCTAATTTTTTCATTTTAAAATAATATCATAGCCTTACATCTTGTGACGACAGCCCCTAGTGTAAAACTGATCCACCAAGAGTAAAAATGGCAGTTTTAAGGTACTGCCGATGATAACATTGGAGATCAGAGTGGAAATTTCTGTTTTACATCGCCAGGGTATGTCTATACGTGCGATTGCGCGACGCCTTTCATGTTCAAGAGTAACCGTGAGGCGATATCTTCGTAGCACTGAAGCGGCGGCGAATATGCGTTATAAATCGAGAGCGCCTAGACCCGGTAAGTTGGAGCCCTTCAAGGTATATATTCTCGAACGCGTAGAGGCGGCTAGACCTGATTGGATACCGGCCTGCGTATTGCTACGGGAGATCCGTGAACAAGGGTACACAGGCAGCTATAGCTTGCTGACCGCTTTTCTTCATCCTATGAAAAAACCGGTTATTGAAGACGTTGTTCGCTTTGAGACTGAACCCGGTGAACAGATGCAGGTTGACTTCACGATTATCAGACAGGGGAAGAACCCTTTGCTGGCATTCGTTGCCACGTTAGGTTGGAGTCGTTCCACTTTTGCACGAGTTTCGCACGGACATATAAAGCTCTAGGGGCTGTCGTCACAAGATGTAAGGCTATGATATTATTTTAAAATGAAAAAATTAGCTTTATTAGCACATCGTCGACACGACATTTCTGATCGCTCCTGGGAAAGAATCGAGTCCTTACTTCCTGGTAGAAAAGGCAAATGGGGCGGCGTCGCAAAGGATAACCGATTGTTTATTAATGCAGTATTCTGGATCTTAAGAACAGGCTCTCCATGGAGAGAGCTGCCTCCTGATTACGGTTGTTGGAAAAATACCCACCGTCGCTTTTGCCGTTGGAAAAATAAAGGTGTATGGGCATCGATTCTTGAAAATCTTACCTGCGAAGCAGATATGGAATGGTTGATGATTGATGCAACTCATATAAAAGTCCACCTTCATGGCACTGGAGCTGTAGGTGGGAATGATGAAATGGGCCTTACAAAAGGGGGCTCAACAGCACGCTACACCTGGCCGTAGACGCACACGGTATGCCACTCAGAGCAACTTTAACGTCTGGCACTGTTGCTGACTGTACAGTCGCTCCAGACTTGCTCAAGGAGTGAACCGCAGATTATTTACTGGCCGACCGGGGCTATACAGGGGATGCAGCCTGTCATTCCACCACGAAAACATAGAAAGCATTATCGAAAGTTTGATAGTGCTCTCTATAAAAACCGCCATGTTGTTGAGAATGTCTTTGCGAAAATTAAGCAGTGGAGAGGGATTGCGACTCGATTTGCCAAAAGAGCGTCCTCCTTTCTGGCAAGCATCCAGATTCGATTTATTGCTATCTGGGCTGAAATCTTGTGACGACAGCCCCTAGAGCTTTATATGTCCGTGCGAAACTTGTGATAGAAAGCATTATCGAAAGTTTGATAGTGCTTTCTATGTTTTCGTGGTGGAATGACAGGCTGCATCCCTTGTTCTTCGGCTTGTTTAATGATTGAATCGCTATCATAGCCCCGGTCGGCCAGTAAATAATCTGCGGTTAACTCCTTGAGCAAGTCTGGAGCGACTGTACAGTCAGCAACAGTGCCAGACGTTAAAGTTGCTCTGTGTGGCATACCGTGTGCGTCTACGGCCAGGTGTAGCTTGCTGTTGAGCCCCCTTTTGTAAGGCCCATTTCATCATTCCCACCTACAGCTCCAGTGCCATGAAGGTGGACTTTTATATGAGTTGCATCAATCATCAACCATTCCATATCTGCTTCGCAGGTAAGATTTTCAAGAATCGATGCCCATACACCTTTATTTTTCCAACGGCAAAAGCGACGATGGGTATTTTTCCAACAACCGTAATCAGGAGGCAGATCTCTCCATGGAGAGCCTGTTCTTAAGATCCAGAATACTGCATTAATAAACAATCGGTTATCCTTTGCGACGCCGCCCCATTTGCCTTTTCTACCAGGAAGTAAGGACTCGATTCTTTCCCAGGAGCGATCAGAAATGTCGTGTCGACGATGTGCTAATAAAGCTAATTTTTTCATTTTAAAATAATATCATAGCCTTACATCTTGTGACGACAGCCCCTAGGAATTAATACCATTAATTTATAAAAATGTGTAGATACCTATGGTTTTCCCGCAGGGATCTCAATGAGTTCAAAAGCCATATCTTTTGGAAAACGATGAAGATAATCTTGAAAACCGGTCTGGATCCAATCAACCATTTTGCTACCAACGGCAATCAGTTGTAATTTCAAATTCAACTCCAGAGTTTTTCAAGTTCATACATACGGCGACTATCTTCTCGCATGATATGAACAATTGCATCGCCTAAATCGACAACGATCCAATCAGAAACACCTTGTCCTTCAACACCCAGAGGAATTATTCCTGTCTTACGGCATGCTTCAATTAATTTGTCCGAAACTGATGTTAAGTGGCGATTAGATGTTCCGGTACAGATTATCATGCAATCGGTAATGCTAGATTTTCCACGTACATCAATAGTGACAATATCTTGCGCTTTTGTATCGACAAGCCTGTCGATAATAAATTTTTGGAGTTCAGTTCCTTGCAAAGGTTCACCTTTAATTTCAAGTTAAATAAAAAAATATTAATGTTATATTTTATTCAGTTATAAAATTCTGTTGAAAGAAATAAGCATAAGATAATCTATATTTTAATCTAATTTTTAGTAAAACCAGTTGAATATTTATAATTAGTTTTAAGATAAATTATCGGAAATTATGCCTGATTTTCATCAGCAATATAAAAAGCGCCAAGATATTACCAATCACCTTATATACTCACAATAGTTTAAGGAAATTTTTGTCAATTTTTTATATTTATTGGTTAATTATGAGCAATTTTGATAAAGATGATGTTTATCAATATAGCGCAAAACTGCAGGTGGCAATATATCTTTGCAACTTTTTCTATCACGTTTTCGTTCACGAATTTCAGTTGCAGAAATATTTAACAAGGGAGTATCACCCAGGTATATGGCACCACAAGGTTTATGGCTGAGTATTTCCAGCTCATGCACTTGATGATTTTTTAGCCATTGTTGCATTGATGGAATTGAAAAATAAGTGCTATAGCCTGGGCGAGCGCAGACTAATAAATGACAAAGATCCAAAATTTTTTGCCAATCAAACCAAGTATTGATTGATAGTAGTGAATCTTGTCCGATAATAAAGGCTAGTGGTTTTTGCCTACCGATTTGTTGCCGAAAAGAGAGTAGTGTTTCAACGGTATAAGAGGGAGTTTTACGTTTAAGTTCACGGGTATCAATACTAAATAGCGGATTATTTTTGATAGCTAATTTTATCATTGCCAATCTTTGTTGAACGTTTGCTTCAGGTTGTGGGCGATGGGGTGGCACATGATTGGGAAGTAAAACAACCTGTTGTAAACCGACTTGCTTGGCTAGCGCTTCAACGGGAAGTAAGTGACCATAGTGAATAGGATCAAAGGTACCACCAAATAGTGCTTGAATAGATTTAGAATTAGCTGTTTGCTTAGTTTGTTGAGTCATTAATAAAACTCTCGGGCAGTGATTTACCGCACAATGGCATAGATAAAGTTTCTAATTTTGGCCAAATTGTGACTGGCCATAATCTTGTTTTAAATGTAATTCAGCATAGGTAATTAACTGTATTGCAAGCTGTAGTTCGCGAATGGATAAACGCTGTAGCGCAGCGCTAAGAATAGGGCGGCGGGCTTGCCTTATGCTGATCAAATAATTTTTTTAAATCTTTATCGCTATTTTGTTGTGTTAAAGAATCACTGCTTCATAATCTTCGCATTGTAATTGTTGTAGGATATGCCAAACGCGTTTAATTTTACTTGCAAGTAGCGCATCAACCCAATGATAAGGTGTAAAATTAACGGCATTATTTACCGTCTCTTTGACACGAGGTAGAGTGAGGTTACCATCGGGATATAAGAGTGATAAACGTTCAAGAGCTTGGTTAAGAGCTAGTAAGTTGCCTTCATAACAGTAACAAAGAAGCTCATTAGCTTGTTTATCTAAGGTAACAGAATAGACTACATCTTGGCCTATTTTTTTGCACCAGGCACTATTTTCTTGTGCTTTTGTTAATTTGCCGCCGCATAATATGCGTAATAAATCAGGATGTAATAATTCAGCCAACTTAAGTAGCTTTTCCGCTATGACGGTTGTGTGGGCACTTTCAGGTAATATTAAGATCAGGATTTGTCGGCTAGCAAATAGGCTAAGTGATTGGCTAAGGTGATAAATAGTGTCCCAGTCGGTGCTTGTATCTAGCGAATAGGTATAACGTTCAGAAAAACCCTGTTGTTGAGCAACTTGACAAATTTTATCCATGCTTTCTTGTGATAAAATCGGATCATTGCCAAAAATCAGATAACAGGTTCGCAGCTTATCAGTAAGCTGCGAAGTTAGCTGCTCCGGGTAAATACGGATCATTCTGAGTCTACTGATAGCGCTTTCTAGACAACCACAGATCCTTCTGGCTCATTCTGAATAGTGCTATGAACGATCAGTAATTTACGAATTAACTGGCGAGCCGCTTGTTCACGCATTTCTTGTTTAACAAGTTCGCTTTCGGCGTCTTTAGCTAGTGTTTCTAACGGATTGTCGAAGAAAGCGCGCTCGACGCCTGTTTTTATCGGATAAACAGTGCCGTTAGGGAGGATAATTTGTGCGTTGACCCAGAAATTTAATTGTTTTTCTGCACTTTTACCGTCTTGATAGATGGAAACGGTTTTGGTGTTTTCAGATGAACCCACTATTTTTAAAATTGGCACATTCTGAAGATTTTCATCGATTAAGTTGACATTATTTAGGAGTAATTGCTGTCTAATTGCACGTGCTAGCGGGCTGTAGGGATCACCACTACTTAATCTTAATGTTTTTAGTTCTTCAGGTATTTCCGTCGTACCTTGTAGGCGAAATCTGCAGCCAGCCGTGATCAACACGGCTAAGCTTAGAAATAAGGTAATTAAATAACGCACATGGTCTCCTTATTAAGTTAGCCGACAACAAGGTTTAACAGCTTGCCTGGCACATAAATTACCTTACGGATGTTCATACCTTCAAGGTATTTTGCCACACCATATTCTTGCGTTGCCATAGCTAACACAGAATCTTGTGATGCATTGATATCGACAGTAATACGCCCACGAACTTTACCATTAACTTGAATAATGACTAATTTAGTATCGTCTATTTTTGCTTGTTCGTCAGCAACTGGCCAAGGCGCATTATCGATATCTTCCAGCTGACCAAGTGCTTTCCACAGGATAAAGCAAGCATGGGGGATAATGGGCGATAGCATCCGAACAATCCCCAATTCCCAAACGAAATGCAACAAAGTGAATCCTTGGTCATACATAGATAAACTTACTGTAATGACCCCATAAGAGATACTGTTGTATGAAGGGAAAAGATTTGAATTTACATGAGCGCTTTTATATCGAAAAACGAATAATTGACGGTGTTACTCAGGCCACTATTGCTAAAGAATTGGGGCTTTCTCGTTCAACTGTCAGCAGGGAACTCAAGCGTAATACGGATCCTGCTTTCCATGGACTTTATTCTTGCAGAAGGGCTTATACCTTAGCGAAAGCCAGACGTATGAACACATTTCCGCGGAATGCGTTTAATCAGCAAACCACAGAAACGCAGGCTTTTATCCGTAAAGAGCTTGCTTTACATACTTCGCCTGCCGTTATCAGTGGAAGGCTGCGTTTGAAACATGGGGTTTCTGTCAGTAAAAATACGCTCTATCGCTATATCAAGAGAGACCGACTGGCAGGAGGAAATCTCTATCTCCAGCTTCCTCATCGAGGCAAATATTATCGCTATGGCAAGGGAGAACCCAAGCGTAGCGCTATTCCTGATAGAGTGGGTATTGAAGATAGACCAGCTGAGGCTGATCTCAAGCAACAACCCGGTCATTTTGAAATTGATACTGTATTTGGTAAGGATCAGAAGTCATTCTTATTAACTTTGGCGGATAAAGCTACCAGACAGGTTATTATCCGCAGGTTGCCGAATAAACGCGCTGAGACTGTTGTAGAAGCCTTCCGTGATATCATGGCAAATACTTTCTGTCATTTTAAAACCCTGACGGCTGATAACGGTTCTGAGTTCTCCATGCATAAACAGATAACTGAGATCACCGGTGCTGATGTCTTCTTTGCCAGGCCTTATCACTCATGGGAGCGTGGTTTAAATGAACACAGTAACGGACTTATCCGCCGTTTTTACCCAAAAGGAACGGACTTCAACCAAGTCACGGACAATGAGATTGCAGAAATCGAGCACATACTTAATACTCGGGGACGAAAATCGTTGGGCTATTTTTCTCCAAATGAAGTATTTTTAGCTCATCTAATGGCTGCATAACGCTTTATGTGTTTGTTGCTTTTCGACTGGGAATGGGCCAATAGCTTCTAGAGATTCTTGTATTAATGCCCGATCCTGTTCACTATCATGGGAGGCTCGCGTCAGTTTATTCATGAACTCCATAATAGCAGCAATCGCAGTATTAAATGCATAACGGCGGCCGATATCATCAGTCACTTTAGCGATGGTTTTATGTAGATCACGCCGCAGGTTTTTCTGCTCTGGAGTAAGGTTGGTGCTATTTAATGGCGCTGTTTTACCTTTTTGCGTATGTTCAAAAACGGTACGCCAAAGACGACGAACAAAACGATTTGCACCTTCTACACTTGATTTTTGCCATTCTAAAGTAAGTTCCGGCGGAGCGGCAAACATCATAAATAAGCGAACCGTATCCGCCCCATATTTTTCTACCATTAATTGTGGATCAATACCGTTATTTTTCGATTTAGACATTTTACTCATCCCGGTATAGGAGAGTTGATGTCCATGCTTATCAGTTGCTTTGACAATCTTACCTTTTTCATCCCGTTCAACAGTCACATCAACGGGTGACACCCAAACTCGTTGTCCATTTTCACCTAAGTAATAAAAAGAATCGGCTAATACCATTCCTTGACATAACAGACGTTTAGCTGGTTCATCAGAATTTACTAAGCCTGCATCACGCATTAGTTTGTGGAAAAAACGGAAATATAATAGATGCATAATGGCATGTTCAATACCACCGATATATTGATCAACAGGCAACCAGTAATTGGCCGCGGCTGGATCTAGCATCCCTTGGTCATAATTAGGACAGGTATAACGGGCATAATACCTGGAAGACTCCATAAAGGTATCAAAGGTATCCGTTTCACGTAATGCTGCATGACCATTGATGTTAGTCTTGGCCCATTGTGGGTCGCCTTTGTGATGCCATTCATCACCACATCTTCAGGTAAGGTGACAGGTAGTTGTTGTTCGGGTACTGACATGACAGAACCATCTTCCATTGTTACCATAGGAATTGGTGCTCCCCAATAACGTTGGCGAGAAACCCCCCAATCACGTAGACGATAATTGACTTTACGTTGCGCCGAAGCTTGTGAAACCAGTTTATCGGCAATCGCATTGGCGCCTGTTTTATTGTCCATGCCACTAAATTCGCCTGAATTAATCAGTGCATTTTTATCAGTCAACGGACCTGCTTTTAGATCGGGCATCTGGCCTTCATTATCAGCAATAACCGCTTTGATCGGTAAATGATATTTGGTTGCGAATTCCCAGTCACGTTGGTCATGCCCTGGAACTGCCATTACTGCCCCTGTACCATATTCCATTAACACAAAATTGGCTATCCAGATCGGAATTTTTTCATTAGTTAGCGGGTGAATTGCGAACAGATTGGTGGCAATACCTTTTTTCTCCATGGTTGCCATTTCTGCTTCAGCAACCTTGGTATTACGACATTCATCAATAAAAGCGTTAAGTTTAGCATTTTTTTCTGCCGCGCTTTTTGCTAACGGATGAGTTGCTGCAATAGCGAGATAAGTCACCCCCATAAAAGTATCTGGCCGAGTAGTATAGACAGTTAGCTTTTCATCCATGTCTGCCAGTTCAAAGGTAATTTCAACCCCTTCTGAGCGGCCGATCCAATTACGCTGTATGGTTTTAACTTGCTCTGGCCAGCCATCGAGTTTATCTAAGTCATTGAGTAGCTCTTCTGGATAAGCGGTAATTTTTATGAACCATTGGAGAATTTCTTTGCGTTCGACCGGGCTGTCAATGCCAATTGAATTCTGATCCACTTTGCTAAAGTAAAACTGATCCACCCCTTTAATTTACTCGCTCAGTTCCGCTTTCAATTTTTTATGTAGCTGACCGCTTTTTAGCTTGTCTTTTAACCGATAACTTTGTCCACTAATCTGTACGATATGTGCATGGTGCAGCAATCGATCCAGCATAGCGGCTGTTAGCGTCTCATCATCACCAAATGTACTTGACCACTGAGCAAAAGACAGATTACTGGTTAAGAGCACACTACCCGCTTCATATCGCTTTGCCACCACCTGGAAGAACAGATTTGCTTCTTCTTTGCCAAAAGGTAAATAGCCAACTTCATCGATAATCAATAGTCTAGGTTTACTGATAACGCGAGTAAGATATCCCTTAAGGTCACCTTGTCGATGAGAGGTAAGCAGCTGCAACATCATATCCGCCGCAGTTAGAAAACGGATGCTTAATCCATGCATCGCAGCCCTATAGCTTATGGCAGTAGCCAGGTGCGTCTTCCCGACACCAGACGGACCTAGCAACACGATATTCTCCTGGCGCTCAATGAAAGCCAGTCCAGCCAGTTCCTGTATTTGGTTACGGGGAACACCGCTGGCATATTTGTAATCAAACTGCTCCAACGTCTTTATCACTGGCAGCCCAGATAAACGGAGTATCGTTTGACGCCGACGTTCAGTAAGTCCTTCATACTGAAGTCGTAAAATAGACTCTAGAAAGTCAGCGTGTGTACCGTTCTTGTCGATAGTTGCCTGCGCTACAGCTGGCCACTCTGTGCTTAGTCTGTCCAGTTTAAGCTGCTGGCAGAATTTTTCGATGCGTTCATGTATAAGAAATTAATACCCAAAATGGTTAAACATTAATCAATTTGGGTGTTTTTAAGATTGAAATGGAAATATGCATTCAACCAATCGTCATAAATCGATTTTAAGCTACCTGTAACGCTATCTAAGGCGTTTTCTTTACAATAGGTAACCCAATGGTAGCGCTTTTTGATTTGATATCCTTAGAATGCGATATAGGGAGTTTTGGTGTTGAGAAATTTCTTAGAACTGGAAGACGGTGACAAGTCGTCGCCGGAGGCGACCATCTTGATGTATAAGAAATTAATACCCAAAACGGTTAAATATTAATCAACCTGGGTGTTTTTAATGTATAAGAAATTAATACCCAAAATGGTTAAACATTAATCAATTTGGGTATTTTTAAGATTGAAATGGAAATATGCATTCAACCAATCGTCATAAATCGATTTTAAGGTACCTGTAACGCTATCTAAGGCGTTTTCTTTACATAGGTAACCCAATGGTAGCGCTTTTTGATTTGATATCCTTAGAATGCGATATAGGGAGTTTTGGTGTTGAGAAATTTCTTAGAACTGGAAGACGGTGACAAGTCGTCGCCGGAGGCGACCATCTTGATGTATAAGAAATTAATACCCAAAATGGTTAAACATTAATCAATTTGGGTATTTTTAAGACACGAGTTTCGCACCAATAAAAAAACGCTCTATTTTTAAGTTTAATTCAGCATAATATATAAATATATAAAACCTTATAAATTAAATGCAACTTATTGTAATTTAATAAAATTTATGTGTTTTAGTAACTTGCAGATTAATCATTACTTTTAAGCCATTTCTGGAATTTTATATGCCTGTGCGAAACTCGTGTAAGATTGAAATGGAAATATGCATTCAACCAATCGTCATAAATCGATTTTAAGCTACCTGTAACGCTATCTAAGGCGTTTTCTTTACATAGGTAACCCCAATGGTAGCGCTTTTTGATTTGATATCCTTAGAATGCGATATAGGGAGTTTTGGTGTTGAGAAATTTCTTAGAACTGGAAGACGGTGACAAGTCGTCGCCGGAGGCGACCATCTTGATACTGAAGACTCATATAGGCATCTCCAGAATCGATTGATAGACGGACAAAGGATGTTGTAGGCTCTCCATAGGAATCGGGCGAGTCTGATGTATCGGTAAAGGAAATGCTTGCATGACTTTCGGCAGCGGCAACAGTGCTAAGCGTTCTTGTAGCATGCGCTCCTCCGGCGATACACCCGTAGTGCCGTGTTTACGTACATTAGCTATTGAACTCAGCCAGTCTCCAATACGTGAGTTGGCGGCGGCAGCATCCAAAATAAGCCCTGCCTGACGAAATGACGCGGTTAGTGGAACAATGAAACTGTTCTTAAGATAGTGATTAAAACGTTCAACCTTACCTTTAGTCTTCGCCCTGTATGGACGGCAGACTTTCGGACTGAAAGCATATTTCTCGGCAAGCTGGATAAGCTGTGGGTTCCAGCGGTGTTTACCAGGACCATAAACATCACGCTCAATGATAATGCTCTTCGCATTATCAAATAGCAGCTGACGAGGCGTACCGCCAAAATACTGTAGGGCTGACTCAATCCCGTCGCACCAGGCTGCTGAATTTTGACAGGTGTAAAACTTAACAAAAGTGGAACGACTCCAACCTAACGTGGCAACGAATGCCAGCAAAGGGTTCTTCCCCTGTCTGATAATCGTGAAGTCAACCTGCATCTGTTCACCGGGTTCAGTCTCAAAGCGAACAACGTCTTCAATAACCGGTTTTTTCATAGGATGAAGAAAAGCGGTCAGCAAGTTATAGCTGCCTGTGTACCCTTGTTCACGGATCTCCCGTAGCAATACGCAGGCCGGTATCCAATCAGGTCTAGCCGCCTCTACGCGTTTGAGAATATATACCTTGAAGGGCTCCAACTTACCGGGTCTAGGCGCTCTCGATTTATAACGCATATTCGCCGCCGCTTCAGTGCTACGAAGATATCGCCTCACGGTTACTCTTGAACATGAAAGGCGTCGCGCAATCGCACGTATAGACATACCCTGGCGATGTAAAACAGAAATTTCCACTCTGATCTCCAATGTTATCATCGGCAGTACTTTAAAACTGCCATTTTTACTCTTGGTGGATCAGTTTTACACTAGCAAGTGGATCATTTTTACATTGGTAGCGACACCGGGGTATCGCAACGCCAGCAGCAGCCATCAATGACTTGCTCGTTTGCTAACACCGTTAAATCATTTGGACACCAGTTAACGGCAGCGGTTTTTTTATAAACCAAACCTTTTTCATAAAGCTTAGTAAAAAACCATTGCTCCCAACGATAATACTCCGGTGTACAAGTTGTGACTTCTCGACTCCAGTCATAACCAAATCCGAGCATTTTTAATTGATTTTTCATGTAATCAATATTGGTATAAGTCCAAGGCGCTGGAGCAGTATTATTTTTTACTGCGGCACCTTCTGCCGGTAAACCAAAAGCATCCCAGCCGATAGGTTGCAGTACATTTTTGCCTAGCATGCGTTGATAACGTGAGATAACATCACCAATGGTATAGTTGCGTACATGCCCCATATGTAGCTGACCAGATGGGTAAGGTAACATTGACAGGCAATAGTATTTTTCTTTGTTATTATCTTCTATTACTTTAAATGTTTGTTTTTCTTCCCAATGACGTTGTACGTATTGCTCTATCTCTTCTGGTCGATATTGTTCTTGCATGACACCGATGTTCCTATGGCGATAATGCGGCATTGGCCGCGAATGATATAGTTTATTTTACACGAGTTTCGCACAAAACTAATTTGGGTACGCCAATAAAACACGGATGTGCTCAGCAATAGCATTTTTGATTACGTCCCAATTTTGTTGATAAAGGGTTATTTTTTCAGATATACGACGTTTATGTTGTTCAAACCACGCAGAAATAGCGAGAAAAATATGATTTCTTTGCGCTCGGCTCGTGCGAGCCTGACAGCGTTCAATACCACAGTTTTGTTTAACTTATCGATGATAAACTTCAACAGACCAACGGGCATCCATGATAGATTTGACGTATTGACGGGTGGGATTCTCTTTGTTTGTTACTATGTAATCAATACGGCCGTTTTTGGCTGTAAATTTGAAAACGGTCACCCAATCATATCCTCGTAAGTGTATTGACGTTCCTTCTTCTGAGATGTCTAACTTGTTCAGTTGTTTGTTATGGTTAACGATCCTATTTTTCCTCAGCGTGGTTACCCAAACCCAACCATGAGAGCGAATTGATTTCAGGTTATCAAGGCTAGAATACCAAGCATCCATCACTACCGCTTCTGGCATGATCCCTCTTTTTTTAGCAAGAGCGAGCATTTCGGAAAAGTGCGTGTTTTTTGTTTTTCCATCAGAATCTTTATCATAAATACGATAATCAATAGGAATTGATTCAACCTTCGTCAGATCATGCCAAAGCAAATTAACTAAACCTATGCCAGCAATAACATCATGTTCATTACCTGAATATTGATAATGGACCATCTCTATTTTTTTGCTACGTGTTTTGGCAATTAATGTATCATCGGCAATTAGTACGCAAGGGCTTTTTTTGTCTATAGAAGGTTCAACTAATCGCCATAGGTCTTTAGGTCGAAAACATCTACTTTTTAGCCATCGGTTAACAGTGTCATGAGATAAAGGCGATGGGCTTACTTCTGATAACGCCAAACCAGAGTATCTTAAACTGCTTACTTGTAAGAATGTTTTATAGATATCTTTAATGCATCGATAACCGGACAAAATATGAACACCCTAATTTTTTTGTTTTTAAATTTATACTTCTTTTTTGGAGATTGCGAAACTCGTGTTTTAGATCTGCATAGAATAGCGGATAAATGCCTCTAACAACAACTATTGATAAATATTTAACGAGCAAGTTAAATTAATTTTATTAATGCAAATGGTGGGTTGTTTCAGAGGGTAGCATGTTAGATGGTCAGTCTAGCCCGCTTTAGGCGCTATTTTAATATTATTATTTAGCCGATTGGGCGACGATTTTTGTCACCCAACAAGGATAGAGGGATTAATGTATGATCTTAGCAAGAAATTCTTTAGCACGTTTTGATTTCGGCGCAGCAAAGAAATCATCTTTATTGCTATCCTCAATAATTTTTCCTTCGTCCATAAAAATCATTCGATGAGCAACTTTTTTAGCAAACCCCATTTCGTGAGTGACTACTATCATGGTCATTCCTTCATTAGCAAGCTTTATCATTACATCAAGTACTTCGTTGATCATTTCTGGATCTAATGCGGAGGTCGGTTCGTCAAAAAGCATCGCAATCGGATCCATACAGAGTGCTCTGGTAATGGCAACGCGTTGTTGTTGCCCACCAGATAACTGAGCTGGAAATTTATTGGTATGGTTAGCTAATCCAACTCGCTCTAAGAATTTTAAGGCAGTACTTTCAGCGGTTTTTTTATCTCTGTTTAAGACTTTTATCTGTGCTAGTGTTAAGTTTTCAATAATTGATAGATGAGGGAATAATTCAAAATGTTGAAATACCATACCGACTTTTGAGCGCAATTTAGCCAAATCTGTCTTTTTGTCATTAACATGAATATTATCAATATATATTTCACCATGTTGAATCGGTTCTAAGCCATTAATGATTTTTATTAATGTTGATTTACCTGAACCGGAAGGGCCACAAATAACGACAACTTCCCCTCTTTTGACATTCATCGAACAATCAGTAAGCACCTGAAACTGTCCATACCATTTAGAAACATTTTTTAAAGAAATCATTAATAGTCCTTTTTCAGATAGCTAACCAGAATAAATCTATATAAATTAATGAAATATTATTTTTTTAACAAATTATTATAATAAAAAAGCTCATTAACTAAATTTAATGATAAATATCAATAACAAGATAAAACCGTATCATCGGTTGTTAGGGGCTGTCGTCACAAGATTTCAGCCCAGATAGCAATAAATCGAATCTGGATGCTTGCCAGAAAGGAGGACGCTCTTTTGGCAAATCGAGTCGCAATCCCTCTCCACTGCTTAATTTTCGCAAAGACATTCTCAACAACATGGCGGTTTTTATAGAGAGCACTATCAAACTTTCGATAATGCTTTCTATGTTTTCGTGGTGGAATGACAGGCTGCATCCCTTGTTCTTCGGCTTGTTTAATGATTGAATCGCTATCATAGCCCCGGTCGGCCAGTAAATAATCTGCGGTTAACTCCTTGAGCAAGTCTGGAGCGACTGTACAGTCAGCAACAGTGCCAGACGTTAAAATTGCTCTGAGTGGCATACCGTGTGCGTCTACGGCCAGGTGTAGCTTGCTGTTGAGCCCCCTTTTGTAAGGCCCATTTCATCATTCCCACCTACAGCTCCAGTGCCATGAAGGTGGACTTTTATATGAGTTGCATCAATCATCAACCATTCCATATCTGCTTCGCAGGTAAGATTTTCAAGAATCGATGCCCATACACCTTTATTTTTCCAACGGCAAAAGCGACGATGGGTATTTTTCCAACAACCGTAATCAGGAGGCAGATCTCTCCATGGAGAGCCTGTTCTTAAGATCCAGAATACTGCATTAATAAACAATCGGTTATCCTTTGCGACGCCGCCCCATTTGCCTTTTCTACCAGGAAGTAAGGACTCGATTCTTTCCCAGGAGCGATCAGAAATGTCGTGTCGACGATGTGCTAATAAAGCTAATTTTTTCATTTTAAAATAATATCATAGCCTTACATCTTGTGACGACAGCCCCTAAGACATGATGATAATTAATATATGCTGAATTGATTAGTCTTCTTTTTGCTTAATAAAACATGCCAATATGATAAATAGGGCAACCAATGCCCACATAGGCCAGTTATTCCAACGTGCATAAGGTGTAAGACCAGATGTTGGTGTTACCTCAGTATTTAATACTGAGCGAGTGAATTGAGGAAGTTCTGCCTGAATATCACCATTAGGTTTGATTACTGCTGTAACACCATTATTAGTGGCACGTAATAGTGGTCGACCAAGCTCGAGTGCCCGCATGCGCGCCATTTGAAAGTGCTGCCATGGGCCAATAGAATGTCCAAACCATGCATCATTTGAAAGCGTTAATAGAAAATCGCTATCTGATTTAAAGTTGTCTCTAACTTGGGAGCCTAAAATAATTTCATAGCAGATAGCAGCAGTTAGATGAATATTACCAGCAATTAACTGCTGCTGCTCATAATCACCACGACTAAAACCTGACATTGGTAAATTAAATAAAGGGGCAATTGGTCGAAGAATATTTTCTAATGGTACAAATTCACCAAAAGGCACCAAGTGGTGTTTCTGATAACGATTACTGGTTGGATATTGGTAAGGTTTATTTTCTCCCAACACAATAATACTATTAAAAAAATTACTCACACCCTGTGTGCTTAGTTTAGCATCAACTATACCAGTAATTAGGCGAGTATTTTGTAAGCGCAGTAGTTTATCTAATGAGGTTAGCCAAACGTTATTATCCAATTCGATCGATGGAATAGCGGATTCTGGCCAGATAACGATATTGGCATTGCCAAAATAAGGTTTAGAGAGATCGAGATAAGTACTAATGGTTTGTTCGAGAAATCCTGGTTGCCATTTTAAGCTTTGCGGGATGTTACCTTGAACTAAAACAATTTGTGATTTTTTCTCTGCGACCGGCGTGAACCACTGATAATTTTTAAATATTAGGGGTAACAATAATAAGATAATTGCTGTAATTAGCGGAATAATTCTGCGTTTTAGGCAAGTAAACACTAAGCAGCTGCTAATGATCAGCAGTAGTAATGTTATCATCTCAACGCCAAATATCGGCGCGATGCCTTTAAGCGGCCCGTCGATTTGACTATAACCAAATTGTAGCCAAGGGAAACCAGTTAGTATCCAGCCACGTAAATATTCAGTTATTTGCCATATTCCTGGTGCGGCATAAATAAAGCGAGCAATATTAAGGCGCGGAAAGAATCGATTGAGCAGATAAGCAAATAACGCGGGATAAAGTGATAAATAAGCTGCCAGTAAAATGACTAAAAAGACATTAACCACTAATGACATACCACCATAATCGGCAATACTGACATAAACCCAGTTAATACCACTGCAAAATAGACTAATTCCAAAACAAAATGCTATTAAACCTGCTTGTTTGCTTGAGCAATTAACAATTAGCAGCTGTAAGCCAAAAAGAGAAAAAAGCGCGGCTAACCAAATATCAAAAGGTGAAAAAGCCAGTGTTCCGCAGAGCCCGAAAATTAACGCGATCAAAGCTCGTAACCACTGACGTTGATAGAGTGGCATTTTTTTCATTAATGCTATTCTTCTATAAGATTTGGGATTGATGCTTCATCAGGAATTTTTACCTGAACTTGAATGATTTTGCGGCTATCAGCCATGGTAATTTTAAACATATAACCATCAATTGTGATAACTTCCCCTCGGGCAGGCAAATGTCCAAAGGCTTGCATCACCAAGCCACCAATGGTATCAACTTCTTCATCATTAAAGCGCGTGCTAAATGCTTTATTGAAATTATCAATTTGGGTTAGAGCACGAACAGAATAAGCATGTTTGCTTAACTGGCGAATATCAATGTCTTCTTCATCATCATATTCGTCTTCAATCTCACCAACAATTAATTCGAGAATATCTTCGATTGTTACCAAACCAGAAACGCCACCAAATTCATCGATGACTATTGCCATATGATAACGTTGTGAACGGAATTCTTTTAATAACAGATCAACACGTTTACTTTCAGGCACAACAACGGCGGGACGTAATACTTTATCGATTGTGAAAGGTTCAGCATCAGTACGCATAAATGGCAGTAAATCTTTAGCCATTAATAGACCTTCAATATGGTCTTTATCTTCACTAATTACTGGAAAACGAGAATGTGCTGAGTCGATAATCACATCAAGGCATTCATCTAACGATTGATTTCGTTTTAAGGTTACTATCTGAGAGCGTGGGATCATGATATCCCGAACACGCTCGTCGGAAATATTCATTACCCCTTCAAGCATTTCTCTGGTATCAGGATCAATAAAATCTTTTTGCTCTGAATCACGAATGAGTTCAACTAAGTCATCACGATTTTTGGGTTCACCGTGAAATAATTGATTTAGGCGCCAGAAAAAACTCTTTTTCGAGTGATGATTATCATTGTTTGTAGGATGGTCGTCGCTCATGGCGTTTTATTAAAATTTCTCTAAGTAGTTTATCGTATCATAATTATTTAGCATAAAAGTAGCATTATAATTATGCTTTTTCATGCTGATAAGGATCAGGATAACCCAATTTTTGCATAATTTCAGTTTCTATTGTCTCCATTTCTTCTGCTTCAAAGTCAGTTAGATGATCATAACCTAATAGATGAAGACAACCGTGTATTACCATATGCGCCCAGTGAGCATCCTGGTTTTTTTGTTGTTCAATCGCTTCTTTTTCAACAACTTGACGACAAATAATCAGATCGCCAAGTAAGGGTAATGTAATGTTTTCTGGCGCTTCAAAAGGGAAGGATAGCACATTTGTTGGTTTATCTTTTCCTAGATATGTCAGATTTAAATATTGGCTTTCTGCTATATCGACAATACGAATTGTGATTTCACTTTCAGATTGAAATTGTGGCAGGAAAGCTTCAAGCCAGTGTTGGAATGTCGTTTCACTGGGTAATCCATTATGATCGCTACAGGCCAGCTGGAGATCAAGAATAACTGATTGCAAGCAAATATCTCCTTTTCTATAGGGCGCTTGATGGTTCTTTTTGTTGACGAAGTAACTGTTTTCGTTCTTGTTCTTTTGTTTCCCAGTTTTCGTAGGCAATAACCACTTTTGCTACTACAGGATGGCGTACTACATCATCACTATGAAAAAAATTAAAGCTCAGTTCTTTAACTTCAGAGAGTACTTCAATTGCGTGGCGTAAACCTGATGTGTGGCCACGAGGCAGATCAATTTGAGTTACATCGCCGGTGATCACGGTTTTAGAGTTAAAGCCGATGCGGGTCAGAAACATTTTCATCTGTTCAATGGTGGTATTCTGGCTTTCATCAAGATGGTCGCCTCCGGCGACGACTTGTCACCGTCTTCCAGTTTCAATAAATCCATCAACACCAAAACCGCCTGTATCGCATTCTAAGGCCATCAAATCAAAAAGCGCTACCATTTGGGTTACTTATACACGAGTTTCGCGCCGACAAATAAACAAGTTATTTTTAAGCTCAATTCAATATAATATATAATTCGAAAAAATTGCCAATTAAAATATAAGATATTGAAATTAAAATATATTTTATGTTATCGCGCATCTTGTGGATAAAACATTATTTTAGCTATTTTTAGAGCTTTATATGTCCGTGCGAAACTCGTGTTATATTAAAGTCGATCCACTTGCTTGTCTCATATGCGGGAAAAAATTACTTTTCGCAGGAATGAATTTTGGATTGAAGCTTAAAGAGCTTATGGCTCGTTACGACGACCTGGCACGTTTGCGGTGGCAATAAAAACTTACTACAGGGTAGATCTATCTTTTGTTCAAAACTGATTAATAATTAATCGTTTTTTAACCATCTATTCCGTTCTTTATCTCAACCTTCAAAAATAATTCTGGTAAAACTTAGGGGCTGTCGTCACAAGATCACGAGTTTCGCGCCGACAAATAAATAAGTTATTTTTAAGCTCAATTCGATATAATATATAATTCGAAAAAATTGCCAATTAAAATATAAGATATTGAAATTAAAATATATTTTATGTTATCACACATCTTGTGGATAAAACATTATTTTAGCTATTTTTAGGGGCTGTCGTCACAAGATGTAAGGCTATGATATTATTTTAAAATGAAAAAATTAACTTTATTAGCACATCGTCGACACGACATTTCTGATCGCTCCTGGGAAAGAATCGAGTCCTTACTTCCTGGTAGAAAAGGCAAATGGGGCGGCGTCGCAAAGGATAACCGATTGTTTATTAATGCAGTATTCTGGATCTTAAGAACAGGCTCTCCATGGAGAGATCTGCCTCCTGATTACGGTTGTTGGAAAAATACCCATCGTCGCTTTTGCCGTTGGAAAAATAAAGGTGTATGGGCATCGATTCTTGAAAATCTTACCTGCGAAGCAGATATGGAATGGTTGATGATTGATGCAACTCATATAAAAATCCACCTTCATGGCACTGGAGCTGTAGGTGGGAATGATGAAATGGGCCTTACAAAAGGGGGGCTCAACAGCAAGCTACACCTGGCCGTAGACGCACACGGTATGCCACTCAGAGCAACTTTAACGTCTGGCACTGTTGCTGACTGTACAGTCGCTCCAGACTTGCTCAAGGAGTTAACCGCAGATTATTTACTGGCCGACCGGGGCTATGATAGCGATTCAATCATTAAACAAGCCGAAGAACAAGGGATGCAGCCTGTCATTCCACCACGAAAACATAGAAAGCATTATCGAAAGTTTGATAGTGCTCTCTATAAAAACCGCCATGTTGTTGAGAATGTCTTTGCGAAAATTAAGCAGTGGAGAGGGATTGCGACTCGATTTGCCAAAAGAGCGTCCTCCTTTCTGGCAAGCATCCAGATTCGATTTATTGCTATCTGGGCTGAAATCTTGTGACGACAGCCCCTAACAAGCAATGACAAGTCGTCGCCGGATGTCAATGCCAATTGAATTCTGATCCACTTTGCTAAAGTAAAACTGATCCACTCCCTTTAATTTACTCGCTCAGTTCCGCTTTCAATTTTTTATGTAGCTGACCGCTTTTTAGCTTGTCTTTTAACCGATAACTTTGTCCACTAATCTGTACGATATGTGCATGGTGCAGCAATCGATCCAGCATAGCGGCTGTTAGCGTCTCATCATCACCAAATGTACTTGACCACTGAGCAAAAGACAGATTACTGGTTAAGAGCACACTACCCGCTTCATATCGCTTTGCCACCACCTGGAAGAACAGATTTGCTTCTTCTTTGCCAAAAGGTAAATAGCCAACTTCATCGATAATCAATAGTCTAGGTTTACTGATAACGCGAGTAAGATATCCCTTAAGGTCACCTTGTCGATGAGAGGTAAGCAGCTGCAACATCATATCCGCCGCAGTTAGAAAACGGATGCTTAATCCATGCATCGCAGCCCTATAGCTTATGGCAGTAGCCAGGTGCGTCTTCCCGACACCAGACGGACCTAGCAACACGATATTCTCCTGGCGCTCAATGAAAGCCAGTCCAGCCAGTTCCTGTATTTGGTTACGGGGAACACCGCTGGCATATTTGTAATCAAACTGCTCCAACGTCTTTATCACTGGCAGCCCAGATAAACGGAGTATCGTTTGACGCCGACGTTCAGTAAGTCCTTCATACTGAAGTCGTAAAATAGACTCTAGAAAGTCAGCGTGTGTACCGTTCTTGTCGATAGTTGCCTGCGCTACAGCTGGCCACTCTGTGCTTAGTCTGTCCAGTTTAAGCTGCTGGCAGAATTTTTCGATGCGTTCATACTGAAGACTCATATAGGCATCTCCAGAATCGATTGATAGACGGACAAAGGATGTTGTAGGCTCTCCATAGGAATCGGGCGAGTCTGATGTATCGGTAAAGGAAATGCTTGCATGACTTTCGGCAGCGGCAACAGTGCTAAGCGTTCTTGTAGCATGCGCTCCTCCGGCGATACACCCGTAGTGCCGTGTTTACGTACATTAGCTATTGAACTCAGCCAGTCTCCAATACGTGAGTTGGCGGCGGCAGCATCCAAAATAAGCCCTGCCTGACGAAATGACGCGGTTAGTGGAACAATGAAACTGTTCTTAAGATAGTGATTAAAACGTTCAACCTTACCTTTAGTCTTCGCCCTGTATGGACGGCAGACTTTCGGACTGAAAGCATATTTCTCGGCAAGCTGGATAAGCTGTGGGTTCCAGCGGTGTTTACCAGGACCATAAACATCACGCTCAATGATAATGGTCTTCGCATTATCAAATAGCAGCTGACGAGGCGTACCGCCAAAATACTGTAGGGCTGACTCAATCCCGTCGCACCAGGCTGCTGAATTTTGACAGGTGTAAAACTTAACAAAAGTGGAACGACTCCAACCTAACGTGGCAACGAATGCCAGCAAAGGGTTCTTCCCCTGTCTGATAATCGTGAAGTCAACCTGCATCTGTTCACCGGGTTCAGTCTCAAAGCGAACAACGTCTTCAATAACCAGTTTTTTCATAGGATGAAGAAAAGCGGTCAGCAAGCTATAGCTGCCTGTGTACCCTTGTTCACGGATCTCCCGTAGCAATACGCAGGCCGGTATCCAATCAGGTCTAGCCGCCTCTACGCGTTCGAGAATATATACCTTGAAGGGCTCCAACTTACCGGGTCTAGGCGCTCTCGATTTATAACGCATATTCGCCGCCGCTTCAGTGCTACGAAGATATCGCCTCACGGTTACTCTTGATGTATAAGAAATTAATACCCAAAACGGTTAAATATTAATCAATCTGGGTGTTTTTAAGATTGAAATGGAAATATGTACTCAACCAATCGTCATAAATCGATTTTGAGGTACACCATAACGCTCTATAAGGCGTTTTCTTGATATAAGTAACCAATGGTAGCGCTTTTTGATTTGATGGCCTTAGGGGCTGTCGTCACAAGATTTCAGCCCAGATAGCAATAAATCGAATCTGGATGCTTGCCAGAAAGGAGGACGCTCTTTTGGCAAATCGAGTCGCAATCCCTCTCCACTGCTTAATTTTCGCAAAGACATTCTCAACAACATGGCGGTTTTTATAGAGAGCACTATCAAACTTTCGATAATGCTTTCTATGTTTTCGTGGTGGAATGACAGGCTGCATCCCTTGTTCTTCGGCTTGTTTAATGATTGAATCGCTATCATAGCCCCGGTCGGCCAGTAAATAATCTGCGGTTAACTCCTTGAGCAAGTCTGGAGCGACTGTATAGTCAGCAACAGTGCCAGACGTTAAAGGTGCTCTGAGTGGCATACCGTGTGCGTCTACGGCCAGGTGTAGCTTGCTGTTGAGCCCCCTTTTGTAAGGCCCATTTCATCATTCCCACCTACAGCTCCAGTGCCATGAAGGTGGACTTTTATATGAGTTGCATCAATCATCAACCATTCCATACCTGCTTCGCAGGTAAGATTTTCAAGAATCGATGCCCATACACCTTTATTTTTCCAACGGCAAAAGCGACGGTGGGTATTTTTCCAACAACCGTAATCAGGAGGCAGATCTCTCCATGGAGAGCCTGTTCTTAAGATCCAGAATACTGCATTAATAAACAATCGGTTATCCTTTGCGACGCCGCCCCATTTGCCTTTTCTACCAGGAAGTAGGGACTCGATTCTTTCCCAGGAGCGATCAGAAATGTCGTGTTGACGATGTGCTAATAAAGCTAATTTTTTCATTTTAAAATAATATCATAGCCTTACATCTTGTGACGACAGCCCCTAGTATTGGCTTAATTTAACAAAAATAATTTTTTGGCGCTGATAATTTTATAAAAATATTACAATAATGGACTAAAAAAATAGCAAATACGTTCGATAACACGGTTCCATAATGGACGTTTATTCCAATTCTTCTGCATCAAAGGTGTAGAGCGAGCAATGTAATCATATTGAACTAATATTAGATCGCTACCAAAGCTTTTATCATCAATTACAACAGTAATTTCAAAATTAAGCCAAAGGCTTCTCATGTCTAGATTAACAGACCCAATTAAGCTTAACTCACCATCAACAGATAGGCTTTTAGTATGCAAAAGCCCATCATTGAACTGATAGATCTTAACGCCCGCTTCTAACAATTCAGAGTAAAATGCCCGGCTTGCCCAACGAACTAAAAAAGAATTATTCCGATTAGGAATGACCATTAACACTTCGACACCCCGCATCGCTGCAGTGCAAATAGCATGGATGAGATCATCACTGGGAACAAAGTAAGGTGTGGTAAGGATCAGCTGTTTGCGGGCAGAAAAAATTGCGGTCATTAAAGATTGCTGGATTAATTCTTCCGGAAAGCCGGGCCCTGAAGCAATGACTTGAGTTGTATGTCCAGTAGCTTGTTCAAACGGCATAATATTGGTGTCTGGAGGAGAAAGAAGAATGCGTTGACCGGTTTCCATTTCCCAATCAAATGCATAAACAATGCCAAGGGTTGTTGAGACTGGTCCTTCCATCCGAACAACAATATCTACCCATTGTCCCACACCGGCATTTTGCTTAAAAAAGCGAGGGTCAACCATATTCATACTACCAACATAGGAAATATAATTATCAATAATAATTATTTTTCTATGTTGGCGTAGATCCATTCGTCGTAGAAAAAAGCGGAACAAATTTACTTTTAGTGATTCTATTAGTTCTATTCCGGCTTCACGCATTTTTTTTGGTTGATGGCTGTGAAAAAAAGACCAGCTACCGGCAGAATCAATCATAATTCGGCATTTTACACCACGTTTTGCTGCATTGATCAGAGCTTCGGTAACCTCATCAACTAACCCTCCGTCTTGCCAAATATAAAATACCATTTCGATATTGTAATAGGCTGAATTAATATCGCGTATAATGGTATTTAAAGCGTCTTGATAATTGGTTAAAAGTTGAATTTTATTTCCTTTAACGCCGCCAATTCCTTGTCTTTTTTCGCAGAGTTCAAATAAAGGTTCTGCCACTCGGCTATTGCTTTTGCAAAAAATATGTTTAGATTGTTTGAGTTTTTCAAGCCAGGTTTCAACTGAAGGCCACATATTCTTTGCTTTAATTACTCGTCGCTTGCCAGGGTGTAACTCACCAAAAGCCAGATAAGCAATAACGCCAACCAGTGGAATGATGTAAATAATCAATAGCCAGGTTAGGGCAGAAGTCACCGGACGGCGTTTTAATAAAATGCGTATAGTAACCGTGGCAATCATTAGCCAGTACAGAAAAAGCACAGCCCAGTTTAATAGTATATAGAGGGTTGCCATAGGCAAAGATGTTCCTATCTTAGAGTTGGTTCGATATTATTGATTATCTGGTTATTCACTATAGCAAAATAAAATTTGTTATGAATATGAAAAGTACGATTTTTAGCTTAAGTGAAAGTAATTTAATGTATTTTATGAATATTTTAATTATTTTTAT
The DNA here is from genome assembly GCA_032883995.1 of Coronaproctus castanopsis. Lineage (NCBI taxonomy): Eukaryota > Metazoa > Arthropoda > Insecta > Hemiptera > Monophlebidae > Coronaproctus > Coronaproctus castanopsis. Next base: position 3,028,440 of record JAOQIE010000004.1, on the reverse strand, counting down.
ATTTTTTTTGCTATATCCATGAATGTTAATTTGTCAGATTAAATAGTCACTTCCCCAATTCCCAAACGAAATGCAACAAAGTGAATCCTTGGTCATACATAGATAAACTTACTGTAATGACCCCATAAGCGATACTGTTGTATGAAGGGAAAACATTTGAATTTACATGAGCGCTTTTATATCGAAAAACGAATAATTGACGGTGTTACTCAAGCTGTCAATGCCAATTGAATTCTGATCCACTTTGCTAAAGTAAAACTGATCCACTCCCTTTAATTTACTCGCTCAGTTCCGCTTTCAATTTTTTATGTAGCTGACCGCTTTTTAGCTTGTCTTTTAACCGATAACTTTGTCCACTAATCTGTACGATATGTGCATGGTGCAGCAATCGATCCAGCATAGCGGCTGTTAGCGTCTCATCATCACCAAATGTACTTGACCACTGAGCAAAAGACAGATTACTGGTTAAGAGCACACTACCCGCTTCATATCGCTTTGCCACCACCTGGAAGAACAGATTTGCTTCTTCTTTGCCAAAAGGTAAATAGCCAACTTCATCGATAATCAATAGTCTAGGTTTACTGATAACGCGAGTAAGATATCCCTTAAGGTCACCTTGTCGATGAGAGGTAAGCAGCTGCAACATCATCCGCCGCAGTTAGAAAACGGATGCTTAATCCATGCATCGCAGCCCTATAGCTTATGGCAGTAGCCAGGTGCGTCTTCCCGACACCAGACGGACCTAGCAACACGATATTCTCCTGGCGCTCAATGAAAGCCAGTCCAGCCAGTTCCTGTATTTGGTTACGGGGAACACCGCTGGGATATTTGTAATCAAACTGCTCCAACGTCTTTATCACTGGCAGCCCAGATAAATGGAGTATCGTTTGACGCCGACGTTCAGTAAGTCCTTCATACTGAAGTCGTAAAATAGACTCTAGAAAGTCAGCGTGTGTACCGTTCTTGTCGATAGTTGCCTGCGCTACAGCTGGCCACTCTGTGCTTAGTCTGTCCAGTTTAAGCTGCTGGCAGAATTTTTCGATGCGTTCATACTGAAGACTCATATAGGCATCTCCAGAATCGATTGATAGACGGACAAAGGATGTTGTAGGCTCTCCATAGGAATCGGGCGAGTCTGATGTATCGGTAAAGGAAATGCTTGGATGACTTTCGGCAGCGGCAACAGTGCTAAGCGTTCTTGTAGCATGCGCTCCTCCGGCGATACACCCGTAGTGCCGTGTTTACGTACATTAGCTATTGAACTCAGCCAGTCTCCAATACGTGAGTTGGCGGCGGCAGGGCAGCATCCAAAATAAGCCCTGCCTGACGAAATGACGCGGTTAGTGGAACAATGAAACTGTTCTTAAGATAGTGATTAAAACGTTCAACCTTACCTTTAGTCTTCGCCCTGTATGGACGGCAGACTTTCGGACTGAAAGCATATTTCTCGGCAAGCTGGATAAGCTGTGGGTTCCAGCGGTGTTTACCAGGACCATAAACATCACGCTCAATGATAATGGTCTTCGCATTATCAAATAGCAGCTGACGAGGCGTACCGCCAAAATACTGTAGGGCTGACTCAATCCCGTCGCACCAGGTTGCTGAATTTTGACAGGTGTAAAACTTAACAAAAGTGGAACGACTCCAACCTAACGTGGCAACGAATGCCAGCAAAGGGTTCTTCCCCTGTCTGATAATCGTGAAGTCAACCTGCATCTGTTCACCGGGTTCAGTCTCAAAGCGAACAACGTCTTCAATAACCGGTTTTTTCATAGGATGAAGAAAAGCGGTCAGCAAGCTATAGCTGCCTGTGTACCCTTGTTCACAGATCTCCCGTAGCAATACGCAGGCCGGTATCCAATCAGGTCTAGCCGCCTCTACGCGTTCGAGAATATATACCTTGAAGGGCTCCAACTTACCGGGTCTAGGCGCTCTCGATTTATAACGCATATTCGCCGCCGCTTCAGTGCTACGAAGATATCGCCTCACGGTTACTCTTGAACATGAAAGGCGTCGCGCAAGCGCACGTATAGACATACCCTGGCGATGTAAAACAGAAATTTCCACTCTGATCTCCAATGTTATCATCGGCAGTACCTTAAAACTGCCATTTTTACTCTTGGTGGATCAGTTTTACACTAGGGGCTGTCGTCACAAGATGTAAGGCTATGATATTATTTTAAAATGAAAAAATTAGCTTTATTAGCACATCGTCGACACGACATTTCTGATCGCTCCTGGGAAAGAATCGAGTCCTTACTTCCTGGTAGAAAAGGCAAATGGGGCGGCGTCGCAAAGGATAACCGATTGTTTATTAATGCAGTATTCTGGATCTTAAGAACAGGCTCTCCATGGAGAGATCTGCCTCCTGATTACGGTTGTTGGAAAAATACCCATCGTCGCTTTTGCCGTTGGAAAAATAAAGGTGTATGGGCATCGATTCTTGAAAATCTTACCTGCGAAGCAGATATGGAATGGTTGATGATTGATGCAACTCATATAAAAGTCCACCTTCATGGCACTGGAGCTGTAGGTGGGAATGATGAAATGGGCCTTACAAAAGGGGGCTCAACAGCAAGCTACACCTGGCCGTAGACGCACACGGTATGCCACTCAGAGCAACTTTAACGTCTGGCACTGTTGCTGACTGTACAGTCGCTCCAGACTTGCTCAAGGACACGAGTTTCGCACGGACATATAAAGCTCTAAAAATAGCTAAAATAATGCTTTATCCACAAGATGTGTGATAACATAAAATATATTTTAATTTCAATATCTTATGTTTTAATTGGCGATTTTTTCGAATTATATATTATATCGAATTGAGCTTAAAAATAACTTGTTTATTTGTCGGCGCGAAACTCGTGAAGGAGTTAACCGCAGATTATTTACTGGCCGACCGGGGCTATGATAGCGATTCAATCATTAAACAAGCCGAAGAACAAGGGATGCAGCCTGTCATTCCACCACGAAAACATAGAAAGCATTATCGAAAGTTTGATAGTGCTCTCTATAAAAACCGCCATGTTGTTGAGAATGTCTTTGCGAAAATTAAGCAGTAGAGAGGGATTGCGACTCGATTTGCCAAAAGAGCGTCCTCCTTTCTGGCAAGCATCCAGATTCGATTTATTGCTATCTGGGCTGAAATCTTGTGACGACAGCCCCTAATGCTGATGACGATCTTCTACGCCAAATTGCTTTATATGGTCGTGGCTATACTTATCTACTCTCGCGTTCAGGTGTAACAGGCACAGAAAAAAAAGCCAATATTCCTGCTAGCCAGTTATTAACCAAGCTACAAGCCTACCATGCCGCCCCACCACTGTTAGGTTTTGGTATTGCTCAAGTCACTGAAGCAATCAAAAATGGTGTAGTTGGCGCAATATCTGGCTCTGCGGTTGTAAAATTAATTGAAATTCATCATCAGCAATCTGATATATTACTGGCCAAATTAAAACAGTTTGTTTCACAGATGAAAATGGCTACGCAAAAATAGTCAATTTAAAGCTAGCGGAAAATGGTAGTTAGTCTTGCTATTTTGTAATTACTAATTATCGATTCTAATAAACTATTGTAATTAACAAGTCGCTATCGATACCAGCTATTCATTTGTAATTTATTTATATTTCATCAATAATCCGTATATTGACTGCGATGAAATTTTCATTTAGCACTCATATACGATAAATAAAAATAACCCTCGTATTAGGGGCTGTCGTCACAAGATTTCAGCCCAGATAGCAATAAATCGAATCTGGATGCTTGCCAGAAAGGAGGACGCTCTTTTGGCAAATCGAGTCGTAATCCCTCTCCACTGCTTAATTTTCGCAAAGACATTCTCAACAACATGGCGGTTTTTATAGAGAGCACTATCAAACTTTCGATAATGTTTTCTATGTTTTCGTGGTGGAATGACAGGCTGCATCCCTTCTTCTTCGGCTTGTTTAATGATTGAATCGCTATCATAGCCCCGGTCGGCCAGTAAATAATCTGCGGTTAACTCCTTGAGCAAGTCTGGAGCGACTGTACAGTCAGCAACAGTGCCAGACGTTAAAGTTGCTCTGAGTGGCATACCGTGTGCGTCTACGGCCAGGTGTAGCTTGCTGTTGAGCCCCCTTTTGTAAGGCCCATTTCATCATTCCCACCTACAGCTCCAGTGCCATGAAGGTGGACTTTTATATGAGTTGCATCAATCATCAACCATTCCATATCTGCTTCGCAGGTAAGATTTTCAAGAATCGATGCCCATACACCTTTATTTTTCCAACGGCAAAAGCGACGATGGGTATTTTTCCAACAACCGTAATCAGGAGGCAGATCTCTCCATGGAGAGCCTGTTCTTAAGATCCAGAATACTGCATTAATAAACAATCGGTTATCCTTTGCGACGCCGCCCCATTTGCCTTTTCTACCAGGAAGTAAGGACTCGATTCTTTCCCAGGAGCGATCAGAAATGTCGTGTCGACGATGTGCTAATAAAGCTAATTTTTTCATTTTAAAATAATATCATAGCCTTACATCTTGTGACGACAGCCCCTAATGGAGAATTGAATAATGAAATATCTTAAATCAATGACAGCGCTCTGTACCGTGCTATTTATGGCATTATTCCTTCTGCTTGTGCTCCAACAGCAAAAACAGAAGGAACTGGTGGATATATTGATGATACGGTTATTACAACTAAAGTGAAGACAGCATTATTGGCAGAAAAAACTTGATGTATAAGAAATTAATACCCAAAACGGTTAAATATTAATCAATCTGGGTGTTTTTAAGATTGAAATGGAAATATGTACTCAACCAATCGTCATAAATCGATTTTGAGGTACACCATAACGCTCTATAAGGCGTTTTCTTGATATAAGTAACCAATGGTAGCGCTTTTTGATTTGATGGCCTTAGAATGCGATACAGGCGGTTTTGGTGTTGATGGATTTATTGAAACTAGAAGACGGTGACAAGTCCTCGCCGGAGGCGACCATCTTGAAATCAACGCAAATCAATGTTGAAACCTTTAAAGGTCGTGTGCAATTGAGCGGTTTTGTCAGTTCGCGTGCCGACGCTCAGCGTGCAATTCAAGTAACACAAGGTGTAGCAGGTGTACAATCAGTCATTGATTCGATGAAAATACGATGATTGTTTTACTTTTCAGCCCCAATATAGGGGCTGAAATAAATATAATTTATCGCCATTGGCCCCTCAAATCAGATAATAAAATAATCGCTTTTATCACCATAAAGTCATTACCATATCAATTATTAAAACCAATCATTACATTGTTATATTCAAAATTACTATAATATAAATATCACTCTATTTTTAGCATTTTATCCTTACTTATAGAATAACCACAAAATTTACTGATATAGCAATAGCTTTACCATAGAAAAGCTATACGCTCTCTTCACTGTCAGTTACAATGTACAATTAAAATGTGATGATAAAAACTAGTTATAGGAGCAGTTTTCATGTCCATTACGGCCAACTCACTTATCAGCGATAGCTTTAATTTTTTTAAAAATCAGCTGAGCGGCCTTTTTATCCTGTCATTCATTTCAGCTACCATCAGTCTAATACTTTATTATTTTCTGGTTCCCATCGATGAAATGGCAACCATTATCAAAACCCTTGGTGGTCAAAAAGACTCAACTTCACTTTTAACCTGGACCTGGGTAAGTCAATTATCTGATGAAGAAAAATCGATAATGATGAGAGTCTCGCTACTCTCATTGGCTGCGGTTTTTATCGGATTAATATTATTAGTTTCTTCAGTAGTTACTTATTTGTCAGAACTCAGTACCGGCAATAGCATCAGTGCAGGGCAAGCTTTTGTGCTTTCGTTACGTATATTACCTAACATGTTAATTTTGTTAGTTATATGCACAATTATAATTTATTTTGGCTTTATGCTATTCATCTTACCCGGTATCATTTTAGCTATCGGTTTTTCCTTATCACCCATCATCTTAATAACCGTCAAAAACATTATGCCGCTACGAGCCATGAGTCAAAGTTGGAAAATAGCATTTCGTCATTGGTGGTTAATTCTAGCAATTTTATTACTTTGGCTAGCATTGCAAATGTTACTCACTATGCTACTTGGACAATTTCGTTTTTTACCGAGTATGGTGAATAATATTATCTCTTTTACATTGAATAATTTACTTACCTCTTTTACATTGATCTATTTTTTCCGCCTTTACATGTTAGTTGGAAAAACAACAAATTAACCAAATAAAAATACCACGGCTATTATTTACCATTAGATGGCGTGGTAAAAATTTACTATTAACTTAAACAATTAAACATTAATTACAGAACCAACGTGCTGACTCAAAATTGCACTGTATTCGTAATAACAAGTTAATTACTTCAATATATTAATAGTGAATTTTATTGCTTAGTAGATAATTTTATTGATAAAAATATAGACCTACTCACTGTGTAACCTTATTATCAAATAAGGTAATATAATATAAAACAAATTGGCAATAGGATATTTTATAATTTATTAATCAAATAATTATAAAAATTCATATTTACTCGAAAAGGATCAGGATCAGCGCCCTCATGGGACAACTATTAGATTTTATTCCTCTCATTGTTTTCTTTATTGTATATAAAAAAGTAGATATTTTTTACGCATCTGGCGCATTAATGATTGCCACTGTCGCTACCAATGTAAAAATGATCCACTTGCTAGTGTAAAACTGATCCACCAAGAGTAAAAATGGCAGTTTTAAGGTACTGCCGATGATAACATTGGAGATCAGAGTGGAAATTTCTGTTTTACATCGCCAGGGTATGTCTATACGTGCGATTGCGCGACGCCTTTCATGTTCAAGATGGTCGCCTCCGGTGACGACTTGTCACCGTCTTCCAGTTTCAATAAATCCATTAACACCAAAACCGCCTGTATCGCATTCTAGGGGCTGTCGTCACAAGATGTAAGGCTATGATATTATTTTAAAATGAAAAAATTAGCTTTATTAGCACATCGTCGACACGACATTTCTGATCGCTCCTGGGAAAGAATCGAGTCCTTACTTCCTGGTAGAAAAGGCAAATGGGGCGGCGTCGCAAAGGATAACCGATTGTTTATTAATGCAGTATTCTGGATCTTAAGAACAGGCTCTCCATGGAGAGATCTGCCTCCTGATTACGGTTGTTGGAAAAATACCCATCGTCGCTTTTGCCGTTGGAAAAATAAAGGTGTATGGGCATCGATTCTTGAAAATCTTACCTGCGAAGCAGATATGGAATGGTTGATGATTGATGCAACTCATATAAAAGTCCACCTTCATGGCACTGGAGCTGTAGGTGGGAATGATGAAATGGGCCTTACAAAAGGGGGCTCAACAGCAAGCTACACCTGGCCGTAGATGCACACGGTATGCCACTCAGAGCAACTTTAACGTCTGGCACTGTTGCTGACTGTACAGTCGCTCCAGACTTGCTCAAGGAGTTAACCGCAGATTATTTACTGGCCGACCGGGGCTATGATAGCGATTCAATCATTAAACAAGCCGAAGAACAAGGGATGCAGCCTGTCATTCCACCACGAAAACATAGAAAGCATTATCGAAAGTTTGATAGTGCTCTCTATAAAAACCGCCATGTTGTTGAGAATGTCTTTGCGAAAATTAAGCAGTGGAGAGGGATTGCGACTCGATTTGCCAAAAGAGCGTCCTCCTTTCTGGCAAGCATCCAGATTCGATTTATTGCTATCTGGGCTGAAATCTTGTGACGACAGCCGCTAGGGGCTGTCGTCACAAGATGTAAGGCTATGATATTATTTTAAAATGAAAAAATTAGCTTTATTAGCACATCGTCGACACGACATTTCTGATCGCTCCTGGGAAAGAATCGAGTCCTTACTTCCTGGTAGAAAAGGCAAATGGGGCGGCGTCGCAAAGGATAACCGATTGTTTATTAATGCAGTATTCTGGATCTTAAGAACAGGCTCTCCATGGAGAGATCTGCCTCCTGATTACGATTGTTGGAAAAATACCCATCGTCGCTTTTGCCGTTGGAAAAATAAAGGTGTATGGGCATCGATTCTTGAAAATCTTACCTGCGAAGCAGATATGGAATGGTTGATGATTGATGCAACTCATATAAAAGTCCACCTTCATGGCACTGGAGCTGTAGGTGGGAATGATGAAATGGGCCTTACAAAAGGGGGCTCAACAGCAAGCTACACCTGGCCGTAGACGCACACGGTATGCCACTCAGAGCAACTTTAACGTCTGGCACTGTTGCTGACTGTACAGTCGCTCCAGACTTGCTCAAGGAGTTAACCGCAGATTATTTACTGGCCGACCGGGGCTATGATAGCGATTCAATCATTCACGAGTTTCGCACCAATAAAAAAACGCTCTATTTTTAAGTTTAATTCAGCATAATATATAAATAGATAAAACCTTATAAATTAAATGCAACTTATTGTAATTTAATAAAATTTATGTGTTTTAGTAACTTGCAGATTAATCATTACTTTTAAGCCATTTCTGGAATTTTATATGCCTGTGCGAAACTCGTGTCATTAAACAAGCCGAAGAACAAGGGATGCAGCCTGTCATTCCACCACGAAAACATAGAAAGCATTATCGAAAGTTTGATAGTGCTCTCTATAAAAACCGCCATGTTGTTGAGAATGTCTTTGCGAAAATTAAGCAGTGGAGAGGGATTGCGACTCGATTTGCCAAAAGAGCGTCCTCCTTTACTGGCAAGGATCCAGATTCGATTTATTGCTATCTGGGCTGAAATCTTGTGACGACAGCCCCTAGCAAACCCTTAATGAAATCAAATTGCAAACAGATAAAAATTTGATAATAAAAAACCCCGAGTCAAAAGTTAAACTCAAGGTTCTTCTCGTGATAAGAATAACTATGTTAGGATTTTAATACCTTACATCATACCACCCATACCAGCAGCAGCACCTAGATCAGCTTTATCTTCTTTTGGTAAATCAGTTACCATAGCTTCAGTTGTGATCATAAGACCGGCGATTGAGCCAGCAAATTGTAAAGCCGAACGAGTAACCTTAGTTGGATCCAGAATACCCATGTCAAGCATGTCGCCATACTCTTCAGTTAAAGCGTTATAACCGTAGTTGCCTTTACCTTGTTTAACATTGTTAACAACTACAGCTGATTCTTCACCCGCATTCTCAACAATTTGGCGCATAGGTGATTCCATCGCGCGAAGGGCGATATCAATACCAACTTTTTGATCTTCGTTGTCACCTTTCAACTTATCTAATGCAGCTGCAACACGAACCAGAGCAACACCGCCGCCAGCAACAATACCTTCCTCTACGGCTGCACGAGTTGCATGCAACGCATCATCAACACGGGCACGTTTCTCTTTCATTTCAACTTCAGTCGCAGCACCTACTTTAATCACTGCAACACCGCCTGATAACTTGGCAATACGCTCTTGTAATTTTTCACGATCATAATCGGAGGTTGCTTCATCACGTTGTTGCTTAATTTGTTCGATACGGCTTTTAATCGTGCTTTTTTCACCGATACCATCAATAATAGTGGTGTTATCTTTGTTAATAACGATACGTTTCGCTTGACCTAAATCTTCTAGCGTCGCTTTCTCCAACTCCATACCGATCTCTTCAGAGATAACAGCACCGTTGGTTAGAATAGCAATATCCTGCAACATGGCTTTACGGCGATCACCAAAACCAGGGGCTTTTACCGCAGCAACTTTTACAATACCACGTAAGTTGTTTACCACCAATGTCGCCAGGGCTTCACCTTCAACATCTTCAGCAATAATCAACAACGATTTGCCTGTTTTAGCGACAGCTTCCAATGCAGGTAACAATTCACGAATATTAGAAACTTTTTTATCTACTAACAAGATATAGGCATTTTCTAATTCGACAGAGCCCGAATCTGGCTTATTAATAAAATAAGGAGACAAATAACCGCGATCAAATTGCATACCTTCAACAGTAGCTAGTTCGTCTTCTAAACCGGAACCTTCTTCAACGGTAATAACGCCTTCTTTGCCAACTGCTTTCATTGCTTTAGCAATTAATTCACCGACGGTTTTATCAGAGTTAGCCGAAATCGTACCGACTTGTTCAATCTCTTTATTATCAGCACACGGTTTAGATAATTTTTTCAACTCTTCAACTGCCGCAGAAACCGCTTTATCAATACCGCGTTTTAAATCCATTGGGTTCATGCCGGTAGCAACCGCTTTTAAACCTTCGCTAACAATCGATTGAGCGAGTACTGTTGCTGTGGTTGTGCCATCACCTGCTGCATCATTCGCCTTAGATGCAACTTCTTTTACCATCTGGGCACCCATATTTTCGAATTTATCTTCTAATTCAATTTCACGCGCAACAGACACACCATCTTTAGTAATTGAAGGTGCTCCGAAAGATTTATCCAGAATTACATTACGGCCTTTCGGACCTAAAGTAACTTTAACTGCATCAGCAAGAATACTCACTCCACGAAGCATTTTTGCACGGGCGTCAATCCCAAATTTTACGTCTTTAGCTGCCATTGTTTTTTTCCTTTAAATTCATTCATTCTGAAGATCTAAGCGAGAAATTATTTTTCAACAATTGCCAGAATATCGCTTTCTGACATAATCAATACTTCGTCGTTATCAATCTTTTCTGTCTTCACGCCATAGCCGTCGTTAAAAATAACAGTATCGCCAACTTTCACATCTAACGGTTTATTTTCACCATTTTCTAAAATGCGACCGTTACCAACAGCTAGCACTTTGCCTCGAGTTGACTTACCAGCAGCAGAGCCCGTCAAAACAATGCCTCCTGCAGATTTAGCTTCAACTTCTTCGCGCTTGATGATAACCCGATCATGCAATGGACGTATCTTCATTAATAGATCTCCTATAAATAAAATCCATATAAGGTAAATTAGGATGATACTAGTATGTCTTATTAAACCAGTACCTTGATTGATTAAATGGGGTCAATTAAAATCAGTTCAAGGGGGTATACAAAAAATTTTTCATTTTTTCTTTCTACTTAAAAACAAAATCGTTAGGGGCTGTCGTCACAAGATGTAAGGCTATGATATTATTTTAAAATGAAAAAATTAGCTTTATTAGCACATCGTCGACACGACATTTCTGATCGCTCCTGGGAAAGAATCGAGTCCTTACTTCCTGGTAGAAAAGGCAAATGGGGCGGCGTCGCAAAGGATAACCGATTGTTTATTAATGCAGTATTCTGGATCTTAAGAACAGGCTCTCCATGGAGAGATCTGCCTCCTGATTACGGTTGTTGGAAAAATACCCATCGTCGCTTTTGCCGTTGGAAAAATAAAGGTGTATGGGCATCGATTCTTGAAAATCTTACCTGCGAAGCAGATATGGAATGGTTGATGATTGATGCAACTCATATAAAAGTCCACCTTCATGGCACTGGAGCTGTAGGTGGGAATGATGAAATGGGCCTTACAAAAGGGGGCTCAACAGCAAGCTACACCTGGCCGTAGACGCACACGGTATGCCACTCAGAGCAACTTTAACGTCTGGCACTGTTGCTGACTGTACAGTCGCTCCAGACTTGCTCAAGGAGTTAACCGCAGATTATTTACTGGCCGACCGGGGCTATGATAGCGATTCAATCATTAAACAAGCCGAAGAACAAGGGATGCAGCCTGTCATTCCACCACGAAAACATAGAAAGCATTATCGAAAGTTTGATAGTGCTCTCTATAAAAACCGCCATGTTGTTGAGAATGTCTTTGCGAAAATTAAGCAGTGGAGAGGGATTGCGACTCGATTTGCCAAAAGAGCGTCCTCCTTTCTGGCAAGCATCCAGATTCGATTTATTGCTATCTGGGCTGAAATCTTGTGACGACAGCCCCTAATTGTCGCATTAATAAAAGGGGACCCGGTAAAGGTAGCGACAAATTCTCGCACTTGATTATTTTGTTGATTGACCAAAATGCCAAGCCGTAATTTACTTGAATCTAGATTAGGGGCTGTCGTCACAAGATTTCAGCCCAGATAGCAATAAATCGAATCTGGATGCTTGCCAGATCGAATCTGGATGCTTGCCAGAAAGGAGGACGCTCTTTTGGCAAATCGAGTCGCAATCCCTCTCCACTGCTTAATTTTCGCAAAGACATTCTCAACAACATGGCGGTTTTTATAGAGAGCACTATCAAACTTTCGATAATGCTTTCTATGTTTTCGTGGTGGAATGACAGGCTGCATCCCTTGTTCTTCGGCTTGTTTAATGATTGAATCGCTATCATAGCCCCGGTCGGCCAGTAAATAATCTGCGGTTAACTCCTTGAGCAAGTCTGGAGCGACTGTACAGTCAGCAACAGTGCCAGACGTTAAAGTTGCTCTGAGTGGCATACCGTGTGCGTCTACGGCCAGGTGTAGCTTGCTGTTGAGCCCCCTTTTGTAAGGCCCATTTCATCATTCCCACCTACAGCTCCAGTGCCATGAAGGTGGACTTTTATATGAGTTGCATCAATCATCAACCATTCCATATCTGCTTCGCAGGTAAGATTTTCAAGAATCGATGCCCATACACCTTTATTTTTCCAACGGCAAAAGCGACGATGGGTATTTTTCCAACAACCGTAATCAGGAGGCAGATCTCTCCATGGAGAGCCTGTTCTTAAGATCCAGAATACTGCATTAATAAACAATCGGTTATCCTTTGCGACGCCGCCCCATTTGCCTTTTCTACCAGGAAGTAAGGACTCGATTCTTTCCCAGGAGCGATCAGAAATGTCGTGTCGAAGGCCATCAAATCAAAAAGCGCTACCATTGGGGTTACTTATATCCACGAGTTTCGCACCAATAAAAAAACGCTCTATTTTTAAGTTTAATTCAGCATAATATATAAATAGATAAAACCTTATAAATTAAATGCAACTTATTGTAATTTAATAAAATTTATGTGTTTTAGTAACTTGCAGATTAATCATTACTTTTAAGCCATTTATGGAATTTTATATGCCTGTGCGAAACTCGTGATATCAAGAAAACGCCTTATAGAGCGTTATGGTGTACCTTAAAATCGATTTATGACGATTGGTTGAGTACATATTTCCATTTCAATCTTAAAAACACCCAGATTGATTAATATTTAACCGTTTTGGGTATTAATTTCTTATACATCAAGAGAGACCGACTGGCAGGAGGAAATCTCTATCTCCAGCTTCCTCATCGAGGCAAATATTATCGCTATGGCAAGGGAGAAGCTATTCCTGATAGAGTGGGTATTGAAGAGAGACCAGCTGAGGCTGATCTCAAGCAACAACCCGGTCATTTTGAAATTGATACTCTATTTGGTAAGGATCAGAAGTCATTCTTATTAACTTTGGCGGATAAAGCTACCAGACAGGTTATTATCCGCAGGTTGCCGAATAAACGCGCTGAGACTGTTGTAGAAGCCTTCCGTGATATCATGGCAAATACTTTCTGTCATTTTAAAACCCTGACGGCTGATAACGGTTCTGAGTTCTCCATGCATAAACAGATAACTGAGATCACCGGTGCTGATGTCTTCTTTGCCAGGCCTTATCACTCATGGGAGCGTGGTTTAAATGAACACAGTAACGGACTTATCCGCCGTTTTTACCCAAAAGGAACGGACTTCAACCAAGTCACGGACAATGAGATTGCAGAAATCGAGCACATACTTAATACTCGGGGACGAAAATCGTTGGGCTATTTTTCTCCAAATGAAGTATTTTTAGCTCATCTAATGGCTGCATAACGCTTTATGTGTTTGTTGCTTTTCGACTGGGAATGGGCCATTTATTAGGTGGTAGCCCATCGCAACGTTCTGAGCTTGCGGAAATTATGCCGCAAATTCCAGCTGATCCGACTGAAACCGTCATTGAGGCACAAAATCTTAGCAAACTATTCGGTGACTTTGCCGCTACGGATAATGTTAACTTTACGGTTAAACGCGGTGAAATTTTTGGCTTGCTAGCTCCTAATAGCGCCGGCAAATCAACAACATTTAAAATGATGTGCGGATTAATGGTACCAAGCGCAGGCAGGGCATTAGTCTTGGGGATGGATCTAAAAATAAGCTCGAATAAAGCCCGCCAACATCTTGGCTATAGGGCGCAAAAATTTTCACTGTACGGTAATTTAACAGTTGCTCAGAACTTAAAATTTTTCTCTGGTATTTATGGCCTTAGTGGCAGTCAGCAACAGCAAAAAATCAGTAACATGATCATGGCCTTTAATTTAAATCCAATACTGCAACAAACCACCGATGAATTGCCATTAGGCTTCAAGCAGCGACTAGCCTTAGCCTGCTCGTTGATGCATGAACCGGACATACTTTTCTTGGATGAACCCACTTCAGGTGTGGATCCCCTGACGCAAAGAGAATTTTGGTTACATATTAACGGCATGGTAAATAAAGGCGTTACCGTAATGGTTACCACTCACTTTATGGACGAAGCGGAATATTGCGATCGAATTGGCTTAGTTTACCACGGTAAAATTATTGCTGCTGGCACACCCGATGAATTAAAAACACGAGTTTCGCACGGACATATAAAGCTCTAAAAATAGCTAAAATAATGTTTTATCCACAAGATGTGTGATAACATAAAATATATTTTAATTTCAATATCTTATATTTTAATTGGCAATTTTTTCGAATTATATATTATATCGAATTGAGCTTAAAAATAACTTGTTTATTTGTCGGCGCGAAACTCGTGAAAAAGCCAAATCGCCACGGCAGAAAATCCGGATCCGTCGATGGAACAGGCTTTTATTAGTTTGATAGTTAACTATGACCGAGGGAAACAATGAGCCAAACAGAAAAACAATCAGCCCACGAAGCGCAGTTTTCCTGGCGTCGTTTACAGGCCCTGTGTATTAAAGAAAGTAAACAGATTTTACGTGACCCCAGTAGTGCGCTGATTGCCGTCATTATTCCATTAATGCTGCTATTTATTTTTGGCTACAGCATTACGATGTGCTAATAAAGCTAATTTTTTCATTTTAAAATAATATCATAGCCTTACATCTTGTGACGACAGCCCCTAATACTCGGGGACGAAAATCGTTGGGCTATTTTTCTCCAAATGAAGTCTTTTTAGCTCATCTAATGGCTGCATAACGCTTTATGTGTTTGTTGCTTTTCGACTGGGAATGGGCCTTCTGCTTTCATTGTCAATGCCAATTGAATTCTGATCCACTTTGCTAAAGTAAAACTGATCCACTCCCTTTAATTTACTCGCTCAGTTCCGCTTTCAATTTTTTATGTAGCTGACCGCTTTTTAGCTTGTCTTTTAACCGATAACTTTGTCCACTAATCTGTACGATATGTGCATGGTGCAGCAATCGATCCAGCATAGCGGCTGTTAGCGTCTCATCATCACCAAATGTACTTGACCACTGAGCAAAAGACAGATTACTGGTTAAGAGCACACTACCCGCTTCATATCGCTTTGCCACCACCTGGAAGAACAGATTTGCTTCTTCTTTGCCAAAAGGTAAATAGCCAACTTCATCGATAATCAATAGTCTAGGTTTACTGATAACGCGAGTAAGATATCCCTTAAGGTCATCTTGTCGATGAGAGGTAAGCAGCGGCAACATCATATCCGCCGCAGTTAGAAAACGGATGCTTAATCCATGCATCGCAGCCCTATAGCTTATGGCAGTAGCCAGGTGCGTCTTCCCGACACCAGACGGACCTAGCAACACGATATTCTCCTGGCGCTCAATGAAAGCCAGTCCAGCCAGTTCCTGTATTTGGTTACGGGGAACACCGCTGGCATATTTGTAATCAAACTGCTCCAACGTCTTTATCACTGGCAGCCCAGATAAACGGACACGAGTTTCGCACGGACATATAAAGCTCTAAAAATAGCTAAAATAATGTTTTATCCACAAGATGCGCGATAACATAAAATATATTTTAATTTCAATATCTTATGTTTTAATTGGCAATTTTTTCGAATTATATATTATATCGAATTGAGCTTAAAAATAACTTGTTTATTTGTCGGCGCGAAACTCGTGACGGAGTATCGTTTGACGCCGACGTTCAGTAAGTCCTTCATACTGAAGTCGTAAAATAGACTCTAGAAAGTCAGCGTGTGTACCGTTCTTGTCGATAGTTGCCTGCGCTACAGCTGGCCACTCTGTGCTTAGTCTGTCCAGTTTAAGCTGCTGGCAGAATTTTTCGATGCGTTCATACTGAAGACTCATATAGGCATCTCCAGAATCGATTGATAGACGGACAAAGGATGTTGTAGGCTCTCCATAGGAATCGGGCGAGTCTGATGTATCGGTAAAGGAAATGCTTGCATGACTTTCGGCAGCGGCAACAGTGCTAAGCGTTCTTGTAGCATGCGCTCCTCCGGCGATACACCCGTAGTGCCGTGTTTACGTACATTAGCTATTGAACTCAGCCAGTCTCCAATACGTGAGTTGGCGGCGGCAGCATCCAAAATAAGCCCTGCCTGACGAAATGACGCGGTTAGTGGAACAATGAAACTGTTCTTAAGATAGTGATTAAAACGTTCAACCTTACCTTTAGTCTTCGCCCTGTATGGACGGCAGACTTTCGGACTGAAAGCATATTTCTCGGCAAGCTGGATAAGCTGTGGGTTCCAGCGGTGTTTACCAGGACCATAAACATCACGCTCAATGATAATGGTCTTCGCATTATCAAATAGCAGCTGACGAGGCGTACCGCCAAAATACTGTAGGGCTGACTCAATCCCGTCGCACCAGGCTGCTGAATTTTGACAGGTGTAAAACTTAACAAAAGTGGAACGACTCCAACCTAACGTGGCAACGAATGCCAGCAAAGGGTTCTTCCCCTGTCTGATAATCGTGAAGTCAACCTGCATCTGTTCACCGGGTTCAGTCTCAAAGCGAACAACGTCTTCAATAACCGGTTTTTTCATAGGATGAAGAAAAGCGGTCAGCAAGCTATAGCTGCCTGTGTACCCTTGTTCACGGATCTCCCGTAGCAATACGCAGGCCGGTATCCAATCAGGTCTAGCCGCCTCTACGCGTTCGAGAATATATACCTTGAAGGGCTCCAACTTACCGGGTCTAGGCGCTCTCGATTTATAACGCATATTCGCCGCCGCTTCAGTGCTACGAAGATATCGCCTCACGGTTACTCTTGAACATTAAAGGCGTCGCGCAATCGCACGTATAGACATACCCTGGCGATGTAAAACAGAAATTTCCACTCTGATCTCCAATGTTATCATCGGCAGTACCTTAAAACTGCCATTTTTACTCTTGGTGGATCAGTTTTACACTAGCAAGTGGATCATTTTTACATTGGTAGCGACAGATGGCGCTGGCGTCCACCATTATTCTGTCGATGTGTGACGTCACCGAGAAACAGTTTTACCCCAATCTTCATCAGGATGGCCGCATTGCTGAACGCTTTTTAAAGCCGCTAGGAATATTTGGTGCCCGCTATGCGCATATGCCTGCTGTCGGCGGGCTGTATGTGGTGATGCGCCTGATTAAGGATGATGGCGATGCCGTAGCGGATTTTGAATCCTTGGGCTTTCTACCCGATCACGTCCGGGTACTGAAACGCCTGTTGCGCCGTCCCGAAGGGATGCTGATTTTATCCGGGCCAACCGGATCCGGGAAATCCACCACACTGCGCACCGCCTCCGCCGCCTATCTTGCGCTATGGGGCTATCTCAACAAATTACCGATACGGCGACTGTTAACCATTGAAGACCCACCCGAAGGCCGAATTTATGGCGCAATCCAGACGCCGATCATTGCTGATAAGAAAAACACCGAAGAAATCAAACGCGCATGGCTACTATCGATGGCCTATGCGCTTCGATGTGATCCGGATGCGATTTTAAACGGTGAAATCCGAGATTTGGAATCCGCCATCACCGCGCTAAAAGCGGCCATGACCGGGCATCTGATAATGACGACACTACACGCCAATGATGGCCTGAATATCCTTGAGCGACTGGAAATAGAAGGCGTATCCGCACGGCTACTGGCCGATCCGCAATTGTTGATTGGGCTGATAAGCCAACGTCTGGTACAGCGCTTATGCCCGCACTGCAAAGTGCCTTATCAGCGGGTTGCCGGGCAGCTTGAAGAGGATGATCGCGATCTGATTGAACACCATTGCCAGCCTGAAAAGGTGTTTATGCGCCATATTGCAGGCTGCGAACACTGTTATCACGGGATTGTCGGGCGGATTGTGGTGGCGGAAGTGATCGCACCGGATGCATAATTTGTTGAACTGTACCGGACAAAAAGTAAAGCGGCAGCGAAAACCTACTGGCATCGGACGCTTGGCGGCATTACGCGTAATCAGCACGTGCTGCACTACATCCATGCCGGAGAAGTTGACCCTCTGGCGGCGCATTTCATTTGCCCGATTGATGAGGACAGTTATACGTTATTGCCATTAGAAAGTTAAAACGCCCCAAACAGGGGCGTTTAATTTAAGCGGCGTGGTGTTCAAGCACATGGCCTGATTGATTTTGAACACCAATGGCAATCTTCTGCGGTTTTTCCTGTTCAGGAATATCGTAGGTAAATTGCATGGTTAATAATCCTTTATCCAGATTCGCCTGCTGGATGGTTATCCGATGCTCAAGGCTGAAACTTAAGGAAAACGCACTTTTTCTAATCCCCTGATGCAGCCATTTGATACCCTCTTTTTCTTCGTTAACCTCGGTTTCCTCAACCTTCGGTTTACCGCTGATGGTTAACTGGTTATTCAGCACCGAAATATCGAGTTCATCCTGCGTATAGCCGGGTACGCTCACCGTCATTTCATAATGCTCTTTATCTTTTTGCAACAGATTATAGGCGGGCGTATCCGCCACAGGACTTTCACCGGTTAAACGGCTAAACAGATTATCTATCTGGTTAAAACGGTCAGACAGCAGATGATTGCTGAGTGCGGGAATGAGAGAGAAAGAACGATAGGCCATAATATCCTCCTTTAACAATTATTTAGTGAAATCTTACCTTCACATTCTTCATATAGGGACAGTTGAGACGTTTTCAAGTGCTCCCCTCAATATGAGAAAAAAACAATGTTGCCCTCATTAACGTCAACCGTTGTTGCCGTCAAACCTCGTATTGACGCAACACTGAGATGGATTTACCAGAAAACCTTTTCCGCCAAAGACCGCATCGCCTTCTACGACATGCTGGCCTTTTTGCTGGATAACAACAAATCGTTGCAGCAGGCCTTTATCGATATGCGTAACGTTGTCACTGATTTTGGCCGCAAGCATCATCCCTACGCCGTGCTGTTGACCGATTGCCTGTCGGCGCTGGATGAGGGGCAAGGGGCGTTTGAAAAGGTACTGCTCGAATGGGTGCCGGTTCAGGAAGCCACCCTGATTGGCTCAGGCATCCTCTCCGGCAAACTCTCCGACGCCTTGCGGCGTGCCAGCCAGATTGTGGAAGGCAAGAAAACGATGGTATCCGCTCTGTTCGGCGCATTGGGATACCCCTGTTTTCTGCTTGGCATCGTGGTGCTGATGATGCATATGGTGTGTGAGAAGTTTATCCCCAAGCTGGCAAGACTGGTGCCGCGTGAAAAATGGGAGGGGCCACTCAACCTGTTAACCGGTCTTTCTGAATTTATTGTTAACTTTGAGTGGTTACTGCTGTTTGGCCTGCTGGCCCTCTTTGGATTGATAACATGGTCTATGGGCCATTGGGTCAATCGAAAAATTGCCGACAATCTGCCGCCATGGTCAGTGTATCGCGCCGTGCAGGGCGTTTACTTTTTGCTCAATATCGCCGCCTTACTGCGCGTCAATATCCCGGTGATGCAAGCGGTGAATATGCTTGGTGAAACCGCGAGTCCATGGCTGGAAAGGCGCATTAATGAAACGCTCCATTATATGCGGCAAGGCGAACATCTGGGACTGGCGTTAAAAAGTACCGGCTACCACTTTCCCTCACGGGATTGTGTCAATCAAATGATGCTGTTAACCGAAGGTGCAGGGGCAGAACACAGCCTTGAGCGTTATGTTGACCGTTGGTTGGCTATCACCATTAAACAGGTCAAGAAAAAAGCGCTTTATTTAACCGCACTCTGCTTCTTATTGGTATTCGCTTATATGTTGCTGCTGTTATTAGTCAGCCGCGATTTAAATACCATGGTCAATCAAATGGGGTAAGCAATGAAGAACAATTCAATGGCATTTAATCAACACACCAAAGAGGAAAGTATGAAAAAAACGTCAACGCTTCACCGTGGTTTTTTAAGTCTGGAAATGATGGGGGTACTAGCCATTATTGCCGTCGCTATTGTACTTGCGGTTGGCGCAGTGTCCGGCATGTTTAACAAAAGCACCATTAATGATGAAATTGCTAACGTACAGGCTTTAGGGGCTGTCGTCACAAGATTTCAGCCCAGATAGCAATAAATCGAATCTGGATGCTTGCCAGAAAGGAGGACGCTCTTTTGGCAAATCGAGTCGCAATCCCTCTCCACTGCTTAATTTTCGCAAAGACACACGAGTTTCGCACGGACATATAAAGCTCTAAAAATAGCTAAAATAATGTTTTATCCACAAGATGTGCGATAACATAAAATATATTTTAATTTCAATATCTTATGTTTTAATTGGCAATTTTTTCGAATTATATATTATATCGAATTGAGCTTAAAAATAACTTGTTTATTTGTCGGCGCGAAACTCGTGAGACATTCTCAACAACATGGCGGTTTTTATAGAGAGCACTATCAAACTTTCGATAATGCTTTCTATGTTTTCGTGGTGGAATGACAGGCTGCATCCCTTGTTCTTCGGCTTGAGCAAGTCTGGAGCGACTGTACAGTCAACAACAGTGCCAGACGTTAAAGTTGCTCTGAGTGGCATACCGTGTGCGTCTACGGCCAGGTGTAGCTTGCTTTTGAGCCCCCTTTTGTAAGGCCCATTTCATCATTCCCACCTACACTGCTTCGCAGGTAAGATTTTCAAGAATCGATGCCCATACACCTTTATTTTTTCAACGGCAAACGCGACGGTGGGTATTTTTCCAACAACCGTAATCAGGAGGCAGATCTCTCCATGGAGAGCCTGTTCTTAAGATCCAGAATACTGCATTAATAAACAATCGGTTATCCTTTGCGACGCCGCCCCATTTGCCTTTTCTACCAGGAAGTAAGGACTCGATTCTTTCCCAGGAGCGATCAGAAATGTCGTGTCGACGATGTGCTAATAAAGCTAATTTTTTCATTTTAAAATAATATCATAGCCTTACATCTTGTGACGACAGCCCCTAATTAAATAATAATTAATAAAAATAAGCCTGTGGTAAATACCACAGGCTCCTGGCGTTAGCGATCAAAAGTTTGGTTGATTTTACAACCTAAAATGTATTAAAAATTATTTTCGTTTTATCGTTTTAAATATTTTTGTAGTTTCAGTAATGGCAGTTTCTGCCGGTAAACGTTCCATAGAACTTGCGCCATAAAAACCCTGGCAATCAGGGCAATTTTGTAAAATATATTTTGCATCTTCAGGTGTTGCAATAGGGGCTGTCGTCACAAGATGTAAGGCTATGATATTATTTTAAAATGAAAAAATTAGCTTTATTAGCACATCGTCGACACGACATTTCTGATCGCTCCTGGGAAAGAATCGAGTCCTTACTTCCTGGTAGAAAAGGCAAATGGGGCGGCGTCGCAAAGGATAACCGATTGTTTATTAATGCAGTATTCTGGATCTTAAGAACAGGCTCTCCATGGAGAGATCTGCCTCCTGATTACGGTTGTTGGAAAAATACCCACCGTCGCGTTTGCCGTTGAAAAAATAAAGGTGTATGGGCATCGATTCTTGAAAATCTTACCTGCGAAGCAGATATGGAATGGTTGATGATTGATGCAACTCATATAAAAGTCCACCTTCATGGCACTGGAGCTGTAGGTGGGAATGATGAAATGGGCCTTACAAAAGGGGGCTCAACAGCAAGCTACACCTGGCCGTAGACGCACACGGTATGCCACTCAGAGCAACTTTAACGTCTGGCACTGTTGTTGACTGTACAGTCGCTCCAGACTTGCTCAAGCCGAAGAACAAGGGATGCAGCCTGTCATTCCACCACGAAAACATAGAAAGCATTATCGAAAGTTTGATAGTGCTCTCTATAAAAACCGCCATGTTGTTGAGAATGTCTCACGAGTTTCGCGCCGACAAATAAACAAGTTATTTTTAAGCTCAATTCGATATAATATATAATTCGAAAAAATTGCCAATTAAAACATAAGATATTGAAATTAAAATATATTTTATGTTATCGCACATCTTGTGGATAAAACATTATTTTAGCTATTTTTAGAGCTTTATATGTCCGTGCGAAACTCGTGTGTCTTTGCGAAAATTAAGCAGTGGAGAGGGATTGCGACTCGATTTGCCAAAAGAGCGTCCGCCTTTCTGGCAAGCATCCAGATTCGATTTATTGCTATCTGGGCTGAAATCTTGTGACGACAGCCCCTAGGGGCTGTCGTCACAAGATGTAAGGCTATGATATTATTTTAAAATGAAAAAATTAGCTTTATTAGCACATCGTCGACACGACATTTCTGATCGCTCCTGGGAAAGAATCGAGTCCTTACTTCCTGGTAGAAAAGGCAAATGGGGCGGCGTCGCAAAGGATAACCGATTGTTTATTAATGCAGCACGAGTTTCGCGCCGACAAATAAACAAGTTATTTTTAAGCTCAATTCGATATAATATATAATTCGAAAAAATTGCCAATTAAAACATAAGATATTGAAATTAAAATATATTTTATGTTATCACACATCTTGTGGATAAAACATTATTTTAGCTATTTTTAGAGCTTTATATGTCCGTGCGAAACTCGTGTGCAGTATTCTGGATCTTAAGAACAGGCTCTCCATGGAGAGATTTGCCTCCTGATTACGGTTGTTGGAAAAATACCCACCGTCGCTTTTGCCGTTGGAAAAATAAAGGTGTATGGGCATCGATTCTTGAAAATCTTACCTGCGAAGCAGATATGGAATGGTTGATGATTGATGCAACTCATATAAAAGTCCACCTTCATGGCACTGGAGCTGTAGGTGGGAATGATGAAATGGGCCTTACAAAAGGGGGCTCAACAGCAAGCTACACCTGGCCGTAGACGCACACGGTATGCCACTCAGAGCAACTTTAACGTCTGGCACTGTTGCTGACTGTACAGTCGCTCCAGACTTGCTCAAGGAGTTAACTGCAGATTATTTACTGGCCGACCGGGGCTATGATAGCGATTCAATCATTAAACAAGCCGAAGAACAGGGGATGCAGCCTGTCATTCCACCACGAAAACATAGAAAGCATTATCGAAAGTTTGATAGTGCTCTCTATAAAAACCACCATGTTGTTGAAAATCTCTTTGCGAAAATTAAGCAGTGGAGAGAGATTGCGACTCGATTTGCCAAAAGAGCGTCCTCCTTTCTGGCAAGCATCCAGATTCGATTTATTGCTATCTGGGCTGAAATCTTGTGACGACAGCCCCTAATTGCCGATGATACATTGATTGCCAAAACACGTAGCAAAAAAATAAGAGATGGTCCACCTGCGGATAATAACCTGTCTGGTAGCTTTATCCGCCAAAGTTAATAAGAATGACTTCTGATCCTTACCAAAATACAGTATCAATTTCAAAATGACCGGGTTGTTGCTTGAGATCAGCCTCAGCTGGTCTCTCTTCAATACCCACTCTATCACGAGTTTCGCGCCGACAAATAAACAAGTTATTTTTAAGCTCAATTCGATATAATATATAATTCGAAAAAATTGCCAATTAAAATATAAGATATTGAAATTAAAATATATTTTATGTTATCGCGCATCTTGTGGATAAAACATTATTTTAGCTCTTTTTAGAGCTTTATATGTCCGTGCGAAACTCGTGTCTATCAGGAATAGCGCTATGCTTGGGTTCTCCCTTGCCATAGCGATAATATTTGCCTCGATGAGGAAGCTGGAGATAGAGATTTCCTCCTGCCAGTCGGTCTCTCTTGATATAGCGATAGAGCGTATTTTTACTGACAGAAACCCCATGTTTCAAACGCAGCCTTCCACTGATAACGGCAGGCGAAGTATGTAAAGCAAGCTCTTTACGGATAAAAGCCTGCGTTTCTGTGGTTTGCTGATTAAACGCATTTCGCGGAGATGTGTTCATACGTCTGGCTTTCGCTAAGGTATCAGCCCTTCTGCAAGAATAAAGTCCATTGATGTCAATGCCAATTGAATTCTGATCCACTTTGCTAAAGTAAAACTGATCCACCCCTTTAATTTACTCGCTCAGTTCCGCTTTCAATTTTTTATGTACCTGACCGCTTTTTAGCTTGTCTTTTAACCGATAACTTTGTCCACTAATCTGTACGATATGTGCATGGTGCAGCAATCGATCCAGCATAGCGGCTGTTAGCGTCTCATCATCACCAAATGTACTTGACCACTGAGCAAAAGACAGATTACTGGTTAAGAGCACACTACCCGCTTCATATCGCTTTGCCACCACCTGGAAGAACAGATTTGCTTCTTCTTTGCCAAAAGGTAAATAGCCAACTTCATCGATACACGAGTTTCGCACAGGCATATAAAATTCCAGAAATGGCTTAAAAGTAATGATTAATCTGCAAGTTACTAAAACACATAAATTTTATTAAATTACAATAAGTTGCATTTAATTTATAAGGTTTTATCTATTTATATATTATGCTGAATTAAACTTAAAAATAGAGCGTTTTTTTATTGGTGCGAAACTCGTGGATAATCAATAGTCTAGGTTTACTGATAACGCGAGTAAGATATCCCTTAAGGTCACCTTGTCGATGAGAGGTAAGCAGCTGCAACATCATATCCGCCGCAGTTAGAAAACGGATGCTTAATCCATGCATCGCAGCCCTATAGCTTATGGCAGTAGCCAGGTGCGTCTTCCCGACACCAGACGGACCTAGCAACACGATATTCTCCTGGCGCTCAATGAAAGCCAGTCCAGCCAATTCCTGTATTTGGTTACGGGGAACACCGCTGGCATATTTGTAATCAAACTGCTCCAACGTCTTTATCACTGGCAGCCCAGATAAACGGGGTATCGTTTGACGCCGACGTTCAGTAAGTCCTTCATACTGAAGTCGTAAAATAGACTCTAGAAAGTCAGCGTGTGTACCGTTCTTGTCGATAGTTGCCTGCGCTACAGCTGGCCACTCTGTGCTTAGTCTGTCCAGTTTAAGCTGCTGGCAGAATTTTTCGATGCGTTCATGTATAAGAAATTAATACCCAAAATGGTTAAACATTAATCAATTTGGGTATTTTTAAGATTGAAATGGAAATATGCATTCAACCAATCGTCATAAATCGATTTTAAGCTACCTGTAACGCTATCTAAGGCGTTTTCTTTACAATAGGTAACCCAGTGGGTAGCGCTTTTTGATTTGATATCCTTAGAATGCGATATAGGGAGTTTTGGTGTTGAGAAATTTCTTAGAACTGGAAGACGGTGACAAGTCGTCGCCGGAGGCGACCATCTTGATGTATAAGAAATTAATACCCAAAATGGTTAAACATTAATCAATTTGGGTATTTTTAAGATTGAAATGGAAATATGCATTCAACCAATCGTCATAAATCGATTTTAAGGTACCTGTAACGCTATCTAAGGCGTTTTCTTTACATAGGTAACCCCAATGGTAGCGCTTTTTGATTTGATATCCTTAGAATGCGATATAGGGAGTTTTGGTGTTGAGAAATTTCTTAGAACTGGAAGACGGTGACAAGTCGTCGCCGGAGGCGACCATCTTGATACTGAAGACTCATATAGGCATCTCCAGAATCGATTGATAGACGGACAAAGGATGTTGTAGGCTCTCCATAGGAATCGGGTGAGTCTGATGTATCGGTAAAGGAAATGCTTGCATGACTTTCGGCAGCGGCAACAGTGCTAAGCGTTCTTGTAGCATGCGCTCCTCCGGCGATACACCCGTAGTGCCGTGTTTACGTACATTAGCTATTGAACTCAGCCAGTCTCCAATACGTGAGTTGGCGGCGGCAGCATCCAAAATAAGCCCTGCCTGACGAAATGACGCCGTTAGTGGAACAATGAAACTGTTCTTAAGATAGTGATTAAAACGTTCAACCTTACCTTTAGTCTTCGCCCTGTATGGACGGCAGACTTTCGGACTGAAAGCATATTTCTCGGCAAGCTGGATAAGCTGTGGGTTCCAGCGGTGTTTACCAGGACCATAAACATCACGCTCAATGATAATGGTCTTCGCATTATCAAATAGCAGCTGACGAGGCGTACCGCCAAAATACTGTAGGGCTGACTCAATCCCGTCGCACCAGGCTGCTGAATTTTGACAGGTGTAAAACTTAACAAAAGTGGAACGACTCCAACCTAACGTGGCAACGAATGCCAGCAAAGGGTTCTTCCCCTGTCAGATAATCGTGAAGTCAACCTGCATCTGTTCACCGGGTTCAGTCTCAAAGCGAACAACGTCTTCAATAACCGGTTTTTTCATAGGATGAAGAAAAGCGGTCAGCAAGCTATAGCTGCCTGTGTACCCTTGTTCACGGATCTCCCGTAGCAATACGCAGGCCGGTATCCAATCAGGTCTAGCCGCCTCTACGCGTTCGAGAATATATACCTTGAAGGGCTCCAACTTACCGGGTCTAGGCGCTCTCGATTTATAACGCATATTCGCCGCCGCTTCAGTGCTACGAAGATATCGCCTCACGGTTACTCTTGAACATGAAAGGCGTCGCGCAATCGCAGGTATAGACATACCCTGGCGATGTAAAACAGAAATTTCCACTCTGATCTCCAATGTTATCATCGGCAGTACCTTAAAACTGCCATTTTTACTCTTGGTGGATCAGTTTTACACTAGGGGCTGTCGTCACAAGATGTAAGGCTATGATATTATTTTAAAATGAAAAAATTAGCTTTATTAGCACATCGTCGACACGACATTTCTGATCGCTCCTGGGAAAGAATCGAGTCCTTACTTCCTGGTAGAAAAGGCAAATGGGGCGGCGTCGCAAAGGATAACCGATTGTTTATTAATGCAGTATTCTGGATCCTAAGAACAGGCTCTCCATGGAGAGATCTGCCTCCTGATTACGGTTGTTGGAAAAATACCCATCGTCGCTTTTGCCGTTGGAAAAATAAAGGTGTATGGGCATCGATTCTTGAAAATCTTACCTGCGAAGCAGATATGGAATGGTTGATGATTGATGCAACTCATATAAAAGTCCACCTTCATGGCACTGGAGCTGTAGGTGGGAATGATGAAATGGGCCTTACAAAAGGGGGCTCAACAGCAAGCTACACCTGGCCGTAGACGCACACGGTATGCCACTCAGAGCAACTTTAACGTCTGGCACTGTTGCTGACTGTACAGTCGCTCCAGACTTGCTCAAGGAGTTAACCGCAGATTATTTACTGGCCGACCGGGGCTATGATAGCGATTCAATCATTAAACAAGCCGAAGAACAAGGGATGCAGCCTGTCATTCCACCACGAAAACATAGAAAGCATTATCGAAAGTTTGATAGTGCTCTCTATAAAAACCGCCATGTTGTTGAGAATGTCTTTGCGAAAATTAAGCAGTGGAGAGGGATTGCGACTCGATTTGCCAAAAGAGCGTCCTCCTTTCTGGCAAGCATCCAGATTCGATTTATTGCTATCTGGGCTGAAATCTTGTGACGACAGCCCCTAATACCCAGGCTATAAAATGGACTCTTGCAACAAATTAATGATTGTTAATAATAAGTTACTATAGATTTGTTAATATTAATATCATCACTTAACTTGTTAACGCAAAACAACAAATTATAAAATAAAGAAAATTCTTAAGCATTCTATTTAATCTACTAGGGGCTGTCGTCACAAGATGTAAGGCTATGATATTATTTTAAAATGAAAAAATTAGCTTTATTAGCACATCGTCGACACGACATTTCTGATCGCTCCTGGGAAAGAATCGAGTCCTTACTTCCTGGTAGAAAAGGCAAATGGGGCGGCGTCGCAAAGGATAACCGATTGTTTATTAATGCAGTATTCTGGATCTTAAGAACAGGCTCTCCATGGAGAGATCTGCCTCCTGATTACGGTTGTTGGAAAAATACCCATCGTCGCTTTTGCCGTTGGAAAAATAAAGGTGTATGGGCATCGATTCTTGAAAATCTTACCTGCGAAGCAGATATGGAATGGTTGATGATTGATGCAACTCATATAAAAGTCCACCTTCATGGCACTGGAGCTGTAGGTGGGAATGATGAAATGGGCCTTACAAAAAGGGGCTCAACAGCAAGCTACACCTGGCCGTAGACGCACACGGTATGCCACTCCGAGCAACTTTAACGTCTGGCACTGTTGCTGACTGTACAGTCGCTCCAGACTTGCTCAAGGAGTTAACCGCAGATTATTTACTGGCCGACCGGGGCTATGATAGCGATTCAATCATTAAACAAGCCGAAGAACAAGGGATGCAGCCTGTCATTCCACCACGAAAACATAGAAAGCATTATCGAAAGTTTGATAGTGCTCTCTATAAAAACCGCCATGTTGTTGAGAATGTCTTTGCGAAAATTAAGCAGTGGAGAGGGATTGCGACTCGATTTGCCAAAAGAGCGTCCTCCTTTCTGGCAAGCATCCAGATTCGATTTATTGCTATCTGGGCTGAAATCTTGTGACGACAGCCCCTAATAAAATTTAAATAAAAAAGACCGATATATAATAAATAGTTAATCATCTATCATACAAAAACAAAATGTGTAAAATATTTAACTGTTTTTTCCATTTTGCCAAAAATCTTCTTGTATATTTAAAAAGGTGCATAATGCATTCATCTGATGTTACCAAGCGTTCACTCTACTCGCTAAGTTGGCCCATTTTTATTGATATTTTGCTACATTTTGCGACATTACTTATCAATACTTATATGGTTAGTCACGTCTCCACCGCTTATCTAGCCGCAATGGGAGTAGGCAACCAAGTTTTTGATCTTTTTATCACCATATTTAACTTTATCAGTGTAGGATGCAGCGTTGTTATCGCCCAATATTTAGGGGCAGGTAAAAAAGAAAAGGCTAGTCATGCCATTCATATCTCTATTGCTTTTAATTTCCTATTAGGCTTTATCAGTGCCGCCATTATTCTACTCTTTGGCTATAAGATACTTGGTATCATGAATACACCAGCACATTTGCTGGATTATGGTTACGCTTATTTACATATTCTTGGTTTATGCTTAATACCAGAAGCAATTTCAATCATATTAGCGGCTTGCTTGCGTGTTTATGGCAAATCACAACCGGCAATGTGGGTAACATTTATTGCCAATCTGATCACCATCCTCGGTAATATGATCGTTTTATATGGTTTTTTTGGTTTACCAGAATATGGCTTAACTGGCGTTGCCTGGTCTACAGCGATCGGTCGTATAGTCGCTATAATATTACTTTTCTTCTTATTATTCAGTGGACTAAGGATCAAATTTGTACCCTCTTTGCTGTTACACTGGTCAAAAAATACGTTGAATAAAATATTACATATCGGACTTCCTTCTGCAGGCGAAAATTTAGTCTGGATCTTACACTATATGGTTGCTTCTGCTTTCATCGGTTTAATGGGAGAAACCTCTCTTGCTGCTCAAACCCTCTATTTCCAACTTTCACTATTTATTATGCTATTTGGTATTTCTCTTAGTATTGGTAATGAAATCATGGTGGGTCATTTAATCGGCGCCAAGCGTTTTGAAGATGCATACCAACGAAGTTTGAAAAGCTTAAAATGGGGATTTTTTATTACCATTGGTATTGTATTTTGCTTCTGGTTATTTCGTATACCTCTATTGGATGCAATTACTGAAGATCACAATATTATAAAATTATTACTTCCGCTGTTCTTACTCTCTGTTTTTCTCGAGCCTGGCAGAACACTAAATATTGTCATGGTGAATGCCTTACGTGCTGCTGGCGATGCCCGCTTTCCCTTTTGCACCGCACTTATTTCTATGTGGGGTATTGCGCTCCCAATCAGCTATTTTTTAGGTTTAAAAATGGAAATGGGATTATTAGGAATATGGCTTGGATTTCTATGTGATGAATGGCTACGAGGTTTAACCAATGCCTGGCGTTGGCGCTCTAAGCGTTGGCAAACCAAGCGGCTCGATATCTAATATTATTGCTACCTTTGTTGTCTTTAAGTAACGAAGGTAGCCCAAAATAACTGATCAATTAACGCGTTCGGTTAATAATGCAAATTGTTGCCGAATTTCCTCTTCAGGTAAATGTAAACCAATAAAAACCATTACCCCTTGACGCGCCTCGCCGTCTTGCCACTCACGATCCCAATCGGCACTATATAAACGCTGAACTCCTTGAAATATTAATCGACAGGGCTGATGTTTAATCGCCAATATTCCTTTATAACGTAAGAGATTATAAGCATGGCGACATAATAACTTCTCCATTACTTTTGATAGTTCTGACAATTCAACTAATTGATCAAGATAGACAACGATTGATTGAATGACATTTTGTGTGTTGGACATAAAACGAAAAATAGGCTTTGAAATAGTTAACTTATCGTTAAGCATAAATCCATTTATGTTAAATAATGACTGTATCGCCATATCACCATGGGTGACTTGATAAATAGGTGCTCGGGCATTAATACGCTGTAAACGGGCTATTAATGCGGTATTATTTGCTTAAATATCGGTTTTAGTTAGCAAGATACAATTCGCATAACCAATCTGCACTTGAGCAATAATGAATTGATTAAGCTGTTTCTAAGCATGTACCGCATCCACAACCGCAATAATGCCATCTAACAAAAAACGTTGGCAAAAAACTTTATGTGAAAAGAAAGTTTGCGTAATAGGGCCAGGATCAGCCATTCCAGTACACTCAATAATCAGGCGATCAAAAGCCAATTGCTTGTTATCTATAGCATTAAGTAAATCTAATAGCGTATTTTCCAATTCATTCGAGCGATTACAACAAATACAGCCATTGCTTAAGGTTGTTATCTGAGTGGCATTATCACCGATAAGCACACTATCAATCGATTCTGCTCCAAATTCATTTTCAATAACTGCAATTTTATAACCATGTTCTGCATTGAGAATATGACGAAGCAATGTTGTTTTGCCTGCTCCCAGAAAGCTGGTCAATATTGTTACTGGTATTGATGTCATGCTAAGCCTCAGTTATCACATCCATTGAATAATGGCTAGCAACAGCGAAAACCGCCGTTATCACTACTAGCATAGCGCCCTGCCTGACGTTGACGAAAAAATTCTTCATAACTCATGATCGATTGCTCAGGATGAGTATTATGCATATGCTGAACATAATTATCATAGTCAGGAATACCGATTAGCATAAGTGCCGCCTGCCCCAAATATTTACCTGCTTGTCCAAGATTATTAAACATATTTATTACCTCAAAAATACCCCACCTAAGCTTATAACCTACTTTGTGGAGAACAATGGGTTTAATATTAGGGGCTGTCGTCACAAGATTTCAGCCCAGATAGCAATAAATCGAATCTGGATGCTTGCCAGAAAGGAGGACGCTCTTTTGGCAAATCGAGTCGCAATCTCTCTCCACTGCTTAATTTTCGCAAAGAGATTTTCAACAACATGGTGGTTTTTATAGAGAGCACTATCAAACTTTCGATAATGCTTTCTATGTTTTCGTGGTGGAATGACAGGCTGCATCCCCTGTTCTTCGGCTTGTTTAATGATTGAATCGCTATCATAGCCCCGGTCGGCCAGTAAATAATCTGCAGTTAACTCCTTGAGCAAGTCTGGAGCGACTGTACAGTCAGCAACAGTGCCAGACGTTAAAGTTGCTCTGAGTGGCATACCGTGTGCGTCTACGGCCAGGTGTAGCTTGCTGTTGAGCCCCCTTTTGTAAGGCCCATTTCATCATTCCCACCTACAGCTCCAGTGCCATGAAGGTGGACTTTTATATGAGTTGCATCAATCATCAACCATTCCATATCTGCTTCGCAGGTAAGATTTTCAAGAATCGATGCCCATACACCTTTATTTTTCCAACGGCAAAAGCGACGGTGGGTATTTTTCCAACAACCGTAATCAGGAGGCAAATCTCTCCATGGAGAGCCTGTTCTTAAGATCCAGAATACTGCACACGAGTTTCGCACGGACATATAAAGCTCTAAAAATAGCTAAAATAATGTTTTATCCACAAGATGTGTGATAACATAAAATATATTTTAATTTCAATATCTTATGTTTTAATTGGCAATTTTTTCGAATTATATATTATATCGAATTGAGCTTAAAAATAACTTGTTTATTTGTCGGCGCGAAACTCGTGCTGCATTAATAAACAATCGGTTATCCTTTGCGACGCCGCCCCATTTGCCTTTTCTACCAGGAAGTAAGGACTCGATTCTTTCCCAGGAGCGATCAGAAATGTCGTGTCGACGATGTGCTAATAAAGCTAATTTTTTCATTTTAAAATAATATCATAGCCTTACATCTTGTGACGACAGCCCCTAGCAAGTGGATCATTTTTACATTGGTAGCGACAGTTATCTGTTTATGCATGGAGAACTCAGAACCGTTATCAGCCGTCAGGGTTTTAAAATGACAGAAAGTATTTGCCATGATATCACGGAAGGCTTCTACAACAGTCTCAGCGCGTTTATTCGGCAACCTGCGGATAATAACCTGTCTGGTACCTTTATCCGCCAAAGTTAATAAGAATGACTTCTGATCCTTACCAAATACAGTATCAATTTCAAAATGACCGGGTTGTTGCTTGAGATCAGCCTCAGCTGGTCTCTCTTCAATACCCACTCTATCAGGAATAGCGCTACGCTTGGGTTCTCCCTTGCCATAGCGATAATATTTGCCTCGATGAGGAAGCTGGAGATAGAGATTTCCTCCTGCCAGTCGGTCTCTCTTGATATAGCGATAGAGCGTATTTTTACTGACAGAAACCCCATGTTTCAAACGCAGCCTTCCACTGATAACGGCAGGCGAAGTATGTAAAGCAAGCTCTTTACGGATAAAAGCCTGCGTTTCTGTGGTTTGCGGATTAAACGCATTCCGCGAAGATGTGTTCATACGTCTGGCTTTCGCTAAGGTATCAGCCCTTCTGCAAGAATAAAGTCCAAAAATAACTTTTTTAATGTGATTAGGGGCTGTCGTCACAAGATGTAAGGCTATGATATTATTTTAAAATGAAAAAATTAGCTTTATTAGGACATCGTCGACACGACATTTCTGATCGCTCCTGGGAAAGAATCGAGTCCTTACTTCCTGGTAGAAAAGGCAAATGGGGCGGCGTCGCAAAGGATAACCGATTGTTTATTAATGCAGTATTCTGGATCTTAAGAACAGGCTCTCCATGGAGAGAGCTGCCTCCTGATTACGGTTGTTGGAAAAATACCCACCGTCGCTTTTGCCGTTGGAAAAATAAAGGTGTATGGGCATCGATTCTTGAAAATCTTACCTGCGAAGCAGATATGGAATGGTTGATGATTGATGCAACTCATATAAAAGTCCACCTTCATGGCACTGGAGCTGTAGGTGGGAATGATGAAATGGGCCTTACAAAAGGGGGCTCAACAACACGCTACACCTGGCCGTAGACGCACACGGTATGCCACTCAGAGCAACTTTAACGTCTGGCACTGTTGCTGACTGTACAGTCGCTCCAGACTTGCTCAAGGAGTTAACCGCAGATTATTTACTGGCCGACCGGGGCTATGATAGCGATTCAATCATTAAACAAGCCGAAGAACAGGGGATGCAGCCTGTCATTCCACCACGAAAACATAGAAAGCATTATCGAAAGTTTGATAGTGCTCTCTATAAAAACCGCCATGTTGTTGAGAATGTCTTTGCGAAAATTAAGCAGTGGAGAGGGATTGCGATTCGATTTGCCAAAAGAGCGTCCTCCTTTCTGGCAAGGATCCAGATTCGATTTATTGCTATCTGGGCTGAAATCTTGTGACGACAGCCCCTAGGGGCTGTCGTCACAAGATGTAAGGCTATGATATTATTTTAAAATGAAAAAATTAGCTTTATTAGCACATCGTCGACACGACATTTCTGATCGCTCCTGGGAAAGAATCGAGTCCTTACTTCCTGGTAGAAAAGGCAAATGGGGCGGCGTCGCAAAGGATAACCGATTGTTTATTAATGCAGTATTCTGGATCTTAAGAACAGGCTCTCCATGGAGAGATCTGCCTCCTGATTACGGTTGTTGGAAAAATACCCATCGTCGCTTTTGCCGTTGGAAAAATAAAGGTGTATGGGCATCGATTCTTGAAAATCTTACCTGCGAAGCAGATATGGAATGGTTGATGATTGATGCAACTCATATAAAAGTCCACCTTCATGGCACTGGAGCTGTAGGTGGGAATGATGAAATGGGCCTTACAAAAGGGGGCTCAACAGCAAGCTACACCTGGCCGTAGACGCACACGGTATGCCACTCAGAGCAACTTTAACGTCTGGCACTGTTGCTGACTGTACAGTCGCTCCAGACTTGCTCAAGGAGTTAACCGCAGATTATTTACTGGCCGACCGGGGCTATGATAGCGATTCAATCATTAAACAAGCCGAAGAACAAGGGATGCAGCCTGTCATTCCACCACGAAAACATAGAAAGCATTATCGAAAGTTTGATAGTGCTCTCTATAAAAACCGCCATGTTGTTGAGAATGTCTTTGCGAAAATTAAGCAGTGGAGAGGGATTGCGATTCGATTTGCCAAAAGAGCGTCCTCCTTTCTGGCAAGGATCCAGATTCGATTTATTGCTATCTGGGCTGAAATCTTGTGACGACAGCCCCTAGTACAAAGACGCTTAGCTATATTTATTTACACGAGTTTCGCACCAATAAAAAAACGCTCTATTTTTAAGTTTAATTCAGCATAATATATAAATAGATAAAACCTTATAAATTAAATGCAACTTATTGTAATTTAATAAAATTTATGTGTTTTAGTAACTTGCAGTTTAATCATTACTTTTAAGCCATTTCTGGAATTTTATATGCCTGTGCGAAACTCGTGATTTAGTGGGACGGATTTGGGACAAGTATCCGGAAGTATGATGGAGTATCTGTACGTTTCTGAAAGCATCTTTTGACGTGATAGCGAGGAAATATGCGGTATATCAATGAATTATAAGATAAATCTATTCACTGTTAATGTATAAGAAATTAATACCCAAAACGGTTAAATATTAATCAATCTGGGTGTTTTTAAGATTGAAATGGAAATATCTACTCAACCAATCGTCATAAATCGATTTTGAGGTACACCATAACGCTCTATAAGGCGTTTTCTTGATATATATAAGTAACCAATGGTAGCGCTTTTTGATTTGATGGCCTTAGGGGCTGTCGTCACAAGATTTCAGCCCAGATAGCAATAAATCGAATCTGGATGCTTGCCAGAAAGGAGGACGCTCTTTTGGCAAATCGAGTCGCAATCCCTCTCCACTGCTTAATTTTCGCAAAGACATTCTCAACAACATGGCGGTTTTTATAGAGAGCACTATCAAAGTTTCGATAATGCTTTCTATGTTTTCGTGGTGGAATGACAGGCTGCATCCCTTGTTCTTCGGCTTGTTTAATGATTGAATCGCTATCATAGCCCCGGTCGGCCAGTAAATAATCTGCGGTTAACTCCTTGAGCAAGTCTGGAGCGACTGTACAGTCAGCAACAGTGCCAGACGTTAAAGTTGCTCTGAGTGGCATACCGTGTGCGTCTACGGCCAGGTGTAGCTTGTTGATGATTGATGCAACTCATATAAAAGTCCACCTTCATGGCACTGGAGCTGTAGGTGGGAATGATGAAATGGGCCTTACAAAAGGGGGTTCAACAGCAAGCTACACCTGGCCGTAGACGCACACGGTATGCCACTCAGAGCAACTTTAACGTCTGGCACTGTTGCTGACTGTACAGTCGCTCCAGACTTGCTCAAGGAGTTAACCGCAGATTATTTACTGGCCGACCGGGGCTATGATAGCGATTCAATCATTAAACAAGCCGAAGAACAAGGGATGCAGCCTGTCATTCCACCACGAAAACATAGAAAGCATTATCGAAACTTTGATAGTGCTCTCTATAAAAACCGCCATGTTGTTGAGAATGTCTTTGCGAAAATTAAGCAGTGGAGAGGGATTGCGACTCGATTTGCCAAAAGAGCGTCCTCCTTTCTGGCAAGCATCCAGATTCGATTTATTGCTATCTGGGCTGAAATCTTGTGACGACAGCCCCTAAAAATAGAGCGTTTTTTTATTGGTGCGAAACTCGTGTATGTATGACCAAGATGGTCGCCTCCGGCGACGACTTGTCACCGTCTTCCAGTTTCAATAAATCCATCAACACCAACACCGCCTGTATCGCATTCTAAGGCCATCAAATCAAAAAGCGCTACCATTGGGTTACTTATATCAAGAATCAAGAAAACGCCTTATAGAGCGTTATGGTGTACCTGTACCTCAAAATCGATTTATGACGATTGGTTGAGTACATATTTCCATTTCAATCACGAGTTTCGCACGGACATATAAAGCTCTAAAAATAGCTAAAATAATGTTTTATCCACAAGATGTGTGATAACATAAAATATATTTTAATTTCAATATCTTATATTTTAATTGGCAATTTTTTTGAATTATATATTATATCGAATTGCGCTTAAAAATAACTTGTTTATTTGTCGGCGCGAAACTCGTGTCAATCTTAAAAACACCCAGATTGATTAATATTTAACCGTTTTGGGTATTAATTTCTTATACATGAACAACAGAGGAAGACGACAACCGTCAGGTGAGCGCTAACGGCAAAGAGCTGATTATGCCGTGGCGCAGTTTTAGTTTTTCACTGGAAACCGCCATCCCCCCAACCCTGTTGTTTGATGAACTGGAGGATCTGGGTTTACGCCTGCACGCTCAATCAGGGGCGCTTAAGTTACCGGATGGAAGGAAAATTATATGCAAAATCATAAATGTGCCCTGTTTATCGCGGCAGGATTAAGTGCGGCAGCCTATGCCGAAACACCGCCGCCTCAACTTCCCGTGATGGAAGAGTACACCCTGCAACGCCTGGAGCAGATACAGGCCGAAACCGTCATGCTGGAAGCCAAAGCGGCCCGAGCCCGCATTCAACGCGAACTGGAAGAGAGCGGTATTGATGCCCGGACAGCCAATTTACCGCTCAATGGCCGGGAGTTGGCTATTTTACCCCGTACTGGGGGCTTACCGTCAGTAGAAGAAATTTACTTGCGTAAAGAAAGCATGACCATTTATTTAGGAGTTAATGCCGACGATTTGATTATTGCTGATGATTTCTTAAATCTGTTCTTCAACTTTGCGATTAACGTCAGTATGCGTGAAAACCCGGATTTTGAAACAGATAATAAATATGATGTCAATGCCAATTGAATTCTGATCCACTTTGCTAAAGTAAAACTGATCCACCCCTTTAATTTACTCGCTCAGTTCCGCTTTCAATTTTTTATGTAGCTGACCGCTTTTTAGCTTATCTTTTAACCGATAACTTTGTCCACTAATCTGTACGATATGTGCATGGTGCAGCAATCGATCCAGCATAGCGGCTGTTAGCGTCTCATCATCACCAAATGTACTTGACCACTGAGCAAAAGACAGATTACTGGTTAAGAGCACACTACCCGCTTCATATCGCTTTGCCACCACCTGGAAGAACAGATTTGCTTCTTCTTTGCCAAAAGGTAAATAGCCAACTTCATCGATAATCAATAGTCTAGGTTTACTGATAACGCGAGTAAGATATCCCTTAAGGTCACCTTGTCGATGAGAGGTAAGCAGCTGCAACATCATATCCGCCGCAGTTAGAAAACGGATGCTTAATCCATGCATCGCAGCCCTATAGCTTATGGCAGTAGCCAGGTGCGTCTTCCCGACACCAGACGGACCTA
The DNA here is from genome assembly GCA_032883995.1 of Coronaproctus castanopsis. Lineage (NCBI taxonomy): Eukaryota > Metazoa > Arthropoda > Insecta > Hemiptera > Monophlebidae > Coronaproctus > Coronaproctus castanopsis. Next base: position 2,990,472 of record JAOQIE010000004.1, on the reverse strand, counting down.
GCAACACGATATTCTCCTGGCGCTCAATGAAAGCCAGTCCAGCCAGTTCCTGTATTTGGTTACGGGGAACACCGCTGGCATATTTGTAATCAAACTACTCCAACGTCTTTATCACTGGCAGCCCAGATAAACGGAGTATCGTTTGACGCCGACGTTCAGTAAGTCCTTCATACTGAAGTCGTAAAATAGACTCTAGAAAGTCAGCGTGTGTACCGTTCTTGTCGATAGTTGCCTGCGCTACAGCTGGCCACTCTGTGCTTAGTCTGTCCAGTTTAAGCTGCTGGCAGAATTTTTCGATGCGTTCATAAACGTTCTTTTCAGCGAAGCGCGGAAAGAAATCAAATCGCCACGGTTGGGGCGGTTTTTTGTAACCACCGGGTAACGTACTCAGCAGCGATAACGGCAATCTTTTATTACGCATGACCTCTTCACGTGCATGAAAAACATCTAATACTTGAGATGATTCTACCGTCATCCCCAGAATATCCGTCATCGCGACGTTGGTATAAACCTCTGATTCAGCGTCAGAAAGCACCACACAGTTGCGTTTTTTCCACACCAGATAGCCGTAGTTCTTTTTGGTGTTGGGCATTTCTTTACCGGTTTGCCAGCGAATGACACTGCGACCGGTGGGATGACACTGACACGAGTTTCGCACAGGCATATAAAATCCCAGAAATGGCTTAAAAGTAATGATTAATCTGCAAGTTACTAAAACACATAAATTTTATTAAATTACAATAAGTTGCATTTAATTTATAAGGTTTTATCTATTTATATATTATGCTGAATTAAACTTAAAAATAGAGCGTTTTTTTATTGGTGCGAAACTCGTGACGGATTGGCATCCGGCACGGGATTGACCATCTGATAGCGATAACGGCTTTTTGGTATAATCACGGTCGGGTATTCCTGACACACTGCCCTGTTTTCACCAATCGTGTCCCAAATCATGCCCTGGCGATGTAATTTAAAATTCATCCGCTCGGTGAGTAATAACGCGCTATTGATGCCACTGTTTTCGGAATAAATCGTCCCTGTAAACGGATACATGGAGCCATGTGAACCCGCACACCAAAAGAGCGCATCCAGTGGCAAGCGGGCTTCGCTGGCAATCGCATCGGCAGTACAGGCTAACTGCGCAATACTGTTACCAAAAAGCAGCGCCTCTGGATTGGTAAAGAGCGCCAGATTGTCGTCTATCCACATCGGGTCAAGTTCTGACAGGTAACCGATATCGTATTCCCCGCCTTGCATGCAACCGATGGTGGTTAAGATGGTCGCCTCCGGCGACGACTTGTCACCGTCTTCCAGTTTCAATAAATCCATCAACACCAAAACCGCCTGTATCGCATTCTAAGGCCATCAAATCAAAAAGCGCTACCATTGAGGTTGCTTATATCAAGAAAACGCCTTATAGAGTGTTATGGTGTACCTCAAAATCGATTTATGACGATTGGTTGAGTACATATTTCCATTTCAATCTTAAAAACACTCAGATTGATTAATATTTAACCATTTTGGGTATTAATTTCTTATACATCGAGTGAGCAGACGAGGAAGTGGAATGTCGTCTGTAGTCAAAAAAATAAGGTCACTCAGTAGTAACATATTTTTGGGGTTGAGGTTTTGGAGGAAATGAAAGTTATCCACAGGTGGATTACGGTAAATAAAGGTAATTATTTAATTAAGGTAAAAGAAAGGTAAATACCTCGATAGGTTTTTGTTTTATTTTGAAAAAATTACTTATATGACTTCTTATATTTATCATTTATCATTTATCATTTTTTTATTTATCTATATTACTGGCTAAATATCTGTTTTTGTTTATTTTTTTACATAAGTTATTATGTTTATCATTAATAGCTCACTTATCAATAAAAACCTTTTAAAAACCTTTTAAAATCATGAAAAAAGCTAAAATTCAGCACTATTTTATGTAATAATTTTAATTTAAGTAATTGAATATATAATGAAAAATTTTATATTCCTTATCCCGAACTCAGGTTATATTATTAAGTAATTATTTGTTTTTGTTTATATAACTTCTCTTTTTTATTTGTTCGCTTATCGTTTTCATTGTTTTTTATCCGATATGCCTTCCTATTTTATTTAATATGCCTTCTTAGATTTAAGTTTATCCACATTCATTTTTTACAATCAAAATGATTAATAATAGTTACAATATTAATATTGTAACTGATTGAATATAAAAATTATTAAATTAATAACTCTCTTGCTTTTAGGTTAGGCTATAAGAAATAAAAGTAGAAAATGACTTCTTGTTATTGATAAAATGACTTATTTTTATAAATAAAGGAAGTTATTTATGAAGGCGGAATGTTAATAAAAAAATCTCATCAGCTTGATGTATAAGAAATTAATACTCAAAACGGTTAAATATTAATCAACCTGGGTGTTTTAATGTATAAGAAATTAATACCCAAAATGGTTAAACATTAATCAATTTGGGTATTTTTAAGATTGAAATGGAAATATGCATTCAACCAATCGTCATAAATCGATTTTAAGCTACACCGTAAGGCTCTCTACGGCGTTTTCGTGATATAGGTAACCCAATGGTAGCGCTTTTTAATTTATTTGATAGGCTTAAAATTGATTACAGGCGATTATAATGTGAATGGAATATATTGAAACTGAAGGACAGCGACAAGTCGTCGCCAGAGGCGACCATCTTGGGGACGAAAATCCTTGGGCTATTTTTCTCCAAATGAAGTGTTTTTAGCTCATCTAATGGCTGCATAAAGCTTTATGTGTTTGTTGCTTTTCGACTGGGAATGGGCCATGGGCCTTTAGCCAGTATATTCTCTAAAAATAAAAGATGAGCTCAACACGAGTTTCGCGCCGACAAATAAACAAGTTATTTTTAAGCTCAATTCGATATAATATATAATTCGAAAAAATTGCCAATTAAAACATAAGATATTGAAATTAAAATATATTTTATGTTATCACACATCTTGTGGATAAAACATTATTTTAGCTATTTTTAGAGCTTTATATGTCCGTGCGAAACTCGTGCTCAATTTAACCTCTAGTGATAAAAGTGTAAATATGTACTCATACTTATATTATAAATATTTAATGGCAATATATAATATGATATAAAAATTGTTAATATTTTTAAAATCATACTGTTATACCAATGTAAATAACTATTAACCTGCTAAAAATTTTGAACCATTTTCTTTAGCTGACCGACGCCAAAGGCGAAAACCATTGATTGAAATACCAAGTAGCATCAAATATTCAAATGACATTGCTAAAACACCTTGTAAGTAGAAAATAACAACACTAATAACATTGATAATGATCCACAGTAACCAGCTTTCAGCATACTTTCGTGTCATTAATATCATCGCAATAATTGATAATACCATCATGGTTGAATCCCAAAAAGGGAATGCATCGGGTTCTATTTGTACAGGTTCAAGATAAAAACCTAATAAATGAGCAATGTCCCAAGTGACGTGGGCAAGAAAAATAAACACTTTATCAATGTTAAAACTTAATAGCAGCGTTAAAATAATGGTGATAAATAGCGTTACCACTGCTTTAGAAAAACTCATCCAGCGGATCTTAAGACTTGCTTCATGATAAGCATCTACTCGACTCCAAGCGTACCAACCATAGGTATTCGCTGCGAAAAAGAAAATTTGTAACAACAAGCTTGCATACAATTGTATTTGAAAAAAGATAACCGCAAATAATGTAACGTTTATTAGACCAAAAAGATAATTGATAATTTTTTCCTGACTGGCAAGCCAAATACATAAAAATCCAGCTACTGTTGCCACGACTTCAATATAAGATAAATTATAACCATTGCTGCCAAGAGCAATATGTACCATAGTATTACTAGTATTGAAAAACTCCATTCCTATTACCCTATTAACACTTATAATTCAGCTAGTTAATGTTAGCAGCAAACGACAACATCCGCTCTAAAAGCTTCAATGCTCTCTCTTAATTCATCATTAATCGATATTTCATGTAATTCACCCTCTTTTTTTAGTCCTTGTATAGTTTTTAAGCTATTCATTGCCATCCAAGGATAATCTGCACAAATCCGGCAGGACGCACCTTCACCTGCCGTTGGTGCAATATAAAATGATTTCTCTGGACATGCTTGCTGTATTTTATAAAAAATACTTTTATCCGTTGCCATAATTATTTGCTGATTAGGCAAGTTTTGTGCAGCTTGAATCAATTGACCGGTTGAGCCAACTGCATCCGCTAAATCAACAACCGCTGCAGGGGATTCTGGATGCGCTAATATTGCCGCATTAGGATACAACATTTTCATTATCCGTCAAAGGCGCTGATTTAACAGGAAATGGGTAGCTAGCTAAATTGAAATCGATAAAATTAGGCATTTTGCACTCTTATGTTTAGTATTTAATGTTTTAAATGATATTTTTTAGCCAAAAAACTATTTATTTGCTAATTTTATTTCGTATACTAGGGGCTGTCGTCACAAGATGTAAGGCTATGATATTATTTTAAAATGAAAAAATTAGCTTTATTAGCATATCGTCGACACGACATTTCTGATCGCTCCTGGGAAAGAATCGAGTCCTTACTTCCTGGTAGAAAAGGCAAATGGGGCGGCGTCGCAAAGGATAACCGATTGTTTATTAATGCAGTATTCTGGATCTTAAGAACAGGCTCTCCATGGAGAGATCTGCCTCCTGATTACGGTTGTTGGAAAAATACCCATCGTCGCTTTTGCCGTTGGAAAAATAAAGGTGTATGGGCATCGATTCTTGAAAATCTTATCTGCGAAGCAGATATGGAATGGTTGATGATTGATGCAACTCATATAAAAGTCCACCTTCATGGCACTGGAGCTGTAGGTGGGAATGATGAAATGGGCCTTACAAAAGGGGGTTCAACAGCAAGCTACACCTGGCCGTAGACGCACACGGTATGCCACTCAGAGCAACTTTAACGTCTGGCACTGTTGCTGACTGTACAGTCGCTCCAGACTTGCTCAAGGAGTTAACCGCAGATTATTTACTGGCCGACCGGGGCTATGATAGCGATTCAATCATTAAACAAGCCGAAGAACAAGGGATGCAGCCTGTCATTCCACCACGAAAACATAGAAAGCATTATCGAAAGTTTGATAGTGCTCTCTATAAAAACCGCCATGTTGTTGAGAATGTCTTTGCGAAAATTAAGCAGTGGAGAGGGATTGCGACTCGATTTGCCAAAAGAGGGTCCTCCTTTCTGGCAAGCATCCAGATTCGATTTATTGCTATCTGGGCTGAAATCTTGTGACGACAGCCCCTAATACTCGGGGACGAAAATCGTTGGGCTATTTTTCTCCAAATGAAGTATTTTTAGCGCATCTAATGGCTGCATAACGCTTTATGTGTTTGTTGCTTTTCGACTGGGAATGCGCCTTGGGAAATTGTACAGCAGGAGTGATGATGTGCAGAGATATTCAACAAGTGTTAGAGCGATGGGGAACCTGGGCCCGTGATAACAACACCGGGATAGACTGCTCGCCGATAGCGGCCGGTTTTAAGGGATTGCTCCCATTACGCCCGTCTATGCGCCCTTCGTGCTCGGATGATGATGGTCGGATTATCGATAATTGCGTTTTACAACTGCAAAAAGTGCGCCAGCCGGAAGAGCTCAACCTGATTATCGCGTATTACGTGAAGGGCTATTCGAAGCGGGCCATCGCTCGCCGACGTCGGGTGGATGAGCGGCTGATACGGGCAAAGTTGCAGATTGCTGAGGGATTTATTGACGGTTGTTTATCGCTGCTGGCCGTGCGATTAGACATGGACCCAGAGGTTAAAATTTATTCGCCACAAAAAACTGAAAAAAGTATTAGGGGCTGTCGTCACAAGATTTCAGCCCAGATAGCAATAAATCGAATCTGGATGCTTGCCAGAAAGGAGGACGCTCTTTTGGCAAATCGAGTCGCAATCCCTCTCCACTGCTTAGTTTTCGCAAATACATTCTCAACAACATGGCGGTTTTTATAGAGAGCACTATCAAACTTTCGATAATGCTTTCTATGTTTTCGTGGTGGAATGACAGGCTGCATCCCTTGTTCTTCGGCTTGTTTAATGATTGAATCGCTATCATAGCCCCGGTCGGCCAGTAAATAATCTGCGGTTAACTCCTTGAGCAAGTCTGGAGCGACTGTACAGTCAGCAACAGTGCCAGACGTTAAAGTTGCTCTGAGTGGCATACCGTGTGCGTCTACGGCCAGGTGTAGCTTGCTGTTGAGCCCCCTTTTGTAAGGCCCATTTCATCATTCCCACCTACAGCTCCAGTGCCATGAAGGTGGACTTTTATATGAGTTGCATCAATCATCAACCATTCCATATCTGCTTCGCAGGTAAGATTTTCAAGAATCGATGCCCATACACCTTTATTTTTCCAACGGCAAAAGCGACGATGGGTATTTTTCCAACAACCGTAATCAGGAGGCAGATCTCTCCATGGAGAGCCTGTTCTTAAGATCCAGAATACTGCATTAATAAACAATCGGTTATCCTTTGCGACGCCGCCCCATTTGCCTTTTCTACCAGGAAGTAAGGACTCGATTCTTTCCCAGGAGCGATCAGAAATGTCGTGTCGACGATGTGCTAATAAAGCTAATTTTTTCATTTTAAAATAATATCATAGCCTTACATCTTGTGACGACAGCCCCTAATTGCCGATGATACATTGATTGCCAAAACACGTAGCAAAAAAATAGAGATGGTCCATTATCAATATTCAGGTAATGAACATGATGTTATTGCTGGCATAGGTTTAGTTAATTTGCTTTGGCATGATCTGACGAAGGTTGAATCAATTCCTATTGATTATCGTATTTATGATAAAGATTCTGATGGAAAAACAAAAAACACGCACTTTTCCGAAATGCTCGCGCTTACTAAAAAAAGAGGGATCATGGCAGAAGCGGTAGTGATGGATGCTTGGTATTCTAGCCTGGATAACCTGAAATCAATTCGCTCTCATGGTTGGGTTTGGGTAACCACGCTGAGGAAAAATAGGATCGTTAACCATAACAAACAACTGAACAAGTTAGACATCTCAGAAGAAGGAACGTCAATACACTTACGAGGATATGATTGGGTGACCGTTTTCAAATTTACAGCCAAAAACGGCCGTATTGATTACATAGTGTCAATGCCAATTGAATTCTGATCCACTTTGCTAAAGTAAAACTGATCCACTCCCTTTAATTTACTCGCTCAGTTCCGCTTTCAATTTTTTATGTAGCTGACCGCTTTTTAGCTTGTCTTTTAACCGATAACTTTGTCCACTAATCTGTACGATATGTGCATGGTGCAGCAATCGATCCAGCATAGCGGCTGTTAGCGTCTCATCATCACCAAATGTACTTGACCACTGAGCAAAAGACAGATTACTGGTTAAGAGCACACTACCCGCTGCATATCGCTTTGCCACCACCTGGAAGAACAGATTTCCTTCTTCTTTGCCAAAAGGTAAATAGCCAACTTCATCGATAATCAATAGTCTAGGTTTACTGATAACGCGAGTAAGATATCCCTTAAGGTCACCTTGTCGATGAGAGGTAAGCAGCTGCAACATCATATCCGCCGCAGTTAGAAAACGGATGCTTAATCCATGCATCGCAGCCCTATAGCTTATGGCAGTAGCCAGGTGCGTCTTCCCGACACCAGACGGACCTAGCAACACGATATTCTCCTGGTGCTCAATGAAAGCCAGTCCAGCCAGTTCCTGTATTTGGTTACGGGGAACACCGCTGGCATATTTGTAATCAAACTGCTCCAACGTCTTTATCACTGGCAGCCCAGATAAACGGAGTATCGTTTGACGCCGACGTTCAGTAAGTCCTTCATACTGAAGTCGTAAAATAGACTCTAGAAAGTCAGCGTGTGTACCGTTCTTGTCGATAGTTGCCTGCGCTACAGCTGGCCACTCTGTGCTTAGTCTGTCCAGTTTAAGCTGCTGGCAGAATTTTTCGATGCGTTCATACTGAAGACTCATATAGGCATCTCCAGAATCGATTGATAGACGGACAAAGGATGTTGTAGGCTCTCCATAGGAATCGGGCGAGTCTGATGTATCGGTAAAGGAAATGCTTGCATGATGATGTGGCGTGCGATATTTGAAGCCAAAACGTGCGATAAATGGCAGGCTACTTTTGTTTCCATCAGTGCAACGAAATTACACTGTCATTTTTCATCGGAGGCAGTTTGGTCTGTTTGAGTGGTACGATCAACAGGACAATATTTGTAGATACTGGTCAATGAAACACCATACAATAATGCAAGCTGTTTCCTGCTATGACCATTCGCCAATAATTTTTGAGCTTCCTGTTGCTGTGCAAAAGATAGCGACTGAGGTCTGCCGCCAATACGCCCCCTACTTCTCGCTACTGCCAAACCTGCCTTAGTACGCTCAACAATTAGTTCTCGCTCCATCTGTGCCAACGCACTCATCACATGAAAGAAAAAACGGCCAGCGGACGTAGAGGTATCAATGGCATCCGTCAAACTATGAAAATGAATACCTTTATCTTCCAGTTTGGATATTAAAGTAATCAAATGTTTAATGCTCCGACCCAGTCTATCCAGCTTCCAGACGACTAGGGGCTGTCGTCACAAGATGTAAGGCTATGATATTATTTTAAAATGAAAAAATTAGCTTTATTAGCACATCGTCGACACGACATTTCTGATCGCTCCTGGGAAAGAATCGAGTCCTTACTTCCTGGTAGAAAAGGCAAATGGGGCGGCGTCGCAAAGGATAACCGATTGTTTATTAATGCAGTATTCTGGATCTTAAGAACAGGCTCTCCATGGAGAGAGCTGCCTCCTGATTACGGTTGTTGGAAAAATACCCACCGTCGCTTTTGCCGTTGGAAAAATAAAGGTGTATGGGCATCGATTCTTGAAAATCTTACCTGCGAAGCAGGTATGGAATGGTTGATGATTGATGCAACTCATATAAAAGTCCACCTTCATGGCACTGGAGCTGTAGGTGGGAATGATGAAATGGGCCTTACAAAAGGGGGCTCAACAGCAAGCTACACCTGGCCGTAGAGGCACACGGTATGCCACTCAGAGCAACTTTAACGTCTGGCACTGTTGCTGACTGTACAGTCGCTCCAGACTTGCTCAAGGAGTGAACCGCAGATTATTTACTGGCCGACCGGGGCTATGATAGCGATTCAATCATTAAACAAGCCGAAGAACAGGGGATGCAGCCTGTCATTCCACCACGAAAACATAGAAAGCATTATCGAAAGTTTGATAGTGCTCTCTATAAAAACCGCCATGTTGTTGAGAATGTCTTTGCGAAAATTAAGCAGTGGAGAGGGATTGCGACTCGATTTGCCAAAAGAGCGTCCTCCTTTCTGGCAAGCATCCAGATTCGATTTATTGCTATCTGGGCTGAAATCTTGTGACGACAGCCCCTAAACAAGATAATCAATATTTAAAATTTTGTCGCTTAATTTTTACTATCAAATTGTTCTCAATAACCTATTTTTCCATTTGGTTGTAATAAAAAAGAATACTATTTTTCATCTATATTCTGTATGTACAGTAAAATAAGACAGATAACATGAAATTAGCTTTTGACAGAAATAGTCCGAATATCTTTCGATGGTGGGTCGTACAGGATAACTCGGCCTACGGCCTCGCCCTTCGGGTCGTTGTGCTTCGCACAACGCTGTATCGCTTCGCTCGGCTCGAACCTACACAGCTTCTCATCCTGTACTCACAGTGCTATATGTTATTTCTGTTTCTTTGGAAAGTAACAAGATATTGTTAGATGGTAGGTCGTACAGGATTCCAAGGGTTGACGAGCTAACTTATTGGTTAAACGCGACATTAAATCATCAGCCGTTATCGATTGAGCAAAACTACCCATTGGCAATAAAGGCGAAATAAGCTTTTCAAACCGAACCCCCATGATATTCCCCAACTGCGCGTTATTACCCAAAATGGGATGGGCATCAAGGGGAAAATGATAACCATAAAGGTTAATATCATTACAAAGCAATGTTTTTAATCGATTACGCTTCATATTAATAATAACGGCGGCTTCATTTTTCCAAAAATAACCATGATCAAAATGGTCGCCTCCGGCGACGACTTGTCACCGTCTTCCAGTTTCAATAAATCCATCAACACCAAAACCGCCTGTATCGCATTCTAGGGGCTGTCGTCACAAGATGTAAGGCTATGATATTATTTTAAAATGAAAAAATTAGCTTTATTAGCACATCGTCGACACGACATTTCTGATCGCTCCTGGGAAAGAATCGAGTCCTTACTTCCTGGTAGAAAAGGCAAATGGGGCGGCGTCGCAAAGGATAACCGATTGTTTATTAATGCAGTATTCTGGATCTTAAGAACAGGCTCTCCATGGAGAGATCTGCCTCCTGATTACGGTTGTTGGAAAAATACCCATCGTCGCTTTTGCCGTTGGAAAAATAAAGGTGTATGGGCATCGATTCTTGAAAATCTTACCTGCGAAGCAGATATGGAATGGTTGATGATTGATGCAACTCATATAAAAGTCCACCTTCATGGCACTGGAGCTGTAGGTGGGAATGATGAAATGGGCCTTACAAAAGGGGGCTCAACAGCAAGCTACACCTGGCCGTAGACGCACACGGTATGCCACTCAGAGCAACTTTAACGTCTGGCACTGTTGCTGACTGTACAGTCGCTCCAGACTTGCTCAAGGAGTTAACCGCAGATTATTTACTGGCCGACCGGGGCTATGATAGCGATTCAATCATTCACGAGTTTCGCACCAATAAAAAAACGCTCTATTTTTAAGTTTAATTCAGCATAATATATAAATAGATAAAACCTTATAAATTAAATGCAACTTATTGTAATTTAATAAAATTTATGTGTTTTAGTAACTTGCAGATTAATCATTACTTTTAAGCCATTTCTGGAATTTTATATGCCTGTGCGAAACTCGTGTCATTAAACAAGCCGAAGAACAAGGGATGCAGCCTGTCATTCCACCACGAAAACATAGAAAGCATTATCGAAAGTTTGATAGTGCTCTCTATAAAAACCGCCATGTTGTTGAGAATGTCTTTGCGAAAATTAAGCAGTGGAGAGGGATTGCGACTCGATTTGCCAAAAGAGCGTCCTCCTTTCTGGCAAGGATCCAGATTCGATTTATTGCTATCTGGGCTGAAATCTTGTGACGACAGCCCCTAGGGGCTGTCGTCACAAGATGTAAGGCTATGATATTATTTTAAAATGAAAAAATTAGCTTTATTAGCACATCGTCGACACGACATTTCTGATCGCTCCTGGGAAAGAATCGAGTCCTTACTTCCTGGTAGAAAAGGCAAATGGGGCGGCGTCGCAAAGGATAACCGATTGTTTATTAATGCAGTATTCTGGATCTTAAGAACAGGCTCTCCATGGAGAGATCTGCCTCCTGATTACGGTTGTTGGAAAAATACCCACCGTCGCTTTTGCCGTTGAAAAAATAAAGGTGTATGGGCATCGATTCTTGAAAATCTTACCTGCGAAGCAGATATGGAATGGTTGATGATTGATGCAACTCATATAAAAGTCCACCTTCATGGCACTGGAGCTGTAGGTGGGAATGATGAAATGGGCCTTACAAAAGGGGGCTCAACAGCAAGCTACACCTGGCCGTAGACGCACACGGTATGCCACTCAGAGCAACTTTAACGTCTGGCACTGTTGCACGAGTTTCGCGCCGACAAATAAACAAGTTATTTTTAAGCTCAATTCGATATAATATATAATTCGAAAAAATTGCCAATTAAAACATAAGATATTGAAATTAAAATATATTTTATGTTATCGCGCATCTTCTGGATAAAACATTATTTTAGCTATTTTTAGAGCTTTATATGTCCGTGCGAAACTCGTGTGTCTTTGCGAAAATGAAGCAGTGGAGAGGGATTGCGACTCGATTTGCCAAAAGAGCGTCCTCCTTTCTGGCAAGCATCCAGATTCGATTTATTGCTATCTGGGCTGAAATCTTGTGACGACAGCCCCTAGACACTTAACACTTTTTTAGCCTGATCGATCTGGCTACATTACCCCATTGAGATTTTTAACGATAGCGTTTTGTTAAGCTATTTTGATCCAATTCAGTCAGCCAGGATAATTTTTCGCCAATTTTTCCTTCTAAACCTCGATTTGATGGAAAATAATAACGTGTTTCTTGCATCTCGTCGGGAAAGTAATTTTCACCAGCAGCATAAGCATTTTCCCAAATTCCCAAACGAAATGCAACAAAGTGAATCCTTGGTCATACATAGATAAACTTACTGTAATGACCCCATCAGAGATACTGTTGTATGAAGGGAAAACATTTGAATTTACATGAGCGCTTTTATATCGAAAAACGAATAATTGACGGTGTTACTCAGGCCACTATTGCTAGAGAATTGGGGCTTTCTCGTTCAACTGTCAGCAGGGAACTCAAGCGTAATACGGATCCTGCTTTCCATGGACTTTATTCTTGCAGAAGGGCTGATACCTTAGCGAAAGCCAGACGTATGAACACATCTCCGCGGAATGCGTTTAATCAGCAAACCACAGAAACGCAGGCTTTTATCCGTAAAGAGCTTGCTTTACATACTTCGCCTGCCGTTATTAGTGGAAGGCTGCGTTTGAAACATGGGGTTTCTGTCAGTAAAAATACGCTCTATCGCTATATCAAGAGAGACCGACTGGCAGGAGGAAATCTCTATCTCCAGCTTCCTCATCGAGGCAAATATTATCGCTATGGCAAGGGAGAACCCAAGCGTAGCGCTATTCCTGATAGAGTGGGTATTGAAGAGAGACCAGCTGAGGCTGATCTCAAGCAACAACCCGGTCATTTTGAAATTGATACTGTATTTGGTAAGGATCAGAAGTCATTCTTATTAACTTTGGCGGATAAAGCTACCAGACAGGTTATTATCCGCAGGTTGCCGAATAAACGCGCTGAGACTGTTGTAGAAGCCTTCCGTGATATCATGGCAAATACTTTCTGTCATTTTAAAACCCTGACGGTTGATAACGGTTCTGAGTTCTCCATGCATAAACAGATAACTGAGATCACCGGTGCTGATGTCTTCTTTGCCAGGCCTTATCACTCATGGGAGCGTGGTTTAAATGAACACAGTAACGGACTTATCCGCCGTTTTTACCCAAAAGGAACGGACTTCAACCAAGTCACGGACAATGAGATTGCAGAAATCGAGCACATACTTAGGGGCTGTCGTCACAAGATGTAAGGCTATGATATTATTTTAAAATGAAAAAATTAGCTTTATTAGCACATCGTCGACACGACATTTCTGATCGCTCCTGGGAAAGAATCGAGTCCTTACTTCCTGGTAGAAAAGGCAAATGAGGCGGCGTCGCAAAGGATAACCGATTGTTTATTAATGCAGTATTCTGGATCTTAAGAACAGGCTCTCCATGGAGAGATCTGCCTCCTGATTACGGTTGTTGGAAAAATACCCACCGTCGCTTTTGCCGTTGGAAAAATAAAGGTGTATGGGCATCGATTCTTGAAAATCTTACCTGCGAAGCAGATATGGAATGGTTGATGATTGATGCAACTCATATAAAAGTCTACCTTCATGGCACTGGAGCTGTAGGTGGGAATGATGAAATGGGCCTTACAAAAGGGGGCTCAACAGCAAGCTACACCTGGCCGTAGACGCACACGGTATGCCACTCAGAGCAACTTTAACGTCTGGCACTGTTGCTGACTGTACAGTCGCTCCAGACTTGCTCAAGGAGTTAACCGCAGATTATTTACTGGCCGACCGGGGCTATGATAGCGATTCAATCATTAAACAAGCCGAAGAACAAGGGATGCAGCCTGTCATTCCACCACGAAAACATAGAAAGCATTATCGAAAGTTTGATAGTGCTCTCTATAAAAACCGCCATGTTGTTGAGAATGTCTTTGCGAAAATTAAGCAGTGGAGAGGGATTGCGACTCGATTTGCCAAAAGAGCGTCCTCCTTTCTGGGAACACGCATATTCATCTCTCATGGACAATGGGCGGCATCAATCAGAATGAAAAATGGAAGTCGATGCAATTTGACCTCGATAAAGTGAGAAAACGTTGGATGTGGAATGTTCGACAATATCTTATTTCTGTCTGGGGAAAAATTTACCTACCTGAAAGTTTACAGCACATAAGAGATTATGATGAGTGGAAGCGGTTTATTCTTAATGCAGGGAAAAATGCCGAAGGTAAAGATTATTGGCATGTCTATTTTGCCGACCCGACACCCAATGCCAAAAAGACAGCAAAGTATCTGGGTCGTTACCTGAAGAAACCGCCTGTCTCGGGTGCGAGGCTTGAGCATTACGACGGCGGAAGTCGTATTACGTTACGATTTTTTGACCATAATACGGGTCACTACAAAAATTTAGATTTATCCCAGAAAGAATTAATTTTACGGCTTATCAAACAAATCCCCGAAAAACATTTTCGGATGATCCGTTATTTTGGTTTTTTAGCCAATCGGGTGGTAGGAAAGTTACTGGATGTTGTTAGAAACGCCGTCGGACAATCCGAATTTAAAAGAAAAGGGTCTGTTCCCTTTGCGCTGCTAAGTCAGCGGTTTTTAGGTGTTGATCCGTTTAGCTGCATTCTGTGTGGGGAAAGGATGCGATTTTCTCGTTTTATCAAAGGATTGAAGATAGCTCAATTAGTCGATAAGGCTTTAGAGATTGCCCGAATGCGCTACGTCCCCTCTATTTTGGGGTAAGGGGAGATCTATTTAAAATACGCTCTATTGTACAAAATAACCTCATATTGCTCATCAAAACATCAGGGAAGTCTGTTTAGAAAACTCACACTCACCTAAAAAATGGAAAAATCATGTTTTTTCACCGCGTTATTCTATCCTAAATAAGGTTAATTTTTTGTTAAAAAATTTATTGAAATTCTTAGACGTCAAGCATCCAGATTCGATTTATTGCTATCTGGGCTGAAATCATGTGACGACAGCCCCTAGCACATCGTCGACACGACATTTCTGATCGCTCCTGGGAAAGAATCGAGTCCTTACTTCCTGGTAGAAAAGGCAAATGGGGCGGCGTCGCAAAGGATAACCGATTGTTTATTAATGCAGTATTCTGGATCTTAAGAACAGGCTCTCCATGGAGAGATCTGCCTCCTGATTACGGTTGTTGGAAAAATACCCATCGTCGCTTTTGCCGTTGGAAAAATAAAGGTGTATGGGCATCGATTCTTGAAAATCTTACCTGCGAAGCAGATATGGAATGGTTGATGATTGATGCAACTCATATAAAAGTCCACCTTCATGGCACTGGAGCTGTAGGTGGGAATGATGAAATGGGCCTTACAAAAGGGGGCTCAACAGCAAGCTACACCTGGCCGTAGACGCACACGGTATGCCACTCAGAGCAACTTTAACGTCTGGCACTGTTGCTGACTGTACAGTCGCTCCAGACTTGCTCAAGGAGTTAACCGCAGATTATTTACTGGCCGACCGGGGCTATGATAGCGATTCAATCATTAAACAAGCCGAAGAACAAGGGATGCAGCCTGTCATTCCACCACGAAAACATAGAAAGCATTATCGAAAGTTTGATAGTGCTCTCTATAAAAACCGCCATGTTGTTGAGAATGTCTTTGCGAAAATTAAGCAGTGGAGAGGGATTGCGACTCGATTTGCCAAAAGAGCGTCCTCCTTTCTGGCAAGCATCCAGATTCGATTTATTGCTATCTGGGCTGAAATCTTGTGACGACAGCCCCTAATGGTGCAAAATATTTTTAATCAAAAAATTCCTTATTGAATTTATTCCATTTAACGAAATACTAGGGGCTGTCGTCACAAGATGTAAGGCTATGATATTATTTTAAAATGAAAAAATTAGCTTTATTAGCACATCGTCGACACGACATTTCTGATCGCTCCTGGGAAAGAATCGAGTCCTTACTTCCTGGTAGAAAAGGCAAATGGGGCGGCGTCGCAAAGGATAACCGATTGTTTATTAATGCAGTATTCTGGATCTTAAGAACAGGCTCTCCATGGAGAGATCTGCCTCCTGATTACGGTTGTTGGAAAAATACCCACCGTCGCTTTTGCCGTTGGAAAAATAAAGGTGTATGGGCATCGATTCTTGAAAATCTTACCTGCGAAGCAGATATGGAATGGTTGATGATTGATGCAACTCATATAAAAGTCCACCTTCATGGCACTGGAGCTGTAGGTGGGAATGATGAAATGGGCCTTACAAAAGGGGGCTCAACAGCACGCTACACCTGGCCGTAGACGCACACGGTATGCCACTCAGAGCAACTTTAACGTCTGGCACTGTTGCTGACTGTACAGTCGCTCCAGACTTGCTCAAGGAGTTAACCGCAGATTATTTACTGGCCGACCGGGGCTATGATAGCGATTCAATCATTAAACAAGCCGAAGAACAAGGGATGCAGCCTGTCATTCCACCACGAAAACATAGAAAGCATTATCGAAAGTTTGATAGTGCTCTCTATAAAAACCGCCATGTTGTTGAGAATGTCTTTGCGAAAATTAAGCAGTGGAGAGGGATTGCGACTCGATTTGCCAAAAGAGCGTCCTCCTTTCTGGCAAGCATCCAGATTCGATTTATTGCTATCTGGGCTGAAATCTTGTGACGACAGCCTCTAGTAACTTGCAGATTAATCATTACTTTTAAGCCATTTCTGGAATTTTATATGCCTGTGCGAAACTCGTGTACGACAAAAAAACAGCTAATTTAAATTAGCTAATAAGATAGGATAATGAATTAAATTATTAAAATGAATTTTCTATTTAGCCGATAGTTTTTGCTTAAAATGACAGGGGAATGCTATTATTTTCAAATAAATAATAGCATTATTAATAAAAAGTTATTTGGCTATATTTATCAAGCCTAATGAAGCGAACCACTCTGTTACAGGGATCAACCATAATTCTACGGCTAGTAAACCTACTAGCGTCATAACAATAGTATAAGGTAAAGCCATGATAACCATTCGACCATATGAAAGGCGAATAAGTGGTGCAAGCGCTGAAGTTAATAAAAACAGAAAAGCGGCTTGACCGTTTGGCGTTCCGACTGAAGGTAAATTAGTCCCCGTATTAATGGCAACTGCCAGATATTCATATTGTTGACGTGATATTAATCCCGCTTTTAACGCACTCATCGCTTCATTTATATAGACAGTGCCAACAAAAACATTATCTGAAATGGCAGAAAGTAACCCATTGAATAAATAAAATAAAACAAGTTGCGATGATTCTGAAGACCGTAATACAAATTGAATAAATGGCGTAAAAAGGTGTTGATCGATAATGACTGCCACAATTGAGAAAAATACCGTTAATAAGGCGGTAAAGGGTAAAGCTTCTTCAAATGCTTTGCCAATGGTGTGCTCATCAGTGATGCCGCAAAATGAGGTTATTAAGATTATTACAGATAAACCAATTAAGCCGACTTCTGCAAGATGGAAAGCTAAAGCAATAATTAACCAAACGCCTACTAATGCTTGAGTTATTAGTTGCAATTTTTCTCGCCGATCTCGTTTTTTGCTGGCTTTTTTATCGTGAATTTGCAGAATATGGCGGACACTTTCAGGTAATTCAGCGCCGTAACCAAATAATTTAAAACGTTCGACGCAATAGCAAATAATTAAGCCACAAACAAATACCGGCAACGTCACCGGGATCATATGTAAGAAAAAGTTACTAAAATTCCAGCCAACATATTTAGCAATAATTAAATTTTGTGGCTCACCAACCATTGTCATTACGCCACCTAATGTAGTGCCAATGCCGGCGTGCATCATTAGACTACGTAAAAAAGCCCGAAATTGTTCAAGGATCTGGCCTTTTTCGGTCATGTCAGCGTTATTCTCCGGCGCAAGAAGCTCTTTCTGGCTGGATACATAGCTATGATAAATAGAATAAAAACCAACGGCTACACTTATCACAACGGCAATAACTGTTAGTGCGTCTAAAAAGGCCGAAAGGAAAGCGCTTGCTAAACAGAAAGCCAGTGAGAGTACACGTTTAGAATGAATTGACAGTAATAATTTTGTGAAAGCAAATAATAGCAATTGTTTCATGAAGTAAATACCTGCAACCATAAAAATCAATAGCAGTATTACTTCAATGTTATTAGCAATTTCATGACTTACTTGTTGTGGTGAAGTCATCCCAATTATTAGCGCTTCAATAGCAAGTAATCCGCCAGGCTGTAGTGGGTAGCATTTTAGCGCCATGGCAAGGGTAAAAATAAATTCAGCAATCAATAACCAACCGGCAATAAAAGGGTTAACCAAAAAAAAGCACAGCGGGTTGATTATCAAGAAGAAAATAATGGTCAATTTGTACCATTCAGGGGAATTACCAAGGAAATTTTTTAACATAATTTGTCTGATATTTATATTCATTATTACTTGCTTTCCTTCACTAGGGGCTATCGTCACGAGTTAAAGACAGGTATAGATTGTTCATTTTTTAGTTAAAAATAAATAGAAAAAGGTAGCTTTACACCTCAAGTTTGATTAAATTACTCATCATACCAGTATGATCCCGAGTGAATTTTGACCATAATATGGGTATTAAATATACTATCCTCGGTATTTTTATCTTGTGACGACAGCCCCTAATAAATAGATTATATTTTTATCATGATAATTTATAGGAAATAAAAATAATATCGGATAGTATTAAGATATGAAAACTTTAAACACAACGCTTTCTAATACATTACTCATAGATATTTTACAACAGGTCCGTGCTCTGATTGGACAAGGAAAAGTAGCAAATTATATCCCAGCGTTAGCAGAAGTGCCGAATTATCATTTGGCAATGGCTGTTTGTACTGTCGAAGGAGAGATATTTTCAGCCGGTGATGCATATGAGCGTTTTTCTATTCAGTCAATTTCTAAAGTACTTGGTCTTACCTTAGCGATGACCCGTTACCGGGAAGATGAAATTTGGTGTCGGGTTGGTAAAGAGCCGTCAGGATTACCCTTTAATTCATTGGTACAATTAGAAATGGAAAAGGGGATACCGCGGAATCCTTTTATTAATGCCGGGGCTATTATTATTACTGATATGTTGCAGTTTCGGTTTAGCACACCTAAGCAACGAATGCTGGAGTTTGTTCGTTCTCTTACCGGTCAAACGGATATTAGTTATGATAACCAAGTTGCGAAATCGGAGATGGAGCATGCGAGTCGCAATGCAGCAATTGCCTATTTAATGAAATCTTTTGGTAATTTCAAGAGCGATGTTTTAGCGGTATTAGAAACTTATTTTCATTATTGTTCGCTAAGTATGAATTGTGTGGAATTGGCTCAATGTTTTAATTATTTAGCCAACAATGGACGATTATTAAATAATGATCAGATCATCACACCAATTCAAGCCCGACAAATTAATGCCTTGATGATGACTTGTGGGATGTATGATGGTTCTGGTGAATTTGCTTTTCGTATTGGAATGCCGGGTAAATCAGGTGTTGGCGGTGGCATCATTTGTGTTGTGCCTAATGCTTTTACAGTAGCGGTATGGTCACCTGAATTGAATAAATCAGGGAACTCTTTGGTAGGTTGCGCTGCCTTAGAATTATTATCGCAACGAATAGGTCGCTCCGTTTTTTAGTATATGGCAATACAAAGCTGTGGGTTAAAGGAGAAAATATGTTACGTATTATACTAATTGTTTGCACATTATTGATGGCAACTTTTGTCGTAGCGAAAGATCATCAATGTTCTGTAAATCTTAAAGATGACATTATTATTACCAAACAGCAGATACAAGTAAAAGGTGCCAGTGGGAATTTGCAGATCACACCTGATGGTGAAGTTACCTTTAATAATAAAGTATTGCCGTTAACCCCGATGCAAAGAGAACATGCTGTTGCTTATCAAAGCGTGGTTCGTGCAAATTTACCATGGATCAAACAGCATACTGAGCAGAAAGTAGTTGAAGCTAAGCAAATACTCGATAATCTGGTTATTCGGGTAATGGGACAAGACAGTCAAGTGAGAAATCGCTTAAATACACTAAAACAAAATTTGGATAAGCAGATTGATAAAGTTATTGAACAACGCGCCGATAGCCTGATCTTTCATCATCAGCAGTTAAAAACGATTGAAGCTGACAGCCGTATTTTACTCAATGAAAGTTTAGGTGGAATATTGCAAGATAGTATTAATGAAATGGGGCGTAAACAATTATTGACGGGTGGTGATGCAAACCAGTCGCTGCAAAATTTGCTGGGCGGACTAAGCGGATTACAGCAGGATTTAGAATTAAAATGGAAAAAACAGGAAGATAATTTTCGCCAGTTTGGTCAAAAGGTTTGTCATAAAATTGCCCATATGGAGCAGCTTCGTATTGATCTATTAAATAAGTTGAAATATTTTTTTAAACTATCACATATTTTATTTTAAGCGTGCAATTTAACCAAGTTATTACTAAATTAAGCGTTTAATTTGATCGAGATTTATCCAATCAATAAAGTTTAATCTGGGTTTTATCTGTTATTGTTGCAGATATTAGTCAGGTTAAGCTCAATATTCCCATTTTTCATTTTAGCTAAATTTAGCCTGACAAAATAAATGTCGCTGTACTTGGGATATGAAAGTTACAAAAATCAGTGTAATACCCGATATAGCAATCCTAAAAATTAGTATAATTTGTAGGCATAACAATGCTTATCGTTAAATAAACGGTTTTTATAGTGATTAATTTCAACAAAAATAGAATATTAAGTATAAAACTTAATAAGAAAACCTTTTGTATGAAATAAATCACTGAAAAATTTATTTTTGATAGGAGTACAATGCATGTCTACCATATTGAATTTAGGCAATACTTACAATTATAACTTTAGTGAAAGTCGACTTAATCGCGTTATGAATGCAGAAAAATTGGCTGAAGCGCAAAATATGGGGTTATGGGATCGGATTAAAGACTTTTTTCACGGTGGCGTGAAGCGGCAAGCAATAGAGATATTATTTGATCATATTAATCAGCCGGCATGCCATGATACTTCACCAAATAAACAACTACTGAAATTTGAACGATTGATTGATTTAGCCAAACCTGAACACAAAAAAGATTTTACCATTGATGCTGATTCACCTAATGTATATGGTAAATGGAATTATCGATTACAGATCGCAGAACATACTGTATATCATGCTAATGAGATAGTTGATAGTCCAACCACTTCTTATGGAGCTTTTTGTGCAGTTATGACAGGTAGGCCCATTCCCAGTCGAAAAGCAACAAACACATAAAGCGTTATGCAGCCATTAGATGAGCTAAAAATACTTCATTTGGAGTAAAATAGCCCAACGATTTTCGTCCCCGAGTATTAAATTTAGCTGCAAAAGCCGAAGCTGCCCTCATTGTGGCGTAAAAGCTTGCCTGCAATGGATTAACAATACGCTGGCCTGGTTACCCGAAGTCCCTTGGCAACACATCACTTTTACCATGCCTTGTGAATATTGGCCTGTTATTCGCGACAACCGTTGGCTTCTCGGTGAAATGAATTGATTAGCTGCTGATGTAATATTAACAATCTGCCGCGATATCAATATTACCCCCGGCATTTTCACTGCCATACACACCTGGGGACGTGACCAAAAATGGCATCCGCATATTCATCTTTCAACCACCGCCGGCGGGGTGACTAAAAACAATACATGGCGCGATATCAGCTTTTATCGCGAAAACATCATGACCATGTGGCGATACCGGATAACGGAATTGCTGAGAAAACATTATTGTCGCTACCAATGTAAAAATGATCCACTTGCTAGGGGCTGTCGTCACAAGATGTAAGGCTATGATATTATTTTAAAATGAAAAAATTAGCTTTATTAGCACATCGTCGACACGACATTTCTGATCGCTCCTGGGAAAGAATCGAGTCCTTACTTCCTGGTAGAAAAGGCAAATGGGGCGGCGTTGCAAAGGATAACCGATTGTTTATTAATGCAGTATTCTGGATCTTAAGAACAGGCTCTCCATGGAGAGATCTGCCTCCTGATTACGGTTGTTGGAAAAATACCCACCGTCGCTTTTGCCGTTGGAAAAATAAAGGTGTATGGGCATCGATTCTTGAAAATCTTACCTGCGAAGCAGATATGGAATGGTTGATGATTGATGCAACTCATATAAAAGTCCACCTTCATGGCACTGGAGCTGTAGGTGGGAATGATGAAATGGGCCTTACAAAAGGGGGCTCAACAGCAAGCTACACCTGGCCGTAGACGCACACGGTATGCCACTCAGAGCAACTTTAACGTCTGGCACTGTTGCTGACTGTACAGTCGCTCCAGACTTGCTCAAGGAGTTAACCGCAGATTATTTACTGGCCGACCGGGGCTATGATAGCGATTCAATCATTAAACAAGCCGAAGAACAAGGGATGCAGCCTGTCATTCCACCACGAAAACATAGAAAGCATTATCGAAAGTTTGATAGTGCTCTCTATAAAAACCGCCATGTTGTTGAGAATGTCTTTGCGAAAATTAAGCAGTGGAGAGGGATTGCGACTCGATTTGCCAAAAGAGCGTCCTCCTTTCTGGCAAGCATCCAGATTCGATTTATTGCTATCTGGGCTGAAATCTTGTGACGACAGCCTCTAGGTTGTTACAGCCCACTTTGAATTTTAGCTCACTGATCTTAGGGGCTGTCGTCACAAGATAAAAATACCGAGGATAGTATATTTAATACCCATATTATGGTCAAAATTCACTCGGGATCATACTGGTATGATGAGTGATTTAATTAAACTTGAGGTGTAAAGCTACCTTTTTCTATTTATTTTTAACTAAAAAATGAACAATCTATACCTGTCTTTAACTCGTGACGATAGCCCCTAATAAAGCTAATTTTTTTATTTTAAAATAATATCATAGCCTTACATCTTGTGACGACAGCCCCTAGCAAGATTACTGGTATTTTTTTTAGCTAGTAAAACTTATCCGTTAGCATTATTATTATTTAGTATTAATTTAGCACAATCATCTTACTGTTTACTTGCAGCTATCTTTAGTTATTTTCTTTATTTTGTATTTATTTCGTTATTCATTAAATATTTCCAATCAGATTATCATTTTTCTTTACGTTATTTTATTTATATTGGCACTATATTTCTTGTTAGTTTGATTATTATTGTTCATAAATCTGCTGTCGATACTATTATTTATGATGGAGTGCTATTGTTATTGCTTTTGGCTTTATGTTTTGCAAATACTGAAAAATAAAGTGCGAACAATAATATAAGTTTATATTTAAAGTTATTTTATATTGATTATAAATAGTATCTTTAATAATTAATATTATTTTTATTTTATTAACTTTCTATTTTTAGTTATAAAATATAGTGATTGTCTAGCATAAATAAATTTATACACGAGTTTCGCACAAAACTAATTTGGGTACGCCAATAAAACACGGATGTGCTCAGCAATAGCATTTTTGATTACGTCCCAATTTTGTTGATAAAGGGTTATTTTTTCAGATATACGACGTTTATGTTGTTCAAACCACGCAGAAATAGCGAGAAAAATATGATTTCTTTGCGCTCGGCTCGTGCGAGCCTGACAGCGTTCAATACCACAGTTTTGTTTAACTTCTCGATGATAAACTTCAACAGACCAACGGGCATCCATGATAGATGTGACGTATTGACGGGTGGGATTCTCTTTGTTTGTTACTATGTAATCAATACGGCCGTTTTTGGCTGTAAATTTGAAAACGGTCACCCAACCATATCCTCGCAAGTGTATTGACGTTCCTTCTTCTGAGATGTCTAACTTGTTCAGTTGTTTGTTATGGTAAACAATCCTAATTTTCCTCAGCGTGGTTACCCAGATCCAACCATGAGAGCGAATTGATTTCAGGTTATCCAGGCTAGAATACCAAGCATCCATCACTACCGCTTCTGGCATGATCCCTCTTTTTTTAGCAAGAGCGAGCATTTCGGAAAAGTGCGTGTTTTTTGTTTTTCCATCAGAATCTTTATCATAAATACGATAATCAATAGGAATTGATTCAACCTTCGTCAGATCATGCCAAAGCAAATTAACTAAACCTATGCCAGCAATAACATCATGTTCATTACCTGAATATTGATAATGGACCATCTCTATTTTTTTACTACGTGTTTTGGCAATCAATGTATCATCGGCAATTAGGGGCTGTCGTCACAAGATTTCAGCCCAGATAGCAATAAATCGAATCTGGATGCTTGCCAGAAAGGAGGACGCTCTTTTGGCAAATCGAGTCGCAATCCCTCTCCACTGCTTAATTTTCGCAAAGACATTCTCAATCAACAACATGGCGGTTTTTATAGAGAGCATTATCGAAAGTTTGATAGTGCTCTCTATAAAAACCGCCATGTTGTTGAGAATGTCTCACGAGTTTCGCGCCGACAAATAAACAAGTTATTTTTAAGCTCAATTCGATATAATATATAATTCGAAAAAATTGCCAATTAAAACATAAAATATTGAAATTAAAATATATTTTATGTTATCGCACATCTTGTGGATAAAACATTATTTTAGCTATTTTTAGAGCTTTATATGTCCGTGTGAAACTCGTGTGTCTTTGCGAAAATTAAGCAGTGGAGAGGGATTGCGACTCGATTTGCCAAAAGAGCGTCCTCCTTTCTGGCAAGCATCCAGATTCGATTTATTGCTATCTGGGCTGAAATCTTGTGACGACAGCCCCTAGGTCTTTAGGTCGAAAACATCTACTTTTTAGCCATCGGCTAACAGTGTCATGAGATAAAGGCGATGGGCTTACTTCTGATAACGCCAAACCAGAGTATCTTAAACTACTTACTTGTAAGAATGTTTTATAGATATCTTTAATACATGGATAACCGGACAAAATATGAACACCCTGATTTTTTCTTGGTTTTAAATTTATACTTCTTTTTTGGAGATTGCGAAACTCGTGTATATATTATATCAAATTGAGCTTAAAAATAACTTGTTTATTTGTCGGTGCGAAACTCGTGTTATATATTAATGATAATGACATTTTCATTACTTATAAGAAGAGGGAGATTTCTTTGATCAGTGTGTTATTAGTGGAAGATAATGAGTTTATTAGATTGGGAATGCAGTCTATTTTTGATAAAACAAAAGGTATGAAAATAGCTGGGCATGTTGTCTCTTTGAATCAAGCCATACAATGGTGCCGAAAACATACGGCGGAAATTATTTTATTAAATGGGAGAACAAGCGACTATGAATTAATTAAAAAATTACAAAGTTTAATTAGGATGATCCCTGATATAGGCATAATTATGTATTCTACTGAAAAGAAAAATATCTATTTAATGAAGGCGCTAGAAGCTGGAGCACGAGGTTTACTGAGTGTGAAGGCGAAAGAAAGCGATTTACTGCATGCCATTCGTGTCGTCAAATTAAAGCAAAAATATTTGTCGCCGGATATTGCACAATGGCTGGTATTCCATCAATTAGATACAGAAATGAGCAATCCTTTAAACCTATTATCTGATCGTGAATTACAAATCATGCTTATGGTGACGCGTGGTATACCGGTTGGCGAAATAGCAAAACAGCTCAACTTAAACACAAAAACAATAAATAGCTATAGATATAGAATGTTTAGTAAACTAAAAGTGCGTAGTGATGTAGAATTAACTCATATAGCTATAACGAATGGATTGATTCAAACAGAGAGTTTTTATTATAGTGCCTGAACTATTTGAACCGAAAGTATTTTTGCAGACAGTAACCAATCAACCAGGTGTATATCGTATGTACGATACATCTGGGGTGGTTATTTATGTCGGCAAAGCTAAGGATTTAAAAAAACGGTTAGCGAGTTATTTTAGAGGACGAGTAACGAGCCGTAAAACCGAACAACTTGTTAAAAATGTTGCTCAGATTGATATTACTGTAACACATACAGAAACCGAGGCTTTATTACTTGAACATAACTATATTAAACTTTATCAGCCTCGTTATAATGTTCTGTTAAGGGATGATAAATCCTATCCTTATATTTTTTTAAGTGCGGATAAACATCCACGTTTGGCTATGCATCGTGGTGCTATGAAGGCAAAGGGTGACTATTTTGGCCCATTTCCAAGTGTTCATGCTGTCAGAGAAACGCTGGCTTTATTACAAAAGTTATTTCCATTGCGTCAGTGTGAAGACAGTGTCTATCACAACCGATCCAGACCATGCCTCCAATATCAAATTAATCGCTGTCTTGGGCCCTGTGTTAAGGGGCTGGTTGCTGATGAAGAATATCATCAACAAGTAGAATATGTTTGTTTATTCTTATCGGGTAAGGATCAGCAAGTTCTTAATCAATTAATCCAAAATATGGAGCAGGCCAGTCAAGCTCTTAAATTTGAAAGTGCAGCGCGTTATCGCGATCAAATACAAGCCGTTAGAGCGGTTACAGAGCAACAATTTGTCACTGGTAATACGGAAGATCTAGATGTAATTAGCGTTGCTTATCACTTAGGTATTGCTTGTGTTCAGGTGCTCTTTATTCGCCAAGGGAAAGTACTTGGTAGCTGTAGTTATTATCCAAAGATCCCTGCAAATACGCAATTAAGTGAAGTTGTGCAAACATTTTTAGGTCAAATTTATTTACAGGGTAGTGAAATTCGCTCTTTACCAGCAGAAATATTATTGGATTTTTTATTACCGGAAAAAGCGCTATTTGCTAATTTATTGACTAAAATAGCGGGACGTAAAATTAACATTCAAGTGAAACCGCGAGGTATAAAAGCTAAATATTTAAAACTGGCTCGTACTAATGCAGCGACAGCATTGACAACAAAAGTTGCACAACAATCAACTATTCACCAAAGAATAGAGGCATTAGCTGACTTGCTAGGACTAGAAAATATTTATCGCATGGAATGTTTTGACATTAGTCATACATCGGGGCAGCAAACTGTAGCATCTTGTGTTGTTTTTGATAGTAATGGGCCCTTACGTTCTGAATATCGTCGTTATAATATAATTGATATTACGCCTGGTGATGACTATGCTGCTATGTATCAGGTTTTAACGAGACGTTATGGTAAACATGTAGATGAAGATGAAAATAAAGTACCGGATGTTATTTTTATTGATGGTGGCAAGGGACAACTGGCTCAAGCAATCGGTGTATTCCAGGCATTAAATGTTGATTGGGACATTACGCGACCAAAATTGATAGGGGTAGCTAAAGGACATGATCGCAAAGCCGGCTTAGAAACATTGTTTTTTAAACCTGATGGAGAAGGTCTTTCATTACCGCCTGATTCACCAGCGCTACACTTAATACAAAATATTCGTGATGAATCACATAATCACGCGATTACAGGACATCGTCAGCGTAGGGCGAAAGTTAGAAATACCAGCACCTTAGAGTCTATTGAAGGGGTAGGTCCTAAACGTCGGCAGATGCTACTTAAATATATGGGGGGCTTACAAGCTTTACGTAATGCCAGTCTTGATGAAATCGCAAAAGTGCCAACGATTTCATATGCACTAGCAGAAAAAATTTATAATGCGTTAACGCAATAATCGTAGTGGAATTGTATATTATATTTTATTTTGGCCAGACAATTATAGAGCATGATGCAATTAAATATTCCAACTTGGTTAACACTTTTTCGTATCATATTGATTCCGTTTTTTGTGTTATTTTTTTATCTTCCTTTTCACTGGGCACCTTTTGTTTGTGCGTTTCTTTTTGTCATTGCTGCGTTAACTGATTGGTTTGATGGTTTTCTTGCCAGATTGTGGCAGCAAACAACCAGATTTGGTGCATTTTTAGATCCGGTCGCTGATAAAATTATGGTAGTAACGGCATTAGTATTGGTGACCGAATATTATCATACTTGGTGGGTTACATTACCGACAGTGACTATGATAGCGCGTGAAATCATTATTTCCTCATTACGGGAATGGATGGCGGAGGTAGGAAAACGTAGTTGTGTAGCTGTTTCTTGGATTGGAAAATTTAAAACAGCCGCCCAGATGCTCTCATTAGTTGGATTACTGTGGCATCCTAATATCCAAATTGAGGTAATTGCTCTCATATTACTTTATTTTGCGGCTATTTTAACGTTTTGGTCTATGTTTCAATATTTATCTGGCGCCTGGAAGAATTTGAATGAAGCTTGATCGAAATGATTGAAAAATCAGCGAACGAACCGAATTAATTAATAATAGTATTGACTCAATACAGGAAACAAGTAGAATGCAGCGCATCAAACGATGCTGGGTTTAACAAACTAATTAAGTATTGTAAGAATATCAGCCCTACATATAAGCTAGATTGAGTAGGGCGCGTTGGCAGAGTGGCCATGCAGCGGATTGCAAATCCGTCTACCTCGGTTCGACTCCGGGACGCGCCTCCAGAATTTAGCCCAGGTGGTGAAATCGGTAGACACAAGGGATTTAAAATCCCTTGGCCTTAAGGCTGTGCGGGTTCAAGTCCCGCTCTGGGCACTATATTAAAAATATCTTAAATATCAATAAGTTAAGTACAAAAAATTGACTTTATTAAAGGCGTTTTCCTGTACTCATACTGAAGACTAAAATCACATATTGGCAGCAAAAGTGGCAGCAGGTTGGCAGCGCTGATCATTTTCACAGTATACGTGATCATAAAAAAAGAAAAACATAATTAGGTATAAATCCATAATTATCTTTTATGAAATTCATGCTTTTTTATAAAATCTTTTTCTATCTTTTAATTTCATTTAATGGTTTCTACTATGACACGAAAAGGCATTGATGATATTCTTTTATCTGTAGGTGGAGATAAACTTTCACAACGCGAATGGGATCACATAAAGCTTCTAAAACCCATGAAACCTGATCTTCAAGTCGTAGCTTTGGGTCTACTTGAACGTAGAGGAGATGGCGAAGCCATAAAGCGTTTTCATGCCTCAGCAACCAAAATCTAACAGTACCTATTACCATGCATAGAAATAACCCAAAAACAAACCAATTTCGATTATAAATAGAATATTTTTCTGAATATATTCTATTTCGGTCATTAAATTTTAACCAAAATGAGATAAAAGAATATCTTTTAAACCGCCAGCGACATTTGTTGCTCGGTGGAATGTGGGGTGACCGGGTCAATCTTGCCCGGCGTTGAAATAAATCGCGTTAAGCTCTCGTGGCTGACGAAGGTGGCTCCACAATTAATGTTGTGACACTGGTTGTAACGCTCACGAGTGTTTTCTGAGATCTGATGGGAACTTCGTGTATGGGCCGCATGACCACAAAGGGGGCAATTCATCATGATGATGTTCTCCTTTTTTCAGGTATTTTACCAGCAAGTTAGTTACTTTTCATCGATAAATCGGTGATTTTTACCTCCATTTCAAGCGAGGTGGTAAAGCCTTTATCATTGAGACTGAGGGTTACTTTCACCACAATCCAGTCGGCGTTATCGATTTGGGGTTTAAAGCCCCTGACGTTAATCGGGGTTTCCGGGTAAATATCGGCCCGTCCTTTGGCTAACTGAATCGAAAAGCTGGCGATACCGCGCTGAATTTTTGCCCAGGTCGCTTTTGCTGCCCGTGCCGTATTGGCACGATTGGCGTAGGTATGTGAGAGCACCAAGACATTGCCGTCCTCACCGACAAAATAATCCCTCTGTTTATTTTTTGTTGACGCAGAAGGTTTTTTGCGCACGATTTTAACGGTGTGTTTTTTTTCAGGCTGCTGGGTGTCCAGCCAACTGGCAATCACCCCCGTGTAAGCGCGGCGGTCTGGCAGTGAAAACGAATAATTGTCCCCGTCTTTTCGACTTAAGGTCATCGTCGGTATCCTTTTACCTGAGGCGGTTTGGCTTTTTCCCTGCTGGAGAAATAACAACTGGTCATTTTTCACTGTCGCCAGCGCGCCTTCCTGCTGGCCTAGCCGGGTTAAAAACGCGCCGTCCGATTCGTTTGTCTGGTCGATATCCGCAATTCGGATAGGTTTAAACGCCGCATCAATACAGGGGGTTAACTGATTGCGTCCAGCAAGCGTGGTCACAATTTTTTCCAGCGTTTTATTGTGATAAGAGGCTTCTCGCCGCGTATTGAGGGTCGCGCGAAAATCAGCGCTTCGGGCGCGTAATGTCAGACGGTCAGGCGCGCCGCTGTATTCAATTTCATCAACAATAAATTTCCCCTTCGGGATGAGGCTTTCGTTTTTCCAGCCCAGTGCTAGGGGCTGTCGTCACAAGATTTCAGCCCAGATAGCAATAAATCGAATCTGGATGCTTGCCAGAAAGGAGGACGCTCTTTTGGCAAATCGAGTCGCAATCCCTCTCCACTGCTTAATTTTCGCAAAGACACACGAGTTTCGCACGGACATATAAAGCTCTAAAAATAGCTAAAATAATGTTTTATCCACAAGATGCGCGATAACATAAAATATATTTTAATTTCAATATCTTATGTTTTAATTGGCAATTTTTTCGAATTATATATTATATCGAATTGAGCTTAAAAATAACTTGTTTATTTGTCGGTGCGAAACTCGTGAGACATTCTCAACAACATGGCGGTTTTTATAGAGAGCACTATCAAACTTTCGATAATGCTTTCTATGTTTTCGTGGTGGAATGACAGGCTGCATCCCTTGTTCTTCGGCTTGAGCAAGTCTGGAGCGACTGTACAGTCAACAACAGTGCCAGACGTTAAAGTTGCTCTGAGTGGCATACCGTGTGCGTCTACGGCCAGGTGTAGCTTGCTGTTGAGCCCCCTTTTGTAAGGCCCATTTCATCATTCCCACCTACAGCTCCAGTGCCATGAAGGTGGACTTTTATATGAGTTGCATCAATCATCAACCATTCCATATCTGCTTCGCAGGTAAGATTTTCAAGAATCGATGCCCATACACCTTTATTTTTTCAACGGCAAACGCGACGGTGGGTATTTTTCCAACAACCGTAATCAGGAGGCAGATCTCTCCATGGAGAGCCTGTTCTTAAGATCCAGAATACTGCATTAATAAACAATCGGTTATCCTTTGCGACGCCGCCCCATTTGCCTTTTCTACCAGGAAGTAAGGACTCGATTCTTTCCCAGGAGCGATCAGAAATGTCGTGTCGACGATGTGCTAATAAAGCTAATTTTTTCATTTTAAAATAATATCATAGCCTTACATCTTGTGACGACAGCCCCTAGGGTCAGCGTTTCTCCGCGACGTGGTAAGGCCAGCTTGCCGTCACTATCATCCAGTTCAATGTCTAGCCGGTCGGCTTCAAATCCCCGATTATCGGTTAGTGTCAGTGACATCAATCGGCCTTCAATCTGCGGATTAATATTTTTACTGCCTGCCGTTAGCGCAAACGCAGGGATATTTTCCGTGTTGAAAAAGGGCATTAAAAAAGTCCCTTAACCTGTTCACTTAAATCACCAAACATCGCGGAGAGAGAATCATCGACCCGTTTTAACTTAAGGGTGAATTCAATCTTACGCGGTGCGCCATCAGCAAAAAAAAGACTTTTGCTTTGACTGATTTCTTCAATCACGAACATCCCGTAAATATTGCCTTCACCATCCAGAAAGGGCCAGGCTTTACCGCTTTCCGCCATCCCTTCTAGGGCAATCAGGGATAATCTGCCCCCCGTCAATTCCGGATAAAGTGCTCCGGACAGGGTAATATCGTCGTTATCCAGTCCAATAAACTGAAAGGCAGGTCGGATACCTAACCGGCTGTTGAACCCATAGTGTCGCTACCAATGTAAAAATGATCCACTTGCTAGTGTAAAACTGATCCACCAAGAGTAAAAATGGCAGTTTTAAGGTACTGCCGATGATAACATTGGAGATCAGAGTGGAAATTTCTGTTTTACATCGCCAGGGTATGTCTATACGTGCGATTGCGCGACGCCTTTCATGTTCAAGAGTAACCGTGAGGCGATATCTTCGTAGCACTGAAGCGGCGGCGAATATGCGTTATAAATCGAGAGCGCCTAGACCCGGTAAGTTGGAGCCCTTCAAGGTATATATTCTCGAACGCGTAGAGGCGGCTAGACCTGATTGGATACCGGCCGGCGTATTGCTACGGGAGATCCGTGAACAAGGGTACACAGGCAGCTATAGCTTGCTGACCGCTTTTCTTCATCCTATGAAAAAACCGGTTATTGAAGACGTTGTTCGCTTTGAGACTGAACCCGGTGAACAGATGCAGGTTGACTTCACGATTATCAGACAGGAGAAGAACCCTTTGCTGGCATTCGTTGCCACGTTAGGTTGGAGTCGTTCCACTTTTGTTAAGTTTTACACCTGTCAAAATTCAGCAACCTGGTGCGACGGGATTGAGTCAGCCCTACAGTATTTTGGCGGTACGCCTCGTCAGCTGCTATTTGATAATGCGAAGACCATTATCATTGAGCGTGATGTTTATGGTCCTGGTAAACACCGCTGGAACCCACAGCTTATCCAGCTTGCCGAGAAATATGCTTTCAGTCCGAAAGTCTGCCGTCCATACAGGGCGAAGACTAAAGGTAAGGTTGAACGTTTTAATCACTATCTTAAGAACAGTTTCATTGTTCCACTAACCGCGTCATTTCGTCAGGCAGGGCTTATTTTGGATGCTGCCGCCGCCAACTCACGTATTGGAGACTGGCTGAGTTCAATAGCTAATGTACGTAAACACGGCACTACGGGTGTATCGCCGGAGGAGCGCATGCTACAAGAACGCTTAGCACTGTTGCCGCTGCCGAAAGTCATGCAAGCATTTCCTTTACCGATACATCAGACTCGCCCGATTCCTATGGAGAGCCTACAACATCCTTTGTCCGTCTATCAATCGATTCTGGAGATGCCTATATGAGTCTTCAGTATGAACGCATCGAAAAATTCTGCCAGCAGCTTAAACTGGACAGACTAAGCACAGAGTGGCCAGCTGTAGCGCAGGCAACTATCGACAAGAACGGTACACACGCTGACTTTCTAGAGTCTATTTTACGACTTCAGTATGAAGGACTTACTGAACGTCGGCGTCAAACGATACTCCGTTTATCTGGGCTGCCAGTGATAAAGACGTTGGAGCAGTTTGATTACAAATATGCCAGCGGTGTTCCCCGTAACCAAATACAGGAACTGGCTGGACTGGCTTTCATTGAGCGCCAGGAGAATATCGTGTTGCTAGGTCCGTCTGGTGTCGGGAAGACGCACCTGGCTACTGCCATAAGCTATAGGGCTGCGATGCATGGATTAAGCATCCGTTTTCTAACTGCGGCGGATATGATGTTGCAGCTGCTTACCTCTCATCGACAAGGTGACCTTAAGGGATATCTTACTCGCGTTATCAGTAAACCTAGACTATTGATTATCGATGAAGTTGGCTATTTACCTTTTGGCAAAGAAGAAGCAAATCTGTTCTTCCAGGTGGTGGCAAAGCGATATGAAGCGGGTAGTGTGCTCTTAACCAGTAATCTGTCTTTTGCTCAGTGGTCAAGTACATTTGGTGATGATGAGACGCTAACAGCCGCTATGCTGGATCGATTGCTGCACCATGCACATATCGTACAGATTAGTGGACAAAGTTATCGGTTAAAAGACAAGCTAAAAAGCGGTCAGCTACATAAAAAATTGAAAGCGGAACTGAGCGAGTAAATTAAAGGGAGTGGATCAGTTTTACTTTAGCAAAGTGGATCAGAATTCAATTGGCATTGACACATGAGCGCTTTTATATCGAAAAACGAATAATTGACGGTGTTACTCAGGCCACGATTGCTAGGGGCTGTCGTCACAAGATGTAAGGCTATGATATTATTTTAAAATGAAAAAAATAGCTTTATTAGCACATCGTCGACACGACATTTCTGATCGCTCCTGGGAAAGAATCGAGTCCTTACTTCCTGGTAGAAAAGGCAAATGGGGCGGCGTCGCAAAGGATAACCGATTGTTTATTAATGCAGTATTCTGGATCTTAAGAACAGGCTCTCCATGGAGAGATCTGCCTCCTGATTACGGTTGTTGGAAAAATACCCACCGTCGCTTTTGCCGTTGGAAAAATAAAGGTGTATGGGCATCGATTCTTGAAAATCTTACCTGCGAAGCAGATATGGAATGGTTGATGATTGATGCAACTCATATAAAAGTCCACCTTCATGGCACTGGAGCTGTAGGTGGGAATGATGAAATGGGCCTTACAAAAGGGGGCTCAACAGCAAGCTACACCTGGCCGTAGACGCACACGGTATGCCACTCAGAGCAACTTTAACGTCTGGCACTGTTGCTGACTGTACAGTCGCTCCAGACTTGCTCAAGGAGTTAACCGCAGATTATTTACTGGCCGACCGGGGCTATGATAGCGATTCAATCATTAAACAAGCCGAAGAACAAGGGATGCAGCCTGTCATTCCACCACGAAAACATAGAAAGCATTATCGAAAGTTTGATAGTGCTCTCTATAAAAACCGCCATGTTGTTGAGAATGTCTTTGCGAAAATTAAGCAGTGGAGAGGGATTGCGACTCGATTTGCCAAAAGAGCGTCCTCCTTTCTGGCAAGCATCCAGATTCGATTTATTGCTATCTGGCTGAAATCTTGTGACGACAGCCTCTAACCCGGCAGGATAAAAAATCTGCTAAAAAAGTGACCTTCCGAAACATGTATCGACATGTCTTTAAAGTCGATCCACTTGCTTGTCTCATATGCGGGAAAAAATTACTTTTCGCAGGAATGAATTTTGGATTGAAGCTTAAAGAGCTTATGGCTCGTCACGACGACCTGGCACGTTTGCGGTGGCAATAAAAACTTACTACAGGGTAGATCTATCTTTTGTTCAAAACTGATTAATAATTAATCGTTTTTTAACCATCTATTCCGTTCTTTATCTCAACCTTCAACCTTCAACCTTCAACCTTCAACCTTCAAAAATAATTCTGGCAAAACTTAGGGGCTGTCGTCACAAGATTTCAGCCCAGATAGCAATAAATCGAATCTGGATCCTTGCCAGAAAGGAGGACGCTCTTTTGGCAAATCGAGTCGCAATCCCTCTCCACTGCTTAATTTTCGCAAAGAGATTCTCAACAACATGGCGGTTTTTATAGAGAGCACTATCAAACTTTCGATAATGCTTTCTATGTTTTCGTGGTGGAATGACAGGCTGCATCCCCTGTTCTTCGGCTTGTTTAATGATTGAATCGCTATCATAGCCCCGGTCGGCCAGTAAATAATCTGCGGTTAACTCCTTGAGCAAGTCTGGAGCGACTGTACAGTCAGCAACAGTGCCAGACGTTAAAGTTGCTCTGAGTGGCATACCGTGTGCGTCTACGGCCAGGTGTAGCGTGCTGTTGAGCCCCCTTTTGTAAGGCCCATTTCATCATTCCCACCTACAGCTCCAGTGCCATGAAGGTGGACTTTTATATGAGTTGCATCAATCATCAACCATTCCATATCTGCTTCGCAGGTAAGATTTTCAAGAATCGATGCCCATACACCTTTATTTTTCCAACGGCAAAAGCGACGGTGGGTATTTTTCCAACAACCGTAATCAGGAGGCAGATCTCTCCATGGAGAGCCTGTTCTTAAGATCCAGAATACTGCATTAATAAACAATCGGTTATCCTTTGCGACGCCCCCCATTTGCCTTTTCTACCAGGAAGTAAGGACTCGATTCTTTCCCAGGAGCGATCAGAAATGTCGTGTCGACGATGTGCTAGGGGCTGTCGTCACAAGATTTCAGCCCAGATAGCAATAAATCGAATCTGGATCCTTGCCAGAAAGGAGGACGCTCTTTTGGCAAATCGAGTCGCAATCCCTCTCCACTGCTTAATTTTCGCAAAGACATTCTCAACAACATGGCGGTTTTTATAGAGAGCACTATCAAACTTTCGATAATGCTTTCTATGTTTTCGTGGTGGAATGACAGGCTGCATCCCCTGTTCTTCGGCTTGTTTAATGATTGAATCGCTATCATAGCCCCGGTCGGCCAGTAAATAATCTGCGGTTCACTCCTTGAGCAAGTCTGGAGCGACTGTACAGTCAGCAACAGTGCCAGACGTTAAAGTTGCTCTGAGTGGCATACCGTGTGCGTCTACGGCCAGGTGTAGCGTGCTGTTGAGCCCCCTTTTGTAAGGCCCATTTCATCATTCCCACCTACAGCTCCAGTGCCATGAAGGTGGACTTTTATATGAGTTGCATCAATCATCAACCATTCCATATCTGCTTCGCAGGTAAGATTTTCAAGAATCGATGCCCATACACCTTTATTTTTCCAACGGCAAAAGCGACGGTGGGTATTTTTCCAACAACCGTAATAAGGAG
Source organism: Coronaproctus castanopsis (assembly GCA_032883995.1). Taxonomy (NCBI): domain Eukaryota; kingdom Metazoa; phylum Arthropoda; class Insecta; order Hemiptera; family Monophlebidae; genus Coronaproctus; species Coronaproctus castanopsis. The sequence goes on along the minus strand of JAOQIE010000004.1, from coordinate 2,954,159 downwards.
GCAGCTCTCTCCATGGAGAGCCTGTTCTTAAGATCCAGAATACTGCATTAATAAACAATCGGTTATCCTTTGCGACGCCGCCCCATTTGCCTTTTCTACCAGGAAGTAAGGACTCGATTCTTTCCCAGGAGCGATCAGAAATGTCGTGTCGACGATGTGCTAATAAAGCTAATTTTTTCATTTTAAAATAATATCATAGCCTTACATCTTGTGACGACAGCCCCTAAGATAGTGATTAAAACGTTCAACCTTACCTTTAGTCTTCGCCCTGTATGGACGGCAGACTTTCGGACTGAAAGCATATTTCTCGGCAAGCTGGATAAGCTGTGGGTTCCAGCGGTGTTTACCAGGACCATAAACATCACGCTCAATGATAATGGTCTTCGCATTATCAAATAGCAGCTGACGAGGCGTACCGCCAAAATACTGTAGGGCTGACTCAATCCCGTCGCACCAGGCTGCTGAATTTTGACAGGTGTAAAACTTAACAAAAGTGGAACGACTCCAACCTAACGTGGCAACGAATGCCAGCAAAGGGTTCTTCCCCTGTCTGATAATCGTGAAGTCAACCTGCATCTGTTCACCGGGTTCAGTCTCAAAGCGAACAACGTCTTCAATAACCGGTTTTTTCATAGGATGAAGAAAAGCGGTCAGCAAGCTATAGCTGCCTGTGTACCCTTGTTCACGGATCTCCCGTAGCAATACGCAGGCCGGTATCCAATCAGGTCTAGCCGCCTCTACGCGTTCGAGAATATATACCTTGAAGGGCTCCAACTTACCGGGTCTAGGCGCTCTCGATTTATAACGCATATTCGCCGCCGCTTCAGTGCTACGAAGATATCGCCTCACGGTTACTCTTGAACATGAAAGGCGTCGCGCAATCGCACGTATAGACATACCCTGGCGATGTAAAACAGAAATTTCCACTCTGATCTCCAATGTTATCATCGGCAGTACCTTAAAACTGCCATTTTTACTCTTGGTGGATCAGTTTTACACTAGGGGCTGTCGTCACAAGATTTCAGCCCAGATAGCAATAAATCGAATCTGGATGCTTGCCAGAAAGGAGGACGCTCTTTTGGCAAATCGAGTCGCAATCTCTCTCCACTGCTTAATTTTCGCAAAGAGATTTTCAACAACATGGTGGTTTTTATAGAGAGCACTATCAAACTTTCGATAATGCTTTCTATGTTTTCGTGGTGGAATGACAGGCTGCATCCCCTGTTCTTCGGCTTGTTTAATGATTGAATCGCTATCATAGCCCCGGTCGGCCAGTAAATAATCTGCAGTTAACTCCTTGAGCAAGTCTGGAGCGACTGTACAGTCAGCAACAGTGCCAGACGTTAAAGTTGCTCTGAGTGGCATACCGTGTGCGTTTACGGCCAGGTGTAGCTTGCTGTTGAGCCCCCTTTTGTAAGGCCCATTTCATCATTCCCACCTACAGCTCCAGTGCCATGAAGGTGGACTTTTATATGAGTTGCATCAATCATCAACCATTCCATATCTGCTTCGCAGGTAAGATTTTCAAGAATCAATGCCCATACACCTTTATTTTTCCAACGCCAAAAGCGACGGTGGGTATTTTTCCAACAACCGTAATCAGGAGGCAAATCTCTCCATGGAGAGCCTGTTCTTAAGATCCAGAATACTGCACACGAGTTTCGCACGGACATATAAAGCTCTAAAAATAGCTAAAATAATGTTTTATCCACAAGATGTGTGATAACATAAAATATATTTTAATTTCAATATCTTATGTTTTAATTGGCAATTTTTTCGAATTATATATTATATCGAATTGAGCTTAAAAATAACTTGTTTATTTGTCGGCGCGAAACTCGTGCTGCATTAATAAACAATCGGTTATCCTTTGCGACGCCGCCCCATTTGCCTTTTCTACCAGGAAGTAAGGACTCGATTCTTTCCCAGGAGCGATCAGAAATGTCGTGTCGACGATGTGCTAATAAAGCTAATTTTTTCATTTTAAAATAATATCATAGCCTTACATCTTATGACGACAGCCCCTAGCAAGTGGATCATTTTTACATTGGTAGCAACACGTAAACACGGCACTACGGGTGTATCGCCGGAGGAGCGCATGCTACAAGAACGCTTAGCACTGTTGCCGCTGCCGAAAGTCATGCAAGCATTTCCTTTACCGATACATCAGACTCGCCCGATTCCTATGGAGAGCCTACAACATCCTTTGTCCGTCTATCAATCGATTCTGGAGATGCCTATATGAGTCTTCAGTATGAACGCATCGAAAAATTCTGCCAGCAGCTTAAACTGGACAGACTAAGCACAGAGTGGCCAGCTGTAGCGCAGGCAACTATCGACAAGAACGGTACACACGCTGACTTTCTAGAGTCTATTTTACGACTTCAGTATGAAGGACTTACTGAACGTCGGCGTCAAACGATACTCCGTTTATCTGGGCTGCCAGTGATAAAGACGTTGGAGCAGTTTGATTACAAATATGCCAGCGGTGTTCCCCGTAACCAAATACAGGAACTGACTGGACTGGCTTTCATTGAGCGCCAGGAGAATATCGTGTTGCTAGGTCCGTCTGGTGTCGGGAAGACGCACCTGGCTACTGCCATAAGCTATAGGGCTGCGATGCATGGATTAAGCATCCGTTTTCTAACTGCGGCGGATATGATGTTGCAGCTGCTTACCTCTCATCGACAAGGTGAGCTTAAGGGATATCTTACTCGCGTTATCAGTAAACCTAGACTATTGATTATCGATGAAGTTGGCTATTTACCTTTTGGCAAAGAAGAAGCAAATCTGTTCTTCCAGGTGGTGGCAAAGCGATATGAAGCGGGTAGTGTGCTCTTAACCAGTAATCTGTCTTTTGCTCAGTGGTCAAGTACATTTGGTGATGATGAGACGCTAACAGCCGCTATGCTGGATCGATTGCTGCACCATGCACATATCGTACAGATTAGTGGACAAAGTTATCGGTTAAAAGACAAGCTAAAAAGCGGTCAGCTACATAAAAAATTGAAAGCGGAACTGAGCGAGTAAATTAAAGGGAGTGGATCAGTTTTACTTTAGCAAAGTGGATCAGAATTCAATTGGCATTGACACCCAAGCGTAGCGCTATTCCTGATAGAGTGGGTATTGAAGAGAGACAAGCTGAGGCTGATCTCAAGCAACAACCAGGTCATTTTGAAATTGATACTGTATTTGGTAAGGATCAGAAGTCATTCTTATTAACTTTGGCGGATAAAGCTACCAGACAGGTTATTATCCGCAGGTTGCCGAATAAACGCGCTGAGACTGTTGTAGAAGCCTTCCGTGATATCATGGCAAATACTTTCTGTCATTCACGAGTTTCGCAATCTCCAAAAAAGAAGTATAAATTTAAAACCAAGAAAAAATCAGGGTGTTCATATTTTGTCCGGTTCTCCATGTATTAAAGATATCTATAAAACATTCTTACAAGTAAGCAGTTTAAGATACTCTGGTTTGGCGTTATCAGAAGTAAGCCCATCGCCTTTATCTCATGACACTGTTAGCCGATGGCTAAAAAGTAGATGTTTTCGACCTAAAGACCTATGGCGATTAGTTGAATCTTCTATCACGAGTTTCGCGCCGACAAATAAACAAGTTATTTTTAAGCTCAATTCGATATAATATATAATTCGAAAAAATTGCCAATTAAAATATATTTTATGTTATCGCGCATCTTGTGGATAAAACATTATTTTAGCTATTTTTAGAGCTTTATATGTCCGTGCGAAACTCGTGTCTATAAGACAAAAAAAGCCCTTGCGTACTAATTGCCGATGATACATTGATTGCCAAAACACGTAGTAAAAAAATAGAGATGGTCCATTATCAATATTCAGGTAATGAACATGATGTTATTGCTGACATAGGTTTAATTAATTTGCTTTAGCATGATCTGACGAAGGTTGAATCAATTCCTATTGATTATCGTATTTATGATAAAGATTCTGATGGAAAAACAAAAAACACGCACTTTTCCGAAATGCTCGCTCTTGCTAAAAAAAGAGGGATCATGCCAGAAGCGGTAGTGATGGATGCTTGGTATTCTAGCCTGGATAACCTGAAATCAATTCGCTCTCATGGTTGGATCTGGGTAACCACGCTGAGGAAAAATAGGATTGTTAACCATAACAAACAACTGAACAAGTTAGACATCTCAGAAGAAGGAACGTCAATACACTTGCGAGGATATGGTTGGGTGACCGTTTTCAAATTTACAGCCAAAAACGGCCGTATTGATTACATAGTAACAAACAAAGAGAATCCCACCCGTCAATACGTCAAATCTATCATGGATGCCCGTTGGTCTGTTGAAGTTTATCATCGAGAAGTTAAACAAAACTGTGGTATTGAACGCTGTCAGGCTCGCACGAGCCGAGCGCAAAGAAATCATATTTTTCTCGCTATTTCTGCGTGGTTTGAACAACATAAACGTCGTATATCTGAAAAAATAACCCTTTATCAACAAAATTGGGACGTAATCAAAAATGCTATTGCTGAGCACATCCGTGTTTTATTGGCGTACCCAAATTAGCACGAGTTTCGCGCCGACAAATAAACAAGTTATTTTTAAGCTCAATTCGATATAATATATAATTCGAAAAAATTGCCAATTAAAACATAAGATATTGAAATTAAAATATATTTTATGTTATCGCACATCTTGTGGATAAAACATTATTTTACCTATTTTTAGAGCTTTATATGTCCGTGCGAAACTCGTGTCATTTTAAAACCCTGACGGCTGATAACGGTTCTGAGTTCTCCATGCATAAACAGACAACTGAGATCACCGGTGCTGATGTCTTCTTTGCCAGGCCTTATCACTCATGGGAGCGTGGTTTAAATGAACACAGTAACGGACTTATCCGCCGTTTTTACCCAAAAGGAACGGACTTCAACCAAGTCACGGACAATGAGATTGCAGAAATCGAGCACATACTTAATACTCGGGGACGAAAATCGTTGGGCTATTTTTCTCCAAATGAAGTATTTTTAGCTCATCTAATGGCTGCATAACGCTTTATGTGTTTGTTGCTTTTCGACTGGGAATGGGCCTCATCACAGCTTGCTAACAGCAATATAAATATGCTGCTAGCGATAATTTGCCCAAATTGTGGCATATAAAATTTCAACCTTCTAATCAAACTTAGCCTAATGAAAGTAGCCTATTCTAAGGATCATCTCAATTAAATTAAAAGTATTTATATAGCACTATTTTTATCTACTAAAAAAGCATTAGGTAGCTGAATTTGACTATAATATTGCCTTTAATTTTATATTATCCTTTACGCGAAGATGTATTACGCCCCCTGGCAGCCCCAGTTGCTCGTTTATTTGTTACTCGCATCGAAGAAACTTGTGTATGCCGTTTTACAGCACGACGGATCTGATTTGCTTTAATACGACGTCTATCTTGCTCAACCGATATTTTACTGGCTGTTTCATCTATAAGACCAACCAGTTGACGCAAATAATTAATCTGGGCTAAACCTAATTCCGTCCATCCTCCTCTGGGTAATCCCTTTGGTAAATAAATATCACCATAACGAACGCGGATCAGGCGGCTGACTTGTATGCCTACCGCTTCCCATAAACGCCTTACTTCACGATTACGGCCTTCCGTTAAAGTAACATTAAACCATTGATTCATGCCTTCTCCGCCACGAAACTTCAGTGTCTTAAAATTAGCTTCACCATCTTCAAGTTGAACACCTTTGGTTAATTGCCGAATTTTAGCATCATTAATTTCACCAAAAATACGCACTGCATATTCACGTTCAACCTCATGACGAGGATGCATCAAACGATTAGCCAGTTCCCCATCTGTGGTAAATAATAATAAACCACAGGTATTTACATCTAAGCGACCTATCGCAATCCAGCGAGAGCCGGTTAATTTAGGTAAGCGATCAAATACGGTTGGACGTCCTTCTGGATCATGATGAGTACATAGTTCGCCTTCCGGCTTATAATAAGCCAAGATCCGACAAACTGTTTTCTCCGCTTCTTTGATTTTTAAAAGGTGACCATCTAAGCGAATTTTAGTGTTAGATTTAACTTCTATTCGGTCACCCAAGGTCGCTAATTGACCATCAACACTGATCCTACCGGATTGAATAAAACTTTCTATTTCCCTGCGCGATCCATAACCACAACGAGCAAGTACTTTTTGTAACTTTTCACTTTGCTGCTTTTTAACGCTCATAGCGTAAACCTCTTGTGTCACCTTCACAGGCGTCATAATTATAAAAATAACTAAAAAATAAACTGTGGTTATTATACACCGTCACGAGTTTCGCGCCGACAAATAAACAAGTTATTTTTAAGCTCAATTCGATATAATATATAATTCGAAAAAATTGCCAATTAAAATATAAGATGTTGAAATTAAAATATATTTTATGTTATCGCGCATCTTGTGGATAAAACATTATTTTAGCTATTTTTAGAGCTTTATATGTCCGTGCGAAACTCGTGACCGTTTTTCTATTAACCTCATCTGAAGCTTTTTTATTCAAATGGTATCGTGGAACCCATTCCAACTCGGATGATATTTGGCATACTCTCTGTTAAATCAACTACAGTGGTTGGTTTTTCACTTAAATAACCACCATTTATAATCAAGTCAACTTGTTGACCAATTAAACTTTCTATCTCATCTGCTGAAGACTGAGCAAAATCTTCACCTTGCAATATTAAACTAGTCGATAGCAAAGGTTCGCCAATTCCGGCAACCAGATCTCTGGCAATCGGATTATTGGGTAAACGTATGCCTATTGTTTTACGTTTTTTATTCATTATTCGACGTGGGACTTCTTTTGTTGCACGTAAAATAAAAGTGTAATGACCCGGTGTACTATTTTTTAATCATTCTAAACACCTGATTATCTAGATAGGCATATTCAGCTATTTCAGATAAATCACGACACATTAGGGTAAAATTGTGGCGAGAATCCAATTGACGTAGGCGACAAATTTGCATAAGCGCGTTTTTATTATCTAACTTACAGCCAATTGCATAGCCGGAATCAGTCGGATAAACAATAATGCCACCTTTGTTTAATATTTCTATACATTGGTTAATTAATCTAGGTTGCGGATTTTGTTGGTGAATATGGAGAGATTGTCCCATGAATGTTCTCTATATATTTATTTAATCACTATATTATTTAATTAAACTTGAAAATTAAGTTATCAATATACCTAAGCGGCTTACTATATAATATTTAAGCCTAAACGATAATCCCAAATTTTTATTGCTAGGTTTGCCAAATCGGTGTAACACCCGCGGGCAACCAAAGATTTCTACCTAGCTCAGTCCAGGCGCAGGGGCGATGAAAATCAGAACCGACCGAAGCATATAAATCATGTAGTCTAGCTACTTCAGTTAAATTTTTTCGTTCATCAGGCGATTGTTGGCATTGAGCAATTTCAATCGCATCACCCTGTTGCTGTTTAAAATATAAAACTAACTTTTTTTGCCATTTTGCTGATAGCGAGTAGCGACCAGGATGTGCCAAGACGGCAACGCCTCCCGCTTGATGAATAACGTCTATTGCCTCATCAAGCTTACACCAATCAACCGGGACGTAACCTGGTTTACCTCGGGTTAAATATTTTTTAAAAACATGGCCGATATTCTTTTGTTTAGCATAATCCATAATATAACGCGCAAAATGGCTACGTGTTACCTGTCCACCGGCAGCATAAGCTTTAGTATTTTGCCAAGTATCAGGAATACCGAATTTTTCTAATTTATAGTTTATAGCCTATTTTTTCCGCACGCAGGTTGCGCCGTGCAGTTTGCATTTCCAGTAAATGTTTAAGACAGTTTGCATCCGGGTTAATGTTAAGACCGACGGTATGAATTTCAATTTTTTCCCAAATTGTGGAAATTTCAACACCGGCAATTAGGGGCTGTCGTCACAAGATGTAAGGCTATGATATTATTTTAAAATGAAAAAATTAGCTTTATTAGCACATCGTCGACACGACATTTCTGATCGCTCCTGGGAAAGAATCGAGTCCTTACTTCCTGGTAGAAAAGGCAAATGGGGCGGCGTCGCAAAGGATAACCGATTGTTTATTAATGCAGTATTCTGGATCTTAAGAACAGGCTCTCCATGGAGAGATCTGCCTCCTGATTACGGTTGTTGGAAAAATACCCATCGTCGCTTTTGCCGTTGGAAAAATAAAGGTGTATGGGCATCGATTCTTGAAAATCTTACCTGCGAAGCAGATATGGAATGGTTGATGATTGATGCAACTCATATAAAAGTCCACCTTCATGGCACTGGAGGTGTAGGTGGGAATGATGAAATGGGCCTTACAAAAGGGGGCTCAACAGCAAGCTACACCTGGTCGTAGACGCACACGGTATGCCACTCAGAGCAACTTTAACGTCTGGCACTGTTGCTGACTGTACAGTCGCTCCAGACTTGCTCAAGGAGTTAACCGCAGATTATTTACTGGCCGACCGGGGCTATGATAGCGATTCAATCATTAAACAAGCCGAAGAACAAGGGATGCAGCCTGTCATTCCACCACGAAAACATAAAAAGCATTATCGAAAGTTTGATAGTGCTCTCTATAAAAACCGCCATGTTGTTGAGAATGTCTTTGCGAAAATTAAGCAGTGGAGAGGGATTACGACTCGATTTGCCAAAAGAGCGTCCTCCTTTCTGGCAAGCATCCAGATTCGATTTATTGCTATCTGGGCTGAAATCTTGTGACGACAGCCCCTAATGTTAGCGGCTTACTTTTTTCATTAATATACAGCCATGCTGGCAAAATTCCATTAACTGTATCGTGATCAGTGATAGCTAATACATCGACCCCCATTAATACCGCTCTGTCTACTAATTCTAAGGGGGTGAGATCACCATCAAAAGCTTTTGTGTGACTATGTAGATCATAAATAACAGACAGCTTCTCATTGTCGTGTGCCAAAGCTTTATCCTCATTTACGGCTGACGATTATAGAAAAAATTCATAGTGTGGCATAAATTACTTGACACAATCCGAATAACCCACCTTACTAGTACGATGGTTGACGATAACGCTAACCTATCATGACATATTGCGAGGAAGAACAAAAATGAGATTGGTATTTTTTATCATCCACGAGTTTCGCACGGACATATAAAGCTCTAAAAATAGCTAAAATAATGTTTTATCCACAAGATGTGCGATAACATAAAATATATTTTAATTTCAATATCTTATGTTTTAATTGGCAATTTTTTCGAATTATATATTATATCGAATTGAGCTTAAAAATAACTTGTTTATTTGTCGGCGCGAAACTCGTGTCATCATTAAAATCCGTTGGTGGCAGAACTCCCTTAAATAGGCGGTTTCTACCCGCACGTGAATTAATAACGCAACACCAGATCAAGACCCGCCATGAAGCGGTTTTTTTTATAGCCAATTAATATAATCACGAGTTTCGCACAAAACTAATTTGGGTACGCCAATAAAACACGGATGTTCTCAGCAATAGCATTTTTGATTACGTCCCAATTTTGTTGATAAAGGGTTATTTTTTCAGATATACGACGTTTATGTTGTTCAAACCACGCAGAAATAGCGAGAAAAATATGATTTCTTTGCGCTCGGCTCGTGCGAGCCTGACAGCGTTCAATACCACAGTTTTGTTTAACTTCTCGATGATAAACTTCAACAGACCAACGGGCATCCATGATAGATTTGACGTATTGACGGGTGGGATTCTCTTTGTTTGTTACTATGTAATCAATACGGCCGTTTTTGGCTGTAAATTTGAAAATGGTCACCCAATCATATCCTCGTAAGTGTATTGACGTTCCTTCTTCTGAGATGTCTAACTTGTTCAGTTCACGAGTTTCGCAATCTCCAAAAAAGAAGTATAAATTTAAAAACAAAAAAATTAGGGTGTTCATATTTTGTCCGGTTATCGATGCATTAAAGATATCTATAAAACATTCTTACAAGTAAGCAGTTTAAGATACTCTGGTTTGGCGTTATCAGAAGTAAGCCCATCGCCTTTATCTCATGACACTGTTAGCCGATGGCTAAAAAGTAGATGTTTTCGACCTAAAGACCTATGGCGATTAGTTGAACCTTCTATACACGAGTTTCGCACGGACATATAAAGCTCTAAAAATAGCTAAAATAATGTTTTATCCACAAGATGTGCGATAACATAAAATATATTTTAATTTCAATATCTTATGTTTTAATTGGCAATTTTTTCGAATTATATATTATATCGAATTGACCTTAAAAATAACTTGTTCACGAGTTTCGCAATCTCCAAAAAAGAAGTATAAATTTAAAACCAAGAAAAAATCAGGGTGTTCATATTTTGTCCGGTTATCCATGTATTAAAGATATCTATAAAACATTCTTACAAGTAAGCAGTTTAAGATACTCTGGTTTGGCGTTATCAGAAGTAAGCCCATCGCCTTTATCTCATGACACTGTTAGCCGATGGCTAAAAAGTAGATGTTTTCGACCTAAAGACCTATGGCGATTAGTTGAACCTTCTATAGACAAAAAAAGCCCTTGCGTACTAATTGCCGATGATACATTGATTGCCAAAACACGTAGTAAAAAAATAGAGATGGTCCATTATCAATATTCAGGTAATGAACATGATGTTATTGCTGGCATAGGTTTAGTTAATTTGCTTTGGCATGATCTGACGAAGGTTGAATCAATTCCTATTGATTATCGTATTTATGATAAAGATTCTGATGGAAAAACAAAAAACACGCACTTTTCCGAAATGCTCGCTCTTGCTAAAAAAAGAGGGATCATGCCAGAAGCGGTAGTGATGGATGCTTGGTATTCTAGCCTGGATAACCTGAAATCAATTCGCTCTCATGGTTGGATCTGGGTAACCACGCTGAGGAAAAATAGGATTGTTAACCATAACAAACAACTGAACAAGTTAGACATCTCAGAAGAAGGAACGTCAATACACTTGCGAGGATATGGTTGGGTGACCGTTTTCAAATTTACAGCCAAAAACGGCCGTATTGATTACATAGTAACAAACAAAGAGAATCCCACCCGTCAATACGTCACATCTATCATGGATGCCCGTTGGTCTGTTGAAGTTTATCATCGAGAAGTTAAACAAAACTGTGGTATTGAACGCTGTCAGGCTCGCACGAGCCGAGCGCAAAGAAATCATATTTTTCTCGCTATTTCTGCGTGGTTTGAACAACATAAACGTCGTATATCTGAAAAAATAACCCTTTATCAACAAAATTGGGACGTAATCAAAAATGCTATTGCTGAGCACATCCGTGTTTTATTGGCGTACCCAAATTAGTTTTGTGCGAAACTCGTGTTGTTTATTTGTCGGCGCGAAACTCGTGATAAAGATTCTGATGGAAAAACAAAAAACACGCACTTTTCCGAAATGCTCGCTCTTGCTAAAAAAAGAGGGATCATGCCAGAAGCGGTAGTGATGGATGCTTGGTATTCTAGCTTGGATAACCTGAAATCAATTCGCTCTCATGGTTGGGTTTGGGTAACCACGCTGAGGGCCCATTCCCAGTCGAAAAGCAACAAACACATAAAGCGTTATGCAGCCATTAGATGAGCTAAAAATACTTCATTTGGAGAAAAATAGCCCAACGATTTTCGTCCCCGCGTATTAAGTATGTGCTCGATTTCTGCAATCTCATTGTCCGTGACTTGGTTGAAGTCCGTTCCTTTTGGGTAAAAACGGCGGATAAGTCCGTTACTGTCACGAGTTTCGCACGGACATATAAAGCTCTAAAAATAGCTAAAATAATGTTTTATCCACAAGATGCGCGATAACATAAAATATATTTTAATTTCAATATCTTATATTTTAATTGGCAATTTTTTCGAATTATATATTATATCGAATTGAGCTTAAAAATAACTTGTTTATTTGTCGGCGCGAAACTCGTGAGACATTCTCAACAACATGGCGGTTTTTATAGAGAGCACTATCAAACTTTCGATAATGCTTTCTATGTTTTCGTGGTGGAATGACAGGCTGAATCCCTTGTTCTTCGGCTTGAGCAAGTCTGGAGCGACTGTACAGTCAACAACAGTGCCAGACGTTAAAGTTGCTCTGAGTGGCATACTGTGTGCGTCTACGGCCAGGTGTAGCTTGCTGTTGAGCCCCCTTTTGTAAGGCCCATTTCATCATTCCCACCTACAGCTCCAGTGCCATGAAGGTGGACTTTTATATGAGTTGCATCAATCATCAACCATTCCATCACGAGTTTCGCACGAACATATAAAGCTCTAAAAATAGCTAAAATAATGTTTTATCCACAAGATGTGCGATAACATAAAATATATTTTAATTTCAATATCTTATGTTTTAATTGGCAATTTTTTCGAATTATATATTATATCGAATTGAGCTTAAAAATAACTTGTTTATTTGTCGGCGCGAAACTCGTGTCCATATCTGCTTCGCAGGTAAGATTTTCAAGAATCGATGCCCATACACCTTTATTTTTTCAACGGCAAACGCGACGGTGGGTATTTTTCCAACAACCGTAATCAGGAGGCAGATCTCTCCATGGAGAGCCTGTTCTTAAGATCCAGAATACTGCATTAATAAACAATCGGTTATCCTTTGCGACGCCGCCCCATTTGCCTTTTCTACCAGGAAGTAAGGACTCGATTCTTTCCCAGGAGCGATCAGAAATGTCGTGTCGACGATGTGCTAATAAAGCTAATTTTTTCATTTTAAAATAATATCATAGCCTTACATCTTGTGACGACAGCCCCTAGTGTAAAACTGATCCACCAAGAGTAAAAATGGCAGTTTTAAGGTACTGCCGATGATAACATTGGAGATAAGAGTGGAAATTTCTGTTTTACATCGCCAGGGTATGTCTATACGTGCGATTGCGCGACGCCTTTCATGTTCAAGAGTAACCGTGAGGCGATATCTTCGTAGCACTGAAGCGGCGGCGAATATGCGTTATAAATCGAGAGCGCCTAGACCCGGTAAGTTGGAGCCCTTCAAGGTATATATTCTCGAACGCGTAGAGGCGGCTAGACCTGATTGGATACCGGCCTGCGTATTGCTACGGGAGATCCGTGAACAAGGGTACACAGGCAGCTATAGCTTGCTGACCGCTTTTCTTCATCCTATGAAAAAACCGGTTATTGAAGACGTTGTTCGCTTTGAGACTGAACCCGGTGAACAGATGCAGGTTGACTTCACGATTATCAGACAGGGGAAGAACCCTTTGCTGGCATTCGTTGCCACGTTAGGTTGGAGTCGTTCCACTTTTGTTAAGTTTTACACCTGTCAAAATTCAGCAGCCTGGTGCGACGGGATTGAGTCAGCCCTACAGTATTTTGGCGGTACGCCTCGTCAGCTGCTATTTGATAATGCGAAGACCATTATCATTGAGCGTGATGTTTATGGTCCTGCTAAACACCGCTGGAACCCACAGCTTATCCAGCTTGCCGAGAAATATGCTTTCAGTCCGAAAGTCTGCCGTCCATACAGGGCGAAGACTAAAGGTAAGGTTGAACGTTTTAATCACTATCTTAAGAACAGTTTCATTGTTCCACTAACCGCGTCATTTCGTCAGGCAGGGCTTATTTTGGATGCTGCCGCCGCCAACTCACGTATTGGAGACTGGCTGAGTTCAATAGCTAATGTACGTAAACACGGCACTACGGGTGTATCGCCGGAGGAGCGCATGCTACAAGAACGCTTAGCAGCGTTGCCGCTGCCGAAAGTCATGCAAGCATTTCCTTTACCGATACATCAGACTCGCCCGATTCCTATGGAGAGCCTACAACATCCTTTGTCCGTCTATCAATCGATTCTGGAGATGCCTATATGAGTCTTCAGTATGAACGCATCGAAAAATTCTGCCAGCAGCTTAAACTGGACAGACTAAGCACAGAGTGGCCAGCTGTAGCGCAGGCAACTATCGACAAGAACGGTACACACGCTGACTTTCTAGAGTCTATTTTACGACTTCAGTATGAAGGACTTACTGAACGTCGGCGTCAAACGATACTCCGTTTATCTGGGCTGCCAGTGATAAAGACGTTGGAGCAGTTTGATTACAAATATGCCAGCGGTGTTCCCCGTAACCAAATACAGGAACTGGCTGGACTGGCTTTCATTGAGCGCCAGGAGAATATCGTGTTGCTAGGTCCGTCTGGTGTCGGGAAGACGCACCTGGCTACTGCCATAAGCTATAGGGCTGCGATGCATGGATTAAGCATCCGTTTTCTAACTGCGGCGGATATGATGTTGCAGCTGCTTACCTCTCATCGACAAGGTGACCTTAAGGGATATCTTACTCGCGTTATCAGTAAACCTAGACTATTGATTATCGATGAAGTTGGCTATTTACCTTTTGGCAAAGAAGAAGCAAATCTGTTCTTCCAGGTGGTGGCAAAGCGATATGAAGCGGGTAGTGTGCTCTTAACCAGTAATCTGTCTTTTGCTCAGTGGTCAAGTACATTTGGTGATGATGAGACGCTAACAGCCGCTATGCTGGATCGATTGCTGCACCATGCACATATCGTACAGATTAGTGGACAAAGTTATCGGTTAAAAGACAAGCTAAAAAGCGGTCAGCTACATAAAAAATTGAAAGCGGAACTGAGCGAGTAAATTAAAGGGAGTGGATCAGTTTTACTTTAGCAAAGTGGATCAAAATTCAATTGGCATTGACATTCATTTAAACCACGCTCCCATGAGTGATAAGGCCTGGCAAAGAAGACATCAGCACCGGTGATCTCAGTTATCTGTTTATGCATGGAGAACTCAGAACCGTTATCAGCCGTCAGGGTTTTAAAATGACAGAAAGTATTTGCCATGATATCACGGAAGGCTTCTACAACAGTCTCAGCGCGTTTATTCGGCAACCTGCGGATAATAACCTGTCTGGTAGCTTTATCCGCCAAAGTTAATAAGAATGACTTCTGATCCTTACCAAATACAGTATCAATTTCAAAATGACTGGGTTGTTGCTTGAGATCAGCCTCAGCTGGTCTCTCTTCAATACCCACTCTATCAGGAATAGCGCTACGCTTGGGTTCTCCCTTGCCATAGCGATAATATTTGCCTCGATGAGGAAGCTGGAGATAGAGATTTCCTCCTGCCAGTCGGTCTCTCTTGATATAGCGATAGAGCGTATTTTTACTGACAGAAACCCCATGTTTCAAACGCAGCCTTCCACTGATAACGGCAGGCGAAGTATGTAAAGCAAGCTCTTTACGGATAAAAGCCTGCGTTTCTGTGGTTTGCTGATTAAACGCATTCCACGGAGATGTGTTCATACGTCTGGCTTTCGCTAAGGTATCAGCCCTTCTGCAAGAATAAAGTCCATTGAAAGCAGGATCCGTATTACGCTTGAGTTCCCTGCTGACAGTTGAACGAGAAAGCCCCAATTCTCTAGCAATAGTGGCCTGAGTAACACCGTCAATTATTCGTTTTTCGATATAAAAGCGCTGATGTAAATTCAAATGTTTTCCCTTCATACAACAGTATCTCTTATGGGGTCATTACAGTAAGTTTATCTATGTATGACCAAGGATTCACTTTGTTGCATTTCGTTTGGGAATTGGGGATCACGGCAGATTTGCTGATAAAAAAATAACGTTAAATATCACTTTACCTAGTGTGGTAACTTTACAGGCTGATCCTGATCGTTTAGCCCAACTTTGGCATAATTTACTGGAAAACAGTTTACTTTATACTCATTCAGCCGGCTCACTGAGGATCCAAGGTTATGTTTCACAACAGCGATTTTATCTCATTTGGCAAGATAGCGCCCCAGGCTTATTAGTAGATCAATATCCCTTTATTTTTGAGCGTTTTTATCGGGTTGAAAGTTCGCGTAATCGCGCCAATGGAGGTTCAGGACTCGGTTTGGCCATTTGTTATAATATTGTTGAAGCCCATGGTGGCAAAATTATCGCGCAAACCTCCTCTTTAGGAGGCGTAAAAATTAGCATAGAATTTCCATTAGATGATAACCATAAAAGCCCAAATGTATGAGTTGCGATAATCACTGCTACTGTATTTTAGTTGTTGAAGATGAACCAAAGTTAGGCCAATTATTAGTTGATTATCTACAGGCCGCTGGTTTTCAAAGCGATTGGTTACTCGAGGGTAATAGTGTCGTTAACCAAGTAAAACATTTTCCACCGGATCTGATTTTACTTGATCTTATGTTGCCAGGTATAGATGGCTTATCAATCTGCCGTCAATTACGTCAATTTTCAGACATCCCTATTATCATTGTGACAGCGAAAACGGAAGAATTCGATCGCTTACTTGGCTTAGAAATTGGCGCTGATGACTATATCTGTAAACCCTTTAGCCCACGTGAAGTAATCGCTAGAATTAAAACCATTTTACGCCGTTGCTATCGACAAACTACAGCAGAAAATAGTGACTTTAAGCTAATTATTGATGAAAGCGCCTATCAGATACATTATCAAAATCAAACCATTGAATTAACACCGGCGGAATTTCGATTATTAAAATATTTATCCCAACATCCGGGTAAAGTTTTTTCCCGTGATAAACTGTTGAATAACCTCTATGATGATTATCGAATTGTTACTGATCGCACCATTGATAGCCATATAAAAAACTTGCGCCGCAAGCTGCAACAATTAGATAAAGAGCGGCAATTTATCCGCTCAGTATACGGTTTAGGTTATCGTTGGGAATTAGTTTAATTAAATTTTGCTAATCCGCTCGCCGGTTGATTTGGATTTCATCACATAAGGCGTTAGAATTAGCTACTTAAAACTTATCCGATTAAGAATAAGTACTGACTTGTTATCAGATTGAGAAATTATATGTTTACGCCAGAATTACTTTCTCCCGCAGGTTCCCTGAAGAACATGCGTTATGCTTTTGCCTATGGCGCGGACGCTGTTTATGCAGGACAACCGCGCTATAGCCTACGTGTTCGTAATAACGAATTCAATCATGAAAATTTAGCTAAAGGCATTAAAGAAGCCCATGAAATGGGAAAACGTTTCTACGTGGTGGTTAATATTGCACCACATAATGCTAAATTAAAAACCTTTATTCGTGATCTTACTCCGGTCATCGAAATGCAACCAGATGCCTTAATTATGTCCGATCCTGGCCTAATTATGCTAGTGAGAGAAACATTTCCAGCAATGGAGATCCATCTTTCTGTCCAGGCAAACGCTGTTAACTGGGCAACAGTAAAATTTTGGCAACAAATGGGATTAAGCAGAATTATTTTGTCTCGTGAGCTCTCTATTGAAGAAATTGCCGAAATTCGTCAACAGGTACCTGATATTGAATTGGAAATTTTTGTTCACGGTGCACTTTGCATGGCCTATTCTGGTCGTTGCTTACTATCTGGTTATATTAATAAGCGCGATCCCAATCAAGGCACCTGTACCAACGCTTGCCGTTGGGAATATAAAGTACAAGAAGGAAAAGAAGACGCAATCGGTAATATTGTTCATCATCATCAACCGATTAAGATAAAAAATATTCAGCCGACATTAGGTAATGGACAGCCTACCGACAAAGTTTTTTTAATTGAAGAAAGCAAACGTCCTGGTGAATATATGACCGCTTTTGAAGATGAGCATGGCACCTATATTATGAATTCGAAAGATCTACGAGCAATCGAACATGTTGAACGCTTAACTCAAATTGGTGTCCATTCTTTAAAAATTGAAGGTCGTACCAAATCCTTCAACTATTGTGCTCGAACTGCTCAGGTTTATCGTCGGGCGATTGACGATGCCGTTGCGGGTAAACCTTTAGATCCCTCATTGCTAACCATACTAGAAGGCTTAGCTCACCGAGGTTATACCGAAGGTTTTTTACGTCGGCATAACCATGATGCGTACCAAACCTATGAATATGGTTATTCTGTTTCGGATAGCCAGCAATTTGTTGGTGAATTCACCGGCCAACGCAAAGATGGGCTGGCAGAAGTGGACGTGAAAAATAAATTCAGTCTGGGTGATAATTTAGAGTTAATGACACCAGCAGGGAATATTCAATTTACCTTAACTGACTTATTTGATAAAAAAAACCTACCTATTCAAGTTGCACTAGGTAATGGCTATAAAGTTTATCTCCCGATCCCTGAGGATGTTGATCTGCAGTTTGCGCTATTAATTCGCAATTTGGCTGGCACAACGACCAGAAACCCTCATAACAAACAACAGATTCAAACGATAAAGTAAGTTCATGTATAAGAAATGAATACATGTATAAGAAATTAATACCCGAAAAGGTTACTAATTAACCTATTCCATGATGAACCCATTTTTATTTTTTCTAAGTTTTAATTTTTTCTAGGGGCTGTCGTCACAAGATTTCAGCCCAGATAGCAATAAATCGAATCTGGATGCTTGCCAGAAAGGAGGACGCTCTTTTGGCAAATCGAGTCGCAATCTCTCTCCACTGCTTAATTTTCGCAAAGAGATTTTCAACAACATGGTGGTTTTTATAGAGAGCACTATCAAACTTTCGATAATGCTTTCTATGTTTTCGTGGTGGAATGACAGGCTGCATTCCCTGTTCTTCGGCTTGTTTAATGATTGAATCGCTATCATAGCCCCGGTCGGCCAGTAAATAATCTGCAGTTAACTCCTTGAGCAAGTCTGGAGCGACTGTACAGTCAGCAACAGTGCCAGACGTTAAAGTTGCTCTGAGTGGCATACCGTGTGCGTCTACGGCCAGGTGTAGCTTGCTGTTGAGCCCCCTTTTGTAAGGCCCATTTCATCATTCCCACCTACAGCTCCAGTGCCATGAAGGTGGACTTTTATATGAGTTGCATCAATCATCAACCATTCCATATCTGCTTCGCAGGTAAGATTTTCAAGAATCGATGCCCATACACCTTTATTTTTCCAACGGCAAAAGCGACGGTGGGTATTTTTCCAACAACCGTAATCAGGAGGCAAATCTCTCCATGGAGAGCCTGTTCTTAAGATCCAGAATACTGCACACGAGTTTCGCACGGACATATAAAGCTCTAGGGGCTGTCATCACAAGATGTAAGGCTATGATATTATTTTAAAATGAAAAAATTAGCTTTATTAGCACATCGTCGACACGACATTTCTGATCGCTCCTGGGAAAGAATCAAGTCCTTACTTCCTGGTAGAAAAGGCAAATGGGGCGGCGTCGCAAAGGATAACCGATTGTTTATTAATGCAGCACGAGTTTCGCGCCGACAAATAAACAAGTTATTTTTAAGCTCAATTCGATATAATATATAATTCGAAAAAATTGCCAATTAAAACATAAGATATTGAAATTAAAATATATTTTATGTTATCACACATCTTGTGGATAAAACATTATTTTAGCTATTTTTAGGGGCTGTCGTCACAAGATTTCAGCCCAGATAGCAATAAATCGAATCTGGATGCTTGCCAGAAAGGAGGACGCTCTTTTGGCAAATCGAGTCGCAATCCCTCTCCACTGCTTAATTTTCGCTAAAGACATTCTCAACAACATGGCGGTGTTTATAGAGAGCACTATCAAACTTTCGATAATGCTTTCTATGTTTTCGTGGTGGAATGACAGGCTGCATCCCCTGTTCTTCGGCTTGTTTAATGATTGAATCGCTATCATAGCCCCGGTCGGCCAGTAAATAATCTGCGGTTAACTCCTTGAGCAAGTCTGGAGCGACTGTACAGTCAGCAACAGTGCCAGACGTTAAAGTTGCTCTGAGTGGCATACCGTGTGCGTCTACGACCAGGTGTAGCTTGCTGTTGAGCCCCATAAGCGCTAACCAAATTTAAATTGAGACAAGGATGAAGTCTGATATTGCCGCTTTCGACTTCGAGAGCCTTTAAGGTGTCGCTGTATTTTGTCCCATTTTGATATACATTCAAAGAGTGATACAGCGGGACAAAGACTGTAAATTAACAGGTTAAATATCAGTGATATGGATTGCCATCTGCTAGCTAAATCATTAAGTTCTTTATCCGAATTTTTGAGGGGAAAAATGTCTGCTGATTGCCAGCAGACGCTCTAACAGACAGGAAACGAACAATTTTCCTTGTAGCCATGCCTTTACCCCTATAGGATTTTTCTTTTTTAGGTGTCCTAGTTTTATTAAGGATTTCATGCGTTTAAAAGCAAGTTCTATCTACCATCCCTGTCTGTAAAGCCCTAAAATATCTTCTTTACTTAGTTCTTTTAGCGTGGTGACTATCACTACATAGCCAGTTATTTCTTGGACTTCAGGGTTATGTTTTCTCTGATTTTTACTGATTTTTTTCAGGTATTTTCTTTCACTTTCAATCCGTTGTGCTTCTGTTTTGCGGTAAGCGCATACACGTACGGGATATTCAACTCCCTCTAATAGCATGATTGCTGGCCATTCTCCGTACTCACCTTGTGCCAAGGTGCGGAGATGGTTGAGTTGTTGAAATTTATTGCCTTCTATGGAAAGTAACGGAAGTCCCCGTAAATTCATTCTGACCACGACATCTGCTCCCTGATCAATAATATGCTTTATTCCAGTACGGTGGTTGAATCCTCTGTCAGCAATGACGATGCTTCCTTTCTCCACACTAAACCTTGTCAACGTTTCGCCATCACTGATCGGGGTAATAAGTGATTGGTGACAGTTTAATGTTCTGATATCCATTGCGTAGTGAATTCGCCAGTCTGGGGAATTGCTACCCGGCTCTTTTACCACTGAGCCGTCTACCACAATAAGTGATCGATGGCTTATGGATTCAGGAATATCAACATTCTTTGATGTTTTCTCGATAATACCTTCAGTCATCCATCGGAGCCACTCACCACATTTATCAATACGTTTCAACAATGCAACATCTGAGATATTGACTAAAGCCGCCGCCGCCGCTCGTGCTACAGTTTCACGCATTGAGCAACCTGTACAAAAATAAATCAGCAATACCCTGAGCAAAAGAGCAGGGCTAGTAAATTGACGCCCAAATTTCAAAGCTCCACATTCACGAGCCTTATCTTCCCATCCATCAGGTAGAAGCATCGTTATTTTTTCCCAGTCGTCAAAAGCTAAATTTGTGCTAGATATCATTTACATCATCTCTTCTCAATTATGAGTAGCAATTATATATCATTATGATTTTTAGTTAGCGCTTATGTGTTGAGCCCCCCTTTTGTAAGGCCCATTTCATCATTCCCACCTACAGCTCCAGTGCCATGAAGGTGGACTTTTATATGAGTTGCATCAATCATCAACCATTCCATATCTGCTTCGCAGGTAAGATTTTCAAGAATCGATGCCCATACACATTTATTTTTCCAACGGCAAAAACGACGGTGGGTATTTTTCCAACAACCGTAATCAGGAGGCAGATCTCTCCATGGAGAGCCTGTTCTTAAGATCCAGAATACTGCATTAATAAACAATCGGTTATCCTTTGCGACGCCGCCCCATTTGCCTTTTCTACCAGGAAGTAAGGACTCGATTCTTTCCCAGGAGCGATCAGAAATGTCGTGTCGACGATGTGCTAATAAAGCTAATTTTTTCATTTTAAAATAATATCATAGCCTTACATATTGTGACGACAGCCCCTAGTCCCTGATTGGTTTTTATTATTTTTCAAGCGACTAAGCAGTGTTACTTTCATTTGATTCATAGTATTGACCAGTTTGCTATTGGCCATTGCAAGATCAAAGATCGATTGTTGATAATTTTCTTCAATCTCGGGGTTAAATAAATTGGCTTTATTAGCTAGGTAGATAGAAAGTTGTTGATAACATTGGGCTAATTTATTATGTAAGGGCTGGATAGGAAGAAAAATATGACTGATAAGTGTTAATAAATAGTACCAAATAGGCCCATTCCCAGTCGAAAAGCAACAAACACATAAAGCGTTATGCAGCCATTAGATGAGCTAAAAATACTTCATTTGGAGAAAAATAGCCCAACGATTTTCGTCCCCGAGTATTAAGTATGTGCTCGATTTCTGCAATCTCATTGTCCGTGACTTGGTTGAAGTCCGTTCCTTTTGGGTAAAAACGGCGGATAAGTCCGTTACGGTGTTCATTTAAACCACGCTCCCATGAGTGATAAGGCCTGGCAAAGAAGACATCAGCACCGGTGATCTCAGTTATCTGTTTATGCCACGAGTTTCGCACCAATAAAAAAACGCTCTATTTTTAAGTTTAATTCAGCATAATATATAAATAGATAAAACCTTATAAATTAAATGCAACTTATTGTAATTTAATAAAATTTATGTGTTTTAGTAACTTGCAGATTAATCATTACTTTTAAGCCATTTCTGGAATTTTATATCCCTGTGCGAAACTCGTGTATGCATGGAGAACTCAGAACCGTTATCAGCCGTCAGGGTTTTAAAATGACAGAAAGTATTTGCCATGATATCACGGAAGGCTTCTACAACAGTCTCAGCGCGTTTATTTGGCAACCTGCGGATAATAACCTGTAATAACCTGTCTGGTAGCTTTATCCGCCAAAGTTAATAAGACACGAGTTTCGCACAGGCATATAAAATTCCAGAAATGGCTTAAAAGTAATGATTAATCTGCAAGTTACTAGGGGCTGTCGTCACAAGATGTAAGGCTATGATATTATTTTAAAATGAAAAAATTAGCTTTATTAGCACATCGTCGACACGACATTTCTGATCGCTCCTGGGAAAGAATCGAGTCCTTACTTCCTGGTAGAAAAGGCAAATGGGGCGGCGTCGCAAAGGATAACCGATTGTTTATTAATGCAGTATTCTGGATCTTAAGAACAGGCTCTCCATGGAGAGATCTGCCTCCTGATTACGGTTGTTGGAAAAATACCCACCGTCGCGTTTGCCGTTGAAAAAATAAAGGTGTATGGGCATCGATTCTTGAAAATCTTACCTGCGAAGCAGATATGGAATGGTTGATGATTGATGCAACTCATATAAAAGTCCACCTTCATGGCACTGGAGCTGTAGGTGGGAATGATGAAATGGGCCTTACAAAAGGGGGCTCAACAGCAAGCTACACCTGGCCGTAGACGCACACGGTATGCCACTCAGAGCAACTTTAACGTCTGGCACTGTTCTTGACTGTACAGTCGCTCCAGACTTGCTCAAGCCGAAGAACAAGGGATGCAGCCTGTCATTCCAGCACGAAAACATAGAAAGCATTATCGAAAGTTTGATAGTGCTCTCTATAAAAACCGGCATGTTGTTGAGAATGTCTCACGAGTTTCACGCCGACAAATAAACAAGTTATTTTTAAGCTCAATTCGATATAATATATAATTCGAAAAAATTGCCAATTAAAACATAAGATATTGAAATTAAAATATATTTTATGTTATCGCACATCTTGTGGATAAAACATTATTTTAGCTATTTTTAGAGCTTTATATGTCCGTGTGAAACTCGTGTGTCTTTGCGAAAATTAAGCAGTGGAGAGGGATTGCGACTCGATTTGCCAAAAGAGCGTCCTCCTTTCTGGCAAGCATCCAGATTCGATTTATTGCTATCTGGGCTGAAATCTTGTGACGACAGCCCCTAAAACACATAAATTTTATTAAATTACAATAAGTTGCATTTGATTTGTAAGGTTTTATCTATTTATATATTATGCTGAATTAAACTTAAAAATAGAGCGTTTTTTTATTGGTGCGAAACTCGTGTAAGAATGACTTCTGATCCTTACCAAATACAGTATCAATTTCAAAATGACCGGGTTGTTGCTTGAGATCAGCCTCAGCTGGTCTCTCTTCAATACCCACTCTATCAGGAATAGCGCTACGCTTGGGTTCTCCCTTGCCATAGCGATAATATTTGCCTCGATGAGGAAGCTGGAGATAGAGATTTCCTCCTGCCAGTCGGTCTCTCTTGATATAGCGATAGAGCGTATTTTTACTGACAGAAACCCCATGTTTCAAACGCAGCCTTCCACTGATAACGGCAGGCGAAGTATGTAAAGCAAGCTCTTTACGGATAAAAGCCTGCGTTTCTGTGGTTTGCTGATTAAACGCATTCCGCGGAGATGTGTTCATACGTCTGGCTTTTGCTAAGGTATCAGCCCTTCTGCAAGAATAAAGTCCATTGAAAGCAGGATCCGTATTACGCTTGAGTTCCCTGCTGACAGTTGAACGAGAAAGCCCCAATTCTCTAGCAATAGTGGCCTGAGTAACACCGTCAATTATTCGTTTTTCGATATAATAGCGCTCATGTAAATTCAAATGTTTTCCCTTCATACAACAGTATCTCTTATGGGGTCATTACAGTAAGTTTATCTATGTCACGAGTTTCGCACGGACATATAAAGCTCTAAAAATAGCTAAAATAATGTTTTATCCACAAGATGTGCGATAACATAAAATATATTTTAATTTCAATATCTTATGTTTTAATTGGCAATTTTTTCGAATTATATATTATATCGAATTGAGCTTAAAAATAACTTGTTTATTTGTCGGCGCGAAACTCGTGTATGTATGACCAAGGATTCACTTTGTTGCATTTCGTTTGGGAATTGGGGTGCAGTCCAAAACTAGCAGGCAAAGAATTACTCGGTCAAAAAGTTTATGCCCATTTAGTGGATATTCCATATCCAATTGATATGGTTGGTGTTTTTAGAAATTCAGCCGCTGCCTTTGAAGTTGCCGAACAGGCAATAGCAATTAATGCAAAAGTAATTTGGCTACAATTAGGTGTTATTAATCAAGAGGCTAAAAAGATGGCTGAGCGAGCAAGATTAGCGGTGGTGATGAACGCTTGCCCTAAAATAGAGATACCTCGCTTAGGCTTAGAGAAATAGATCAAGGAAGATGATAGACTAACCATCTCCATTGATTGTATTTAAAATTAGTTAATTACGTAATTGTGGGGCTCTAAGTTGAGTTTTAATTGATTCCGACAGCTCATCTAACGATGACTGTTCTGGGTGCTCATCAGAAGTTTCATAAGTAATCTGGGCTTCAGCCAGATAAGTGTGAATAGGTTCACCATTATCATCTTCCATAACGACATGGTACCAGGGAGCTGAGCGTAGAGCTGCATTAGCTGCAATATCGTCATCCTGTGGTTTATCCAGAGAGTATTCGGCGTCAACATCGACGATTACTCCAAGATAACCCAGGAGTTTGTGCCTTACTTGTTGCCCAATACTAAATTTACTGGTAGTCATCATAGCTACTTCCTAGGGGCTGTCGTCACAAGATGTAAGGCTATGATATTATTTTAAAATGAAAAAATTAGCTTTATTAGCACATCGTCGACACGACATTTCTGATCGCTCCTGGGAAAGAATCGAGTCCTTACTTCCTGGTAGAAAAGGCAAATGGGGCGGCGTCGCAAAGGATAACCGATTGTTTATTAATGCAGTATTCTGGATCTTAAGAACAGGCTCTCCATGGAGAGATCTGCCTCCTGATTACGGTTGTTGGAAAAATACCCATCGTCGCTTTTGCCGTTGGCAAAATAAAGGTGTATGGGCATCGATTCTTGAAAATCTTACCTGCGAAGCAGATATGGAATGGTTGATGATTGATGCAACTCATATAAAAGTCCACCTTCATGGCACTGGAGCTGTAGGTGGGAATGATGAAATGGGCCTTACAAAAGGGGGCTCAACAGCAAGCTACACCTGGCCGTAGACGCACACGGTATGCCACACAGAGCAACTTTAACGTCTGGCACTGTTGCTGACTGTACAGTCGCTCCAGACTTGCTCAAGGAGTTAACCGCAGATTATTTACTGGCCGACCGGGGCTATGATAGCGATTCAATCATTAAACAAGCCGAAGAACAAGGGATGCAGCCTGTCATTCCACCACGAAAACATAGAAAGCATTATCGAAAGTTTGATAGTGCTCTCTATAAAAACCGCCATGTTGTTGAGAATGTCTTTGCGAAAATTAAGCAGTGGAGAGGGATTGCGACTCGATTTGCCAAAAGAGCGTCCTCCTTTCTGGCAAGCATCCAGATTCGATTTATTGCTATCTGGGCTGAAATCTTGTGACGACAGCCCCTAAGTTTAATTCAGCATAATATATAAATAGATAAAACCTTATAAATTAAATGCAACTTATTGTGTCGCTACCAATGTAAAAATGATCCACTTGCTAGTGTAAAACTGATCCACCAAGATGGTCGCCTCTGGCGACGACTTGTCGCTGTCCTTCAGTTTCAATATATTCCATTCACATTATAATCGCCTGTAATCGATTTTAAGCCTATCAAATTAAAAAGTGATACCATTGGGTTACCTATATCACGAAAACGCCGTAGAGAGCCTTACGGTGTAGCTTAAAATCGATTTATAATGGGGCGGCGTCGCAAAGGATAACCGATTGTTTATTAATGCAGTATTCTGGATCTTAAGAACAGGCTCTCCATGGAGAGATCTGCCTCCTGATTACGGTTGTTGGAAAAATACCCACCGTCGCTTTTGCCGTTGGCAAAATAAAGGTGTATGGGCATCGATTCTTGAAAATCTTACCTGCGAAGCAGATATGGAATGGTTGATGATTGATGCAACTCATATAAAAGTCCACCTTCATGGCACTGGAGCTGTAGGTGGGAATGATGAAATGGGCCTTACAAAAGGGGGCTCAACAGCAAGCTACACCTGGCCGTAGACGCACACGGTATGCCACTCAGAGCAACTTTAACGTCTGGCACTGTTGCTGACTGTACAGTCGCTCCAGACTTGCTCAAGGAGTTAACCGCAGATTATTTACTGGCCGACCGGGGCTATGATAGCGATTCAATCATTAAACAAGCCGAAGAACAAGGGATGCAGCCTGTCATTCCACCACGAAAACATAGAAAGCATTATCGAAAGTTTGATAGTGCTCTCTATAAAAACCGCCATGTTGTTGAGAATGTCTTTGCGAAAATTAAGCAGTGGAGAGGGATTGCGACTCGATTTGCCAAAAGAGCGTCCTCCTTTCTGGCAAGCATCCAGATTCGATTTATTGCTATCTGGGCTGAAATCTTCACGAGTTTCGCACGGACATATAAAGCTCTAAAAATAGCTAAAATAATGTTTTATCCACAAGATGCGCGATAACATAAAATATATTTTAATTTCAATATCTTATGTTTTAATTGGCAATTTTTTCGAATTATATATTATATCGAATTGAGCTTAAAAATAACTTATTTATTTGTCGGCGCGAAACTCGTGATCTTGTGACGACAGCCCCTAGTATGCATATAACTTATCGACTGCCGGGCTCGATGCATGCCTGAATCGCCGACTAGCCATTTTGGTTAAACAACACATGACCGCTGCTACTAGATTAGCTTGCGGCATTAAAGATTTTGCAAGTGCTCAAAAAGAAACTTTTATGACTACACAAGCTGTTTGGCGTTTTCTTAACAACGAAAAAATTTCTTTTTCAAAATTAAATAAACCCATATTACCCCAATTCCCAAACGAAATGCAACAAAGTGAATCCTTGGTCATACATAGATAAACTTACTGTAATGACCCCATAAGAGATACTGTTGTATGAAGGGAAAACATTTGAATTTACATGAGCGCTTTTATATCGAAAAACGAATAATTGACGGTGTTACTCAGGCCACTATTGCTAGAGAATTGGGGCTTTCTCGTTCAACTGTCAGCAGGGAACTCAAGCGTAATACGGATCCTGCTTTCAATGGACTTTATTCTTGCAGAAGGGCTGATACCTGAGCGAAAGCCAGACGTATGAACACATCTCCGCGGAATGCGTTTAATCAGCAAACCACAGAAACGCAGGCTTTTATCCGTAAAGAGCTTGCTTTACATACTTCGCCTGCCGTTATCAGTGGAAGGCTGCGTTTGAAACATGGGGTTTCTGTCAGTAAAAATACGCTCTATCGCTATATCAAGAGAGACCGACTGGCAGGAGGAAATCTCTATCTCCAGCTTCCTCATCGAGGCAAATATTATCGCTATGGCAAGGGAGAACCCAAGCGTAGCGCTATTCCTGATAGAGTGGGTATGGAAGAGAGACCAGCTGAGGCTGATCTCAAGCAACAACCCGGTCATTTTGAAATTGATACTGTATTTGGTAAGGATCAGAAGTCATTCTTATTAACTTTGGCGGATAAAGCTACCAGACAGGTTATTATCCGCAGGTTGCCGAATAAATGCGCTGAGACTGTTGTAGAAACCTTCCGTGATATCATGGCAAATACTTTCTGTCATTTTAAAACCCTGACGGCTGATAACGGTTCTGAGTTCTCCATGCATAAACAGAATAACTGAGATCACCGGTGCTGATGTCTTCTTTGCCAGGCCTTATCACTCATGGGAGCGTGGTTTAAATGAACACAGTAACGGACTTATCCGCCGTTTTTACCCAAAAGGAACGGACTTATCCGCCGTTTTTACCCAAAAGGAACGGACTTCAACCAAGTCACGGACAATGAGATTGCAGAAATCGAGCACATACTTAATACTCGGGGACGAAAATCGTTGGGTTATTTTTCTCCAAATGAAGTATTTTTAGCTCATCTAATGGCTGCATAACGCTTTATGTGTTTGTTGCTTTTCGACTGGGAATGGGCCCATTATCAATATTCAGGTAATGAACATGATGTTATTGCTGGCATAGGTTTAGTTAATTTGCTTTGGCATGATCTGACGAAGGTTGAATCAATTCCTATTGATTATCGTATTTATGATAAAGATTCTGATCGAAAAACAAAAAACATGCACTTTTCCGAAATGCTCGCTCTTGCTAAAAAAAGAGGGATCATGCCAGAAGCGGTAGTGATGGATGCTTGGTATTCTAGCCTGGATAACCTGAAATCAATTCGCTCTCATGGTTGGGTTTGGGTAACCACGCTGAGGAAAAATAGGATCGTTAACCATAACAAACAACTGAACACGTTAGACATCTCAGAAGAAGGAACGTCAATACACTTACGAGGATATGATTGGGTGACCGTTTTCAAATTTACAGCCAAAAACGGCCGTATTGATTACATAGTAACAAACAAAGAGAATCCCACCCGTCAATACGTCAAATCTATCATGGATGCCCGTTGGTCTGTTGAAGTTTATCATCGAGAAGTTAAACAAAACTGTGGTATTGAACGCTGTCAGGCTCGCACGAGCCGAGCGCAAAGAAATCATATTTTTCTCGCTATTTCTGCGTGGTTTGAACAACATAAACGTCGTATATCTGAAAAAATAACCCTTTATCAACAAAATTGGGATGTAATCAAAAATGCTATTGCTGAGCACATCCGTGTTTTATTGGCGTACCCAAATTAGTTTTGTGCGAAACTCGTGAATTAATCACATTTATGATCGTTCATCTATTTTATTAGTGGTTTATGTCGCTTTTAGTGAGGCGGTTATTGAAGGGATATGGTATAAAGTTGATGGCTGGTCGCTATTAATGATTGCGATTGTTAGCGGTTTTTTACTTGCTATAGTGGTTTTATTTAATATTTACACCGCTCGTTATTTTGGTTTTAGTAAAGCCGATGAGATCACAATAGTATTTTGTGGCTCTAAAAAGAGTTTAGTTAATGGTGTCCCTATGGCTAATATACTTTTTCCTGCTCATCTAGTTGGTATTATTTTACTGCCAGGGATGATTTTTCATCAAATTCAATTAATGGTATGTGCGCTATTGGCACAACGCTATGCTAAAAAAGTCGTTAATATGAAAATTATTCAGCTTATTTAATTAATGATACATAGCCATTTATTTTAACTCTTTCATTTTGTCACGAGTTTCGCGCCGACAAATAAACAAGTTATTTTTAAGCTCAATTCGATATAATATATAATTCGAAAAAATTGCCAATTAAAACATAAGGTATTGAAATTAAAATATATTTTATGTTATCACACATCTTGTGGATAAAACATTATTTTAGCTATTTTTAGAGCTTTATATGTCCGTGCGAAACTCGTGTTTGTATCTTTTCTTCACATTGCATTTGCTTAACGTGTAGTAGTTTTTGGCTCAATAGAAGGGGCAAACAGGTAAAGACAAGCTTTCAGTTGAATGTAAGTTTTTTGGCGATCCTTGTAGGGCGACACTTTCTATCGTGGAATTATATTCCTGATTAAGTCGTGAAGTGAGATGATAATGATGATAATTCTTTATTTGAATTGAACTGTCAAGATTTAGACGTAACATGAGTTGGTGATAAAATTTAGCCTTACTTGAACCAATTTTAGTTGAAATATGAATATTATTTTTTACAAAACAGTTTTTTATTTTTTTTATTTTACTAGGGGCTGTCGTCACAAGATGTAAGGCTATGATATTATTTTAAAATGAAAAAATTAGCTTTATTAGCACATCGTCGACACGACATTTCTGATCGCTCCTGGGAAAGAATCGAGTCCTTACTTCCTGGTAGAAAAGGCAAATGGGGCGGCGTCGCAAAGGATAACCGATTGTTTATTAATGCAGCACGAGTTTCGCGCCGACAAATAAACAAGTTATTTTTAAGCTCAATTCGATATAATATATAATTCGAAAAAATTGCCAATTAAAACATAAGATATTGAAATTAAAATATATTTTATGTTATCACACATCTTGTGGATAAAACATTATTTTAGCTATTTTTAGAGCTTTATATGTCCGTGCGAAACTCGTGTGCAGTATTCTGGATCTTAAGAACAGGCTCTCCATGGAGAGATTTGCCTCCTGATTACGGTTGTTGGAAAAATACCCACCGTCGCTTTTGCCGTTGGAAAAATAAAGGTGTATGGGCATCGATTCTTGAAAATCTTACCTGCGAAGCAGGTATGGAATGGTTGATGATTGATGCAACTCATATAAAAGTCCACCTTCATGGCACTGGAGCTGTAGGTGGGAATGATGAAATGGGCCTTACAAAAGGGGGGTTCAACAGCAAGCTACACCTGGCCGTAGACGCACACGGTATGCCACTCAGAGCAACTTTAACGTCTGGCACTGTTGCTGACTGTACAGTCGCTCCAGACTTGCTCAAGGAGTTAACTGCAGATTATTTACTGGCCGACCGGGGCTATGATAGCGATTCAATCATTAAACAAGCCGAAGAACAGGGGATGCAGCCTGTCATTCCACCACGAAAACATAGAAAGCATTATCGAAAGTTTGATAGTGCTCTCTATAAAAACCACCATGTTGTTGAAAATCTCTTTGCGAAAATTAAGCAGTGGAGAGAGATTGCGACTCGATTTGCCAAAAGAGCGTCCTCCTTTCTGGCAAGCATCCAGATTCGATTTATTGCTATCTGGGCTGAAATCTTGTGACGACAGCCCCTAGGTTGCGTAACCCCTATGCCTAATAAAAAATGGTTAACCCAACCGGCTAAGGCATCAGCTCGCTCAGACACCTTATCATTTTCAGGTAACAACAAATGAAAAATGAAATCATTATTATCTAAAGATGCAAATGTAAAGTCATAAAGCTCATGGAGTGGATTAGTTAATATCTGTGAAAAAGCTAATCCATCATTGGTTAGTTCATAAATTGACTTTTTCCAGTTATAATCGTGATTACCGCCACAAATTAGGCCCGTAATTAAGCCGTGCATTTCTGCGGCTGTTAAAGCAACATTCTGTTGTTGCAATAGTAGCTCAAGAGTTTGATAATTAGGTAAAGATTTCTGTATTGGCATGTCTGCTCAGTTACGTTAATAATATTGATATGTAATATGCTACCATCAAGGACGGTCGCTATACTAGATAAGTGCACAAATTGCACATATATTACTCATAATTATTCTGATGCATCAATAGAATTATGGGCAGCGAAATATTACTTGTCTATTTCGTCTCCCCACATAATCAGGAGGTATAATGTCTACACAATCTGTTGATATTCAAATTTTGGGACGAACATTAAGGGTTAATTGCCCCAAAGAACAACAAAATGCCTTAAAATCGTCTGCGGCTGAGCTAGAGCAACGGCTAAAAGATCTAAAAAATCGAACTGGTGTCACAAATACCGAGCAACTTATTTTTATCGTCGCTTTAAACATTTGTCATGAACTTGCACAAGAAAAAATCAAAACTCAGGACTACACTGATAATATGGAACAAAAAATCCGTGTATTGCAACATACGATCGAACAGGCATTGCAAGAGCAAGCGCGCATTACTGGACGAACAATTACTCCGTTAGAATAAAACCGATGAATAAAACAACATTGGTACCAAAATAGAGTAAGAATAGGTTGTTTTCTGTATTTACTTTCATACAATAGATACTAGGGGCTGTCGTCACAAGATGTAAGGCTATGATATTATTTTAAAATAAAAAAATTAGCTTTATTAGCACATCGTCGACACGACATTTCTGATCGCTCCTGGGAAAGAATCGAGTCCTTACTTCCTGGTAGAAAAGGCAAATGGGGCGGCGTCGCAAAGGATAACCGATTGTTTATTAATGCAGTATTCTGGATCTTAAGAACAGGCTCTCCATGGAGAGATCTGCCTCCTGATTACGGTTGTTGGAAAAATACCCATCGTCGCTTTTGCCGTTGGAAAAATAAAGGTGTATGGGCATCGATTCTTGAAAATCTTACCTGCGAAGCAGATATGGAATGGTTGATGATTGATGCAACTCATATAAAAGTCCACCTTCATGGCACTGGAGCTGTAGGTGGGAATGATGAAATGGGCCTTACAAAAGGGGGCTCAACAGCAAGCTACACCTGGCCGTAGACGCACACGGTATGCCACACAGAGCAACTTTAACGTCTGGCACTGTTGCTGACTGTACAGTCGCTCCAGACTTGCTCAAGGAGTTAACCGCAGATTATTTACTGGCCGACCGGGGCTATGATAGCGATTCAATCATTAAACAAGCCGAAGAACAAGGGATGCAGCCTGTCATTCCACCACGAAAACATAGAAAGCATTATCGAAAGTTTGATAGTGCTCTCTATAAAAACCGCCATGTTGTTGAGAATGTCTTTGCGAAAATTAAGCAGTGGAGAAGGATTGCGACTCGATTTGCCAAAAGAGCGTCCTCCTTTCTGGCAAGCATCCAGATTCGATTTATTGCTATCTGGGCTGAAATCTTGTGACGACAGCCCCTAAGATATAGTTTAGAATTCTCTGAGATGCTCGTCAGCGGGTCAGTCCCCTGAGCCGATATTTCAAATTACTTAGAATGTGGCTATCTGTTTATGGTGTGCATGCCTGGTCATGCTAGGGAAAGCCTAGCCACCAGGAAGCCTAAAGTTAACGATACTACGTTCACCTTGAACCCCGGGTTCAAGGGTTACAGCCCGCAACGGCATCTTGGAGGTCCTCAATGAGCTTACTTTTATACTCATAATGTTACCATTCAAATATAATATGCTTCAGTCAATAAAAGTTGAATGATACAATTATAAAAAACCGTATTATTTTATTGCTGCCAAATTAATAATTCCCAATTTTATGTCTAATAATCTAGTCGAACGACAGAAAATTATCCGGCAAACAGTTCGCCAACATCGTCGACAATTAACATGCGAACAACAAAATAGCGCAGCAGATAAAATAACTCACCTGGTGTTAGAACACGAGCTTATCCGATCTGCCTCCCATTTGGCGTTATTTCTTTCATTTGATGGTGAAATCAATACTCATCTATTAATTAAAAAACTTTGGACACAAAACAAAAAAGTTTATCTACCTGTTTTGCATCCCTTCAATCGCCATCAACTGCTGTTTCTACACTATCGCCCTGACACTCAACTGATAAAAAATCGCTTTCATATCGCTGAACCAGCACTTAATGTTATGGATGTGATGCCAATAGCACAGTTAGATATTCTGTTCGTGCCACTAGTCGCATTTGATAAACAAGGACAACGATTAGGTATGGGCGGCGGATTTTATGATAGGTTGCTTGCCAATTGGCGTAAAAAACACTTTTATCCGATTGGATTGGCGCATGACTGCCAATTGGTTGATAAAATTCCTACCGCACCATGGGATATCCCATTACCAGAAATAATTACACCTTCAAAAAGATGGCGTTGGTAAACAATTTAACCGGGATTAACCAGAGTTATATTAAAATCAGCAATTGATCTTATGGTCAAATAGTTGTTATTAACTGTTTCTTTCCCCTAACAATATTTTGTTGCAACATAGCAATATTATGCTGATAAGAATTACGATAAACATCATAATGGCCGTTGCGTTTATTTAAATATATTAGTTTACCCTGATATTTATCTAAATCTTGTTTATGTTGTTGGATAAAATGCTTTATTTAATCCGCAGATAGACTATCGATAGTTAGGGGCTGTCGTCACAAGATGTAAGGCTATGATATTATTTTAAAATGAAAAAATTAGCTTTATTAGCACATCGTCGACACGACATTTCTGATCGCTCCTGGGAAAGAATCGAGTCCTTACTTCCTGGTAGAAAAGGCAAATGGGGCGGCGTCGCAAAGGATAACCGATTGTTTATTAATGCAGTATTCTGGATCTTCACGAGTTTCGCGCCGACAAATAAACAAGTTATTTTTAAGCTCAATTCGATATAATATATAATTCGAAAAAATTGCCAATTAAAACATAAAATATTGAAATTAAAATATATTTTATGTTATCGCACATCTTGTGGATAAAACATTATTTTAGCTATTTTTAGAGCTTTATATGTCCGTGCGAAACTCGTGATCTTAAGAACATGCTCTCCATGGAGAGATCTGCCTCCTGATTACGGTTGTTGGAAAAATACCCACCGTAGCTTTTGCCGTTGGAAAAATAAAGGTGTATGGGCATCGATTCTTGAAAATCTTACCTGCGAAGCAGATATGAAATGGTTGATGATTGATGCAACTCATATAAAAGTCCACCTTCATGGCACTGGAGCTGTAGGTGGGAATGATGAAATGGGCCTTACAAAAGGGGGCTCAACAGCAAGCTACACCTGGCCGTAGACGCACCCGGTATGCCACTCAGAGCAACTTTAACGTCTGGCACTGTTGCTGACTGTACAGTCGCTCCAGACTTGCTCAAGGAGTTAACCGCAGATTATTTACTGGCCGACCGGGGCTATGATAGCGATTCAATCATTAAATAAGCCGAAGAACAAGGGATGCAGCCTGTCATTCCACCACGAAAACATAGAAAGCATTATCGAAAGTTTGATAGTGCTCTCTATAAAAACCGCCATGTTGTTGAGAATGTCTTTGCGAAAATTAAGCAGTGGAGAGGGATTGCGACTCGATTTGCCAAAAGAGCGTCCTCCTTTCTGGCAAGCATCCAGATTCGATTTATTGTTATCTGGGCTGAAATCTTGTGACGACAGCCCCTAATTTAATTTTTTTATTAAAGTTTTTTTTATGGTTAATAATTTCTAACTGAGTTGTTCGTGTTTTTTCATCCATGGTAATAAATTTTAATGATATTTTCTCATCAATTTTTATTTTTTGTTGACTATTAGTCAGTTTAGTTAATGCAATAATCGAAATTTCATTATCATTAACAAAAAAACGATTTAACTGTTTTTCTTTCTGCTCATTTTGATGATGAGTAATGTGACTCTTTTTAATAAAACTTCCCATGGCAAAAGTAAACACGACTTTCGCGCCGACAAATAAACAAGTTATTTTTAAGCTCAATTCGATATAATATATAATTCAAAAAAATTGCCAATTAAAACATAAGATATTGAAATTAAAATATATTTTATGTTATCGCACATCTTGTGGATAAAACATTATTTTAGCTATTTTTAGAGCTTTATATGTCCGTGCGAAACTCGTGACTGTATTTGGTAAGGATCAGAAGTCATTCTTACACGAGTTTCGCAATCTCCAAAAAAGAAGTATAAATTTAAAACCAAGAAAAAATCAGGGTGTTCATATTTTGTCCGGTTATCCATGTATTAAAGATATCTATAAAACATTCTTACAAGTAAGCAGTTTAAGATACTCTGGTTTGGCGTTATCAGAAGTAAGCCCATCGCCTTTATCTCATGACACTGTTAGCCGATGGCTAAAAAGTAGATGTTTTCGACCTAAAGACCTATGGCGATTAGTTGAACCTTCTATAGACAAAAAAAGCCCTTGCGTACTAGGGGCTGTCGTCACAAGATTTCAGCCCAGATAGCAATAAATCGAATCTGGATGCTTGCCAGGAAGGAGGACGCTCTTTTGGCAAATCAAGTCGCAATCCCTCTCCACTGCTTAATTTTCGCAAAGACATTCTCAACAACATGGCGGTTTTTATAGAGAGCACTATCAAACTTTCGATAATGCTTTCTATGTTTTCGTGGTGGAATGACAGGCTGCATCCCTTGTTCTTCGGCTTGTTTAATGATTGAATCGCTATCATAGCCCCGGTCGGCCAGTAAATAATCTGCGGTTAACTCCTTGAGCAAGTCTGGAGCGACTGTACAGTCAGCAACAGTGCCAGACGTTAAAGTTGCTCTGAGTGGCATACCGTGTGCGTCTACGGCCAGGTGTAGCTTGCTGTTGAGCCCCCTTTTGTAAGGCCCATTTCATCATTCCCACCTACAGCTCCAGTGCCATGAAGGTGGACTTTTATATGAGTTGCATCAATCATCAACCATTCCATATCTGCTTCGCAGGTAAGATTTTCAAGAATCGATGCCCATACACCTTTATTTTTCCAACGGCAAAAGCGACGATGGGTATTTTTCCAACAACCGTAATCAGGAGGCAGATCTCTCCATGGAGAGCCTGTTCTTAAGATCCAGAATACTGCATTAATAAACAATCGGTTATCCTTTGCGACGCCGCCCCATTTGCCTTTTCTACCAGGAAGTAAGAACTCGATTCTTTCCCAGGAGCGATCAGAAATGTCGTGTCGACGATGTGCTAATAAAGCTAATTTTTTCATTTTAAAATAATATCATAGCCTTACATCTTGTGACGACAGCCCCTAATAAAGCTAATTTTTTCATTTTAAAATAATATCATGGCCTTACATCTTGTGACGACAGCCCCTAAAACACATAAATTTCATTAAATTACAATCAGTTGCATTTTATTTATAAGGTTTTATGTATTTATATATTATGCTGAATTAAACTTAAAAATAGAGCGTTTTTTTATTGGTGCGAAACTCGTGTCGTAAACAAAATAAGATCATATGCTTGCCTAACTAACTTATCGAGATAATGGGAGGAGTTTCGCGCCGACAAATAAACAAGTTATTTTTAAGCTCAATTCGATATAATATATAATTCGAAAAAATTGCCAATTAAAATATAAGATATTGAAATTAAAATATATTTTATGTTATCGCACATCTTGTGGATAAAACATTATTTTAGCTATTTTTAGAGCTTTATATGTCCGTGCGAAACTCGTGAATGGAATAGAATGAACATGTTTAAATTTTTTTACTCATACTCTCAAACCAGAAAAGCCTGGTTGCTACTACCTATTAGCGCCTGTATGTTAGAAATTATTGCACTTTATTTTCAACACGGTATGGGACTTAGACCCTGCGTATTATGCATTTACGAACGGATAGCGATATTTGCTATCTTAGCGGCAGGTTTAATTACTGCCATGGCACCAAAAAGTGCTTTTCGCTTAGTAGCACTAATTTTATGGTTATATAGTAGCTGGGCAGGATTGAAATTAACCTTCGAACATACCCGACTACAACTCTATCCCTCTCCTTTTGATTCATGTGATTTTGTCGTTAACTTTCCTTCATGGCTGCCACTTAACCGCTGGTTACCGACTGTTTTTGAAGCCTACGGTGACTGTAGCCAAAAACAATGGTCATTTTTGAATATTGAAATGCCCGTATGGTTATTAATTATTTTTATTGCTTATTTTTTGGTGGCAATAATTGTCTTGTTAAGCCAATTTTTATGGTTTAAAAAAAATAGTCATATAAGACAATTTGAGCTGGACTAATAGTTATTAGTCCAGCTTTCGCTATGGCGATTTGATGAAAATAGTGCAGGTTTTCAGCTGAAAATAGTCAAATAGCTAAATAAGTATTAGGGGCTGTCGTCACAAGATGTAAGGCTATGATATTATTTTAAAATGAAAAAATTAGCTTTATTAGGGGCTGTCGTCACAAGATGTAAGGCTATGATATTATTTTAAAATGAAAAAATTAGCTTTATTAGTACATCGTCGACACGACATTTCTGATCGCTCCTGGGAAAGAATCGAGTCCTTACTTCCTGGTAGAAAAGGCAAATGGGGCGGCGTCGCAAAGGATAACCGATTGTTTATTAATGCAGTATTCTGGATCTTAAGAACAGGCTCTCCATGGAGAGATCTGCCTCCTGATTACGGTTGTTGGAAAAATACCCACCGTCGCGTTTGCCGTTGAAAAAATAAAGGTGTATGGGCATCGATTCTTGAAAATCTTACCTGCGAAGCAGATATGGAATGGTTGATGATTGATGCAACTCATATAAAAGTCCACCTTCATGGCACTGGAGCTGTAGGTGGGAATGATGAAATGGGCCTTACAAAAGGGGGCTCAACAGCAAGCTACACCTGGCCGTAGACGCACACGGTATGCCACTCAGAGCAACTTTAACGTCTGCCACTGTTGTTGACTGTACAGTCGCTCCAGACTTGCTCAAGCCGAAGAACAAGGGATGCAGCCTGTCATTCCACCACGAAAACATAGAAAGCATTATCGACAGTTTGATAGTGCTCTTTATAAAAACCGCCATGTTGTTGAGAATGTCTCACGAGTTTCGCGCCGACAAATAAACAAGTTATTTTTAAGCTCAATTCGATATAATATATAATTCGAAAAAATTGCCAATTAAAACATAAGATATTGAAATTAAAATATATTTTATGTTATCGCACATCTTGTGGATAAAACATTATTTTAGCTATTTTTAGAGCTTTATATGTCCGTGCGAAACTCGTGTGTCTTTGCGAAAATTAAGCAGTGGAGAGGGATTGCGACTCGATTTGCCAAAAGAGCGTCCTCCTTTCTGGCAAGCATCCAGATTCGATTTATTGCTATCTGGGCTGAAATCTTGTGACGACAGCCCCTAGGGGCTGTCGTCACAAGATGTAAGGCTATGATATTATTTTAAAATGAAAAAATTAGCTTTATTAGCACATCGTCGACACGACATTTCTGATCGCTCCTGGGAAAGAATCGAGTCCTTACCACGAGTTTCGCACGGACATATAAAGCTCTAAAAATAGCTAAAATAATGTTTTATCCACAAGATGCGCGATAACATAAAATATATTTTAATTTCAATATCTTATGTTTTAATTGGCAATTTTTTCGAATTATATATTATATCGAATTGAGCTTAAAAATAACTTGTTTATTTGTCGGCGCGAAACTCGTGCTTACTTCCTGGTAGAAAAGGCAAATGGGGCGGCGTCGCAAAGGATAACCGATTGTTTATTAATGCAGTATTCTGGATCTTAAGAACAGGCTCTCCATGGAGAGATCTGCTTCCTGATTACGGTTGTTGGAAAAATACCCATCGTCGCTTTTGCCGTTGGAAAAATAAAGGTGTATGGGCATCGATTCTTGAAAATCTTACCTGCGAAGCAGATATGGAATGGTTGATGATTGATGCAACTCATATAAAAGTCCACCTTCATGGCACTGGAGCTGTAGGTGGGAATGATGAAATGGGCCTTACAAAAGGGGGCTCAACAGCAAGCTACACCTGGCCGTAGACGCACACGGTATGCCACTCAGAGCAACTTTAACGTCTGGCACTGTTGCTGACTGTACAGTCGCTCCAGACTTGCTCAAGGAGTTAACCGCAGATTATTTACTGGCCGACCGGGGCTATGATAGCGATTCAATCATTAAACAAGCCGAAGAACAAGGGATGCAGCCTGTCATTCCACCACGAAAACATAGAAAGCATTATCGAAAGTTTGATAGTGCTCTCTATAAAAACCGCCATGTTGTTGAGAATGTCTTTGCGAAAATTAAGCAGTGGAGAGGGATTGCGACTCGATTTGCCAAAAGAGCGTCCTCCTTTCTGGCAAGCATCCAGATTCGATTTATTGCTATCTGGGCTGAAATCTTGTGACGACAGCCCCTAGTACGCAAGGGCCTTTTTTGTCTATAGAAGGTTCAACTAATCGCCATAGGTCTTTAGGTCGAAAACATCTACTTTTTAGCCATCGGCTAACAGTGTCATGAGATCACGAGTTTCGCACAGGCATATAAAATTCCAGAAATAGCTTAAAAGTAATGATTAATCTGCAAGTTACTAAAACACATAAATTTTATTAAATTACAATAAGTTGCATTTAATTTATAAGGTTTTATCTATTTATATATTATGCTGAATTAAACTTAAAAATAGAGCGTTTTTTTATTGGTGCGAAACTCGTGGAGATAAAGGCGATGGGCTTACTTCTGATAACGCCAAACCAGAGTATCTTAAACTGCTTACTTGTAAGAATGTTTTATAGACACGAGTTTCGCGCCGACAAATAAACAAGTTATTTTTAAGCTCAATTCGATATAATATATAATTCGAAAAAATTGCCAATTAAAACATAAGATATTGAAATTAAAATATATTTTATGTTATCGCGCATCTTGTGGATAAAACATTATTTTAGCTATTTTTAGGGGCTGTCGTCACAAGATGTAAGGCTATGATATTATTTTAAAATGAAAAAATTAGCTTTATTAGCACATCGTCAACACGACATTTCTGATCGCTCCTGGGAAAGAATCGAGTCCCTACTTCCTGGTAGAAAAGGCAAATGGGGCGGCGTCGCAAAGGATAACCGATTGTTTATTAATGCAGTATTCTGGATCTTAAGAACAGGCTCTCCATGGAGAGATCTGCCTCCTGATTACGGTTGTTGGAAAAATACCCACCGTCGCTTTTGCCGTTGGAAAAATAAAGGTGTATGGGCATCGATTCTTGAAAATCTTACCTGCGAAGTAGATATGGAATGGTTGATGATTGATGCAACTCATATAAAAGTCCACCTTCATGGCACTGGAGCTGTAGGTGGGAATGATGAAATGGGCCTTACAAAAGGGGGCTCAACAGCAAGCTACACCTGGCCGTAGACGCACACGGTATGCCACTCAGAGCAACTTTAACGTCTGGCACTGTTGCTGACTGTACAGTCGCTCCAGACTTGCTAAAGGAGTTAACCGCAGATTATTTACTGGCCGACCGGGGCTATGATAGCGATTCAATCATTAAACAAGCCGAAGAACAAGGGATGCAGCCTGTCATTCCACCACGAAAACATAGAAAGCATTATCGAAAGTTTGATAGTGCTCTCTATAAAAACCGCCATGTTGTTGAGAATGTCTTTGCGAAAATTAAGCAGTGGAGAGGGATTGCGACTCGATTTGCCAAAAGAGCGTCCTCCTTTCTGGCAAGCATCCAGATTCGATTTATTGCTATCTGGGCTGAAATCTTGTGACGACAGCCCCTAATAATATCTATCCAACATACTGGTCACCGATGCCCCAAACGAATACAATACATATCAAAATTTTCTAATTTAATACATAATGTTCCCAGTATGACAGATTTCGCTACTGAAAACTTCGGATATACAAAATGTTGACGAATAAAAAACTATACATTAAAACCTGGGGCTGCCAGATGAATGAATACGATTCATCAAAAATGGCTGACCTGCTCAACAGCACCCATGGATATCAATTAACAGAGATAGCCGAAGAAGCAGATATTCTACTGCTAAATACCTGCTCAATTTGCGAAAAAGCGCAAGAAAAAGTATTTCATCAATTAGTGTCGGCGCGAAACTCGTGAAAGAAAAACTATTAAGTGCCCCGATAATCATACTGGCAATAATAATCACTTTTCCCGCTCTTAAGACAAAGCCTTTCAATCTTTCACGAGTTTCGCAATCTCCAAAAAAGAAGTATAAATTTAAAACCAAGAAAAAATCAGGGTGTTCATATTTTGTCCGGTTATCCATGTATTAAAGATATCTATAAAACATTCTTACAAGTAAGCAGTTTAAGATACTCTGGTTTGGCGTTATCAGAAGTAAGCCCATCGCCTTTATCTCATGACACTGTTAGCCGATGGCTAAAAAGTAGATGTTTTCGACCTAAAGACCTATGGCGATTAGTTGAACCTTCTATAGACAAAAAAAGCCCTTGCGTACTAGGGGCTGTCGTCACAAGATTTCAGCCCAGATAGCAATAAATCGAATCTGGATGCTTGCCAGAAAGGAGGACGCTCTTTTGGCAAATCGAGTCGCAATCCCTCTCCACTGCTTAATTTTCGCAAAGACACACGAGTTTCGCACGGACATATAAAGCTCTAGGGGCTGTCGTCACAAGATGTAAGGCTATGATATTATTTTAAAATGAAAAAATTAGCTTTATTAGCACATCGTCGACACGACATTTCTGATCGCTCCTGGGAAAGAATCGAGTCCTTACTTCCTGGTAGAAAAGGCAAATGGGGCGGCGTCGCAAAGGATAACCGATTGTTTATTAATGCAGTATTCTGGATCTTAAGAACAGGCTCTCCATGGAGAGATCTGCCTCCTGATTACGGTTGTTGGAAAAATACCCACCGTCGCGTTTGCCGTTGAAAAAATAAAGGTGTATGGGCATCGATTCTTGAAAATCTTACCTGCGAAGCAGATATGGAATGGTTGATGATTGATGCAACTCATATAAAAGTCCACCTTCATGGCACTGGAGCTGTAGGTGGGAATGATGAAATGGGCCTTACAAAAGGGGGCTCAACAGCAAGCTACACCTGGCCGTAGACGCACACGGTATGCCACTCAGAGCAACTTTAACGTCTGGCACTGTTGTTGACTGTACAGTCGCTCCAGACTTGCTCAAGCCGAAGAACAAGGGATGCAGCCTGTCATTCCACCACGAAAACATAGAAAGCATTATCGAAAGTTTGATAGTGCTCTCTATAAAAACCGCCATGTTGTTGAGAATGTCTCACGAGTTTCACGCCGACAAATAAACAAGTTATTTTTAAGCTCAATTCGATATAATATATAATTCGAAAAAATTGCCAATTAAAACATAAGATATTGAAATTAAAATATATTTTATGTTATCGCGCATCTTGTGGATAAAACATTATTTTAGCTATTTTTAGAGCTTTATATGTCCGTGCGAAACTCGTGTGTCTTTGCGAAAATTAAGCAGTGGAGAGGGATTGCGACTCGATTTGCCAAAAGAGCGTCCTCCTTTCTGGCAAGCATCCAGATTCGATTTATTGCTATCTGGGCTGAAATCTTGTGACGACAGCCCCTAGGGGCTGTCGTCACAAGATGTAAGGCTATGATATTATTTTAAAATGAAAAAATTAGCTTTATTAGCACATCGTCGACACGACATTTCTGATCGCTCCTGGGAAAGAATCGAGTCCTTACTTCCTGGTAGAAAAGGCAAATGGGGCGGCGTCGCAAAGGATAACCGATTGTTTATTAATGCAGTATTCTGGATCTTAAGAACAGGCTCTCCATGGAGAGATCTGCCTCCTGATTACGGTTGTTGGAAAAATACCCACCGTCGCTTTTGCCGTTGGAAAAATAAAGGTGTATGGGCATCGATTCTTGAAAATCTTACCTGCGAAGCAGATATGGAATGGTTGATGATTGATGCAACTCATATAAAAGTCCACCTTCATGGCACTGGAGCTGTAGGTGGGAATGATGAAATGGGCCTTACAAAAGGGGGCTCAACAGCAAGCTACACCTGGCCGTAGACGCACACGGTATGCCACTCAGAGCAACTTTAACGTCTGGCACTGTTGCTGACTGTACAGTCGCTCCAGACTTGCTCAAGGAGTTAACCGCAGATTATTTACTGGCCGACCGGGGCTATGATAGCGATTCAATCATTAAACAAGCCGAAGAACAAGGGATGCAGCCTGTCATTCCACCACGAAAACATAGAAAGCATTATCGAAAGTTTGATAGTGCTCTCTATAAAAACCGCCATGTTGTTGAGAATGTCTTTGCGAAAATTAAGCAGTGGAGAGGGATTGCGACTCAATTTGCCAAAAGAGCGTCCTCCTTTCTGGCAAGCATCCAGATTCGATTTATTGCTATCTGGGCTGAAATCTTGTGACGACAGCCTCTAGAGCTTTATATGTCCGTGCGAAACTCGTGAAGGAATAAAATGTGATGAATTAGCTCGTTGGTATTACTGGAGATGGAGCATAGAGTCATTTTTCAAACTAATTAAAAGTGCGGGGCATAACATGGAATCTTGGCTTCAAAAAAGTGCAGATGCGCTATTAGGGGCTGTCGTCACAAGATGTAAGGCTATGATATTATTTTAAACACGAGTTTCGCACAAAACTAATTTGGGTACGCCAATAAAACACGGATGTGCTCAGCAATAGCATTTTTGATTACGTCCCAATTTTGTTGATAAAGGGTTATTTTTTCAGATATACGACGTTTATGTTGTTCAAACCACGCAGAAATAGCGAGAAAAATATGATTTCTTTGCGCTCGGCTCGTGCGAGCCTGACAGCGTTCAATACCACAGTTTTGTTTAACTTCTCGATGATAAACTTCAACAGACCAACGGGCATCCATGATAGATGTGACGTATTGACGGGTGGGATTCTCTTTGTTTGTTACTATGTAATCAATACGGCCGTTTTTGGCTGTAAATTTGAAAACGGTCACCCAACCATATCCTCGCAAGTGTATTGACG
Source organism: Coronaproctus castanopsis (assembly GCA_032883995.1). Taxonomy (NCBI): domain Eukaryota; kingdom Metazoa; phylum Arthropoda; class Insecta; order Hemiptera; family Monophlebidae; genus Coronaproctus; species Coronaproctus castanopsis. The sequence goes on along the minus strand of JAOQIE010000004.1, from coordinate 2,909,572 downwards.
TTCCTTCTTCTGAGATGTCTAACTTGTTCAGTTGTTTGTTATGGTTAACAATCCTATTTTTCCTCAGCGTGGTTACCCAGATCCAACCATGAGAGCGAATTGATTTCAGGTTATCCAGGCTAGAATACCAAGCATCCATCACTACCGCTTCTGGCATGATCCCTCTTTTTTTAGCAAGAGCGAGCATTTCGGAAAAGTGCGTGTTTTTTGTTTTTCCATCAGAATCTTTATCATAAATACGATAATCAATAGGAATTGATTCAACCTTCGTCAGATCATGCCAAAGCAAATTAACTAAACCTATGCCAGCAATAACATCATGTTCATTACCTGAATATTGATAATGGACCATCTCTATTTTTTTACTACGTGTTTTGGCAATCAATGTATCATCGGCAATTAGGGGCTGTCGTCACAAGATGTAAGGCTATGATATTATTTTAAAATGAAAAAATTAGCTTTATTAGCACATCGTCGACACGACATTTCTGATCGCTCCTGGGAAAGAATCGAGTCCTTACTTCCTGGTAGAAAAGGCAAATGGGGCGGCGTCGCAAAGGATAACCGATTGTTTATTAATGCAGTATTCTGGATCTTAAGAACAGGCTCTCCATGGAGAGATCTGCCTCCTGATTACGGTTGTTGGAAAAATACCCACCGTCGCGTTTGCCGTTGAAAAAATAAAGGTGTATGGGCATCGATTCTTGAAAATCTTACCTGCGAAGCAGTGTAGGTGGGAATGATGAAATGGGCCTTACAAAAGGGGGCTCAAAAGCAAGCTACACCTGGCCGTAGACGCACACGGTATGCCACTCAGAGCAACTTTAACGTCTGGCACTGTTGTTGACTGTACAGTCGCTCCAGACTTGCTCAAGCCGAAGAACAAGGGATGCAGCCTGTCATTCCACCACGAAAACATAGAAAGCATTATCGAAAGTTTGATAGTGCTCTCTATAAAAACCGCCATGTTGTTGAGAATGTCTCACGAGTTTCGCGCCGACAAATAAACAAGTTATTTTTAAGCTCAATTCGATATAATATATAATTCGAAAAAATTGCCAATTAAAACATAAGATATTGAAATTAAAATATATTTTATGTTATCGCACATCTTGTGGATAAAACATTATTTTAGCTATTTTTAGAGCTTTATATGTCCGTGCGAAACTCGTGTGTCTTTGCGAAAATTAAGCAGTGGAGAGGGATTGCGACTCGATTTGCCAAAAGAGCGTCCTCCTTTCTGGCAAGCATCCAGATTCGATTTATTGCTATCTGGGCTGAAATCTTGTGACGACAGCCCCTAAGACGATTAATAATAGCGAGTATGGCTTGTGTATTAGCTTGGCGTGTACAACGAGCAGAAGGGATTGAAAACGCTAAAGAGCGTAAGTTTCTATGTAGATTATCTGGGCGCCTACAAAAAAGAGGTCGACGCGAAAGTGCTCCTGCCATACTAGCAGGTCTATCGGTTCTACTAAACACGATGCAGTTGTTATCTGAATACTCAGCAGAAGAATTATCTAAATTTGCTAGGGGCTGTCGTCACAAGATTTCAGCCCAGATAGCAATAAATCGAATCTGTATGCTTGCCAGAAAGGAGGACGCTCTTTTGGCAAATCGAGTCGCAATCCCTCTCCACTGCTTAATTTTCGCAAAGACATTCTCAACAACATGGCGATTTTTATAGAGAGCACTATCAAACTTTCGATAATACTTTCTATGTTTTCGTGGTGGAATGACAAGCTGCATCCCTTGTTCTTCGGCTTGTTTAATGATTGAATCGCTATCATAGCCCCATAAGCGCTAACTAAAAATCATAATGATATATAATTGCTACTCATAATTGAGAAGAGATGATGTAAATGATATCTAGCACAAATTTAGCTTTTGACGACTGGGAAAAAATAACGATGCTTCTACCTGATGGATGGGAAGATAAGGCTCGTGAATGTGGAGCTTTGAAATTTGGGCGTCAATTTACTAGCCCTGCTCTTTTGCTCAGGGTATTGCTGATTTATTTTTGTACAGGTTGCTCAATGCGTGAAACTGTAGCACGAGCGGCGGCGGCGGGTTTAGTCAATATCTCAGATGTTGCATTGTTGAAACGTATTGATAAATGTGGTGAGTGGCTCCGATGGATGACTGAAGGTATTATCGAGAAAACATCAAAGAATGTTGATATTCCTGAATCCATAAGCCATCGATCACTTATTGTGGTAGACGGCTCAGTGGTAAAAGAGCCGGGTAGCAATTCCCCAGACTGGCGAATTCACTACGCAATGGATATCAGAACATTAAACTGTCACCAATCACTTATTACCCCGATCAGTGATGGCGAAACGTTGACAAGGTTTAGTGTGGAGAAAGGAAGCATCGTCATTGCTGACAGAGGATTCAACCACCGTACTGGAATAAAGCATATTATTGATCAGGGAGCAGATGTCGTGGTCAGAATGAATTTACGGGGACTTCCGTTACTTTCCATAGAAGGCAATAAATTTCAACAACTCAACCATCTCCGCACCTTGGCACAAGGTGAGTACGGAGAATGGCCAGCAATCATGCTATTAGAGGGAGTTGAATATCCCGTACGTGTATGCGCTTACCGCAAAACAGAAGCACAACGGATTGAAAGTGAAAGAAAATACCTGAAAAAAATCAGTAAAAATCAGAGAAAACATAACCCTGAAGTCCAAGAAATAACTGGCTATGTAGTGATAGTCACCACGCTAAAAGAACTAAGTAAAGAAGATATTTTAGGGCTTTACAGACAGCGATGGCAGATAGAACTTGCTTTTAAACGCATGAAATCCTTAATAAAACTAGGACACCTAAAAAAGAAAAATCCTATAGGGGTAAAGGCATGGCTACAAGGAAAATTGTTCGTTTCCTGTCTGTTAGAGCGTCTGCTGGCAATCAGCAGACATTTTTCCCCTCAAAAATTCGGATAAAGAACTTAATGATTTAGCTAGCAGATGGCAATCCATATCACTGATATTTAACCTGTTAATTTACAGTCTTTGTCCCGCTGTATCACTCTTTGAATGTATATCAAAATGGGACAAAATACAGCGACACCTTAAAGGCTCTCGAAGTCGAAAGCGGCAATATCAGACTTCATCCTTGTCTCAATTTAAATTTGGTTAGCGCTTATGATCATAGCCCCGGTCGGCCAGTAAATAATCTGCGGTTAACTCCTTGAGCAAGTCTGGAGCGACTGTACAGTCAGCAACAGTGCCAGACGTTAAAGTTGCTCTGAGTGGCATACCGTGTGCGTCTACGGCCAGGTGTAGCTTGCTGTTGAGCCCCCTTTTGTAAGGCCCATTTCATCATTCCCACCTACAGCTCCAGTGCCATGAAGGTGGACTTTTATATGAGTTGCATCAATCATCAACCATTCCATATCTGCTTCGCAGGTAAGATTTTCAAGAATCGATGCCCATACACCTTTATTTTTCCAACGGCAAAAGCGACGATGGGTATTTTTCCAACAACCGTAATCAGGAGGCAGATCTCTCCATGGAGAGCCTGTTCTTAAGATCCAGAATACTGCATTAATAAACAATCGGTTATCCTTTGCGACGCCGCCCCATTTGCCTTTTCTACCAGGAAGTAAGGACTCGATTCTTTCCCAGGAGCGATCAGAAATGTCGTGTCGACGATGTGCTAGAGGCTGTCGTCACAAGATTTCAGCCCAGATAGCAATAAATCGAATCTGGATGCTTGCCAGAAAGGAGGACGCTCTTTTGGCAAATCGAGTCGCAATCCCTCTCCACTGCTTAATTTTCGCAAAGACATTCTCAACAACATGGCGGTTTTTATAGAGAGCACTATCAAACTTTCGATAATGCTTTCTATGTTTTCGTGGTGGAATGACAGGCTGCATCCCTTGTTCTTCGGCTTGTTTAATGATTGAATCGCTATCATAGCCCCGGTCGGCCAGTAAATAATCTGCGGTTAACTCCTTGAGCAAGTCTGGAGCGACTGTACAGTCAGCAAGAGTGCCAGACGTTAAAGTTGCTCTGAGTGGCATACCGTGTGCGTCTACGGCCAGGTGTAGCTTGCTGTTGAGCCCCCTTTTGTAAGGCCCATTTCATCATTCCCACCTACAGCTCCAGTGCCATGAAGGTGGACTTTTATATGAGTTGCATCAATCATCAACCATTCCATATCTGCTTCGCAGGTAAGATTTTCAAGAATCGATGCCCATACACCTTTATTTTTCCAACGGCAAAAGCGACGGTGGGTATTTTTCCAACAACCGTAATCAGGAGGCAGATCTCTCCATGGAGAGCCTGTTCTTAAGATCCAGAATACTGCATTAATAAACAATCGGTTATCCTTTGCGACGCCGCCCCATTTGCCTTTTCTACCAGGAAGTAAGGACTCGATTCTTTCCCAGGAGCGATCAGAAATGTCGTGTCGACGATGTGCTAATAAAGCTAATTTTTTCATTTTAAAATAATATCATAGCCTTACATCTTGTGACGACAGCCCCTAGCTTACATCAAATAATACGCTGCTAATATAGCACTTAACCAATGACATATGGTTAACATTATTGGTTCAACTAACATAATATCGATTCACTAAAAAAATTAAAAAGGTAATCAAATATAACCAAATGGACATGAAGATGTTAATACATCTGGAAATCCAAAATACTTTACGTTTAAATCAAGTAATGGGATAATTATCAATATTAAACCCGACAATAAACGATAGAATATTAGAAACTTATTAAAGAAATTTTTGCCAATTAAGGCTATATTTATACAGCAACTAAATTCTTCTATTGATTGACTTAACTTAAGGTATCCCATGGCTGAGTGGAATGGTGATTATGTTAGCCCTTATGCTGAACATGGTAAAAAAAGCGAGCAAGTAAAAAAGATCACAGTATCTATCCCATTAAAAGTACTTAAAATTTTGACAGACGAGCGCACTCGTAGACAAATTAATAATTTACGCCATGCAACAAACAGTGAATTGCTATGTGAAGCGTTTTTACACGCCTTCACTGGGCAACCGTTGCCAAATGACGATGATTTACGTAAAGAACGTGATGATGAGATTCCAGAAGCAGCAAAAATCGTTATGCGCCAAAAAGGTATTGATCCAGACACATGGGAATATTAATTATTTGTCTTATTCTTTAAAGATCAAATAACTAAAGTTTTTTGTAAAAATAGTCTTAGGGGCTGTCGTCACAAGATGTAAGGCTATGATATTATTTTAAAATGAAAAAATTAGCTTTATTAGCACATCGTCGACACGACATTTCTGATCGCTCCTGGGAAAGAATCGAGTCCTTACTTCCTGGTAGAAAAGGCAAATGGGGCGGCGTCGCAAAGGATAACCGATTGTTTATTAATGCAGTATTCTGGATCTTAAGAACAGGCTCTCCATGGAGAGATCTGCCTCCTGATTACGGTTGTTGGAAAAATACCCATCGTCGCTTTTGCCGTTGGAAAAATAAAGGTGTATGGGCATCGATTCTTGAAAATCTTACCTGCGAAGCAGATATGGAATGGTTGATGATTGATGCAACTCATATAAAAGTCCACCTTCATGGCACTGGAGCTGTAGGTGGGAATGATGAAATGGGCCTTACAAAAGGGGGCTCAACAGCAAGCTACACCTGGCCGTAGACGCACACGGTATGCCACACAGAGCAACTTTAACGTCTGGCACTGTTGCTGACTGTACAGTCGCTCCAGACTTGCTCAAGGAGTTAACCGCAGATTATTTACTGGCCGACCGGGGTTATGATAGCGATTCAATCATTAAACAAGCCGAAGAACAAGGGATGCAGCCTGTCATTCCACCACGAAAACATAGAAAGCATTATCGAAAGTTTGATAGTGCTCTCTATAAAAACCGCCATGTTGTTGAGAATGTCTTTGCGAAAATTAAGCAGTGGAGAGGGATTGGGACTCGATTTGCCAAAAGAGCGTCCTCCTTTCTGGCAAGCATCCAGATTCGATTTATTGCTATCTGGGCTGAAATCTTGTGACGACAGCCCCTAGGGGCTGTCGTCACAAGATGTAAGGCTATGATATTATTTTAAAATGAAAAAATTAGCTTTATTAGCACATCGTCGACACGACATTTCTGATCGCTCCTGGGAAAGAATCGAGTCCTTACTTCCTGGTAGAAAAGGCAAATGGGGCGGCGTCGCAAAGGATAACCGATTGTTTATTAATGCGGTATTCTGGATCTTAAGAACAGGCTCTCCATGGAGAGATCTGCCTCCTGATTACGGTTGTTGGAAAAATACCCATCGTCGCTTTTGCCGTTGGAAAAATAAAGGTGTATGGGCATCGATTCTTGAAAATCTTACCTGCGAAGCAGATATGGAATGGTTGATGATTGATGCAACTCATATAAAAGTCCACCTTCATGGCACTGGAGCTGTAGGTGGGAATGATGAAATGGGCCTTACAAAAGGGGGCTCAACAGCAAGCTACACCTGGCCGTAGACGCACACGGTATGCCACACAGAGCAACTTTAACGTCTGGCACTGTTGCTGACTGTACAGTCGCTCCAGACTTGCTCAAGGAGTTAACCGCAGATTATTTACTGGCCGACCGGGGCTATGATAGCGATTCAATCATTAAACAAGCCGAAGAACAAGGGATGCAGCCTGTCATTCCACCACGAAAACATAGAAAGCATTATCGAAAGTTTGATAGTGCTCTCTATAAAAACCGCCATGTTGTTGAGAATGTCTTTGCGAAAATTAAGCAGTGGAGAGGGATTGGGACTCGATTTGCCAAAAGAGCGTCCTCCTTTCTGGCAAGCATCCAGATTCGATTTATTGCTATCTGGGCTGAAATCTTGTGACGACAGCCCCTAGTTTAATTGTTTTTAATTCAACAAATTTGGTTTTATAAAACAGTATCACCCCGATATTAAGCGAAGTGTTACTCCTATATTATAAGCATGATTTTGGCTTGTATCATTGAGCCATTATTATTTTTTCATGCCTGGAATATTGAATCGCTGCTTGAAGCGATCAACACGGCCGCCGGCAGCCACATCACGCTGTTTACCTGTATAGAATGGATGACATTTACCACAAACATCCAAATTCAGATCATGATTAACAGTTGATTTAATTTTCATTACATCACCGCAAGAACAAGTCGCAGTAACTTCTTCATATTTAGGGTGAATATCTTTTTTCATAGAAAACCTCTACTTAGGCCGCATCGCTATCTAACCCTAGACACCATACGTCAAATCGATTAAGAATAGTGGTTAGTAATCAAAATTACTAACAAAGGTGGCCGATCATACAGAAAATCTGTTTATAGCGCAATGAGGCCCATTCCCAGTCGAAAAGCAACAAACACATAAAGCGTTATGCAGCCATTAGATGAGCTAAAAATACTTCATTTGGAGAAAAATAGCCCAACGATTTTCGTCCCCGAGTATTAAGTATGTGCTCGATTTCTGCAATCTCATTGTCCGTGACTTGGTTGAAGTCCGTTCCTTTTGGGTAAAAACGGCGGATAAGTCCGTTACTGTGTTCATTTAAACCACACTCCCATGAGTGATAAGGCCTGGCAAAGAAGACATCAGCACCGGTGATCTCAGTTATCTGTTTATGCATGGAGAACTCAGAACCGTTATCAGCCGTCAGGGTTTTAAAATGACAGAAAGTATTTGCCATGATATCACGGAAGGCTTCTACAACAGTCTCAGCGCGTTTATTCGGCAACCTGCGGATAATAACCTGTCTGGTAGCTTTATCCGCCAAAGTTAATAAGACACGAGTTTCGCACGGACATATAAAGCTCTAAAAATAGCTAAAATAATGTTTTATCCACAAGATGTGTGATAACATAAAATATATTTTAATTTCAATATCTTATGTTTTAATTGGCAATTTTTTCGAATTATATATTATATCGAATTGAGCTTAAAAATAACTTGTTTATTTGTCGGCGCGAAACTCGTGTAAGAATGACTTCTGATCCTTACCAAATACAGTATCAATTTCAAAATGACCGGGTTGTTGCTTGAGATCAGCCTCAGCTGGTCTCTCTTCAATACCCACTCTATCAGGAATAGCGCTACGCTTGGGTTCTCCCTTGCCATAGCGATAATATTTGCCTCGATGAGGAAGCTGGAGATAGAGATTTCCTCCTGCCAGTCGGTCTCTCTTGATATAGCGATAGAGCGTATTTTTACTGACAGAAACCCCATCACGAGTTTCGCACCAATAAAAAACGCTCTATTTTTAAGTTTAATTCAGCATAATATATAAAGAGAAAAAACCTTCTAAATCATAAGCAACTTATTGTAATTTAAGTAAATTTATACGTCTTGGTAAGTTACAGATTAATCATCGCTTTAAGCCATTTCTAGAATTTTATATGCCCATGCGAAACTCGTGCCCATGTTTCAAACGCAGCCTTCCACTGATAACGGCAGGCGAAGTATGTAAAGCAAGCTCTTTACGGATAAAAGCCTGCGTTTCTGTGGTTTGCTGATTAAACGCATTCCGCCGAGATGTGTTCATACGTCTGGCTTTCGCTAAGGTATCAGCCCTTCTGCAAAAATAAAGTCCATTGAAAGCAGGATCCGTATTACGCTTGAGTTCCCTGCTGACAGTTGAACGAGAAAGCCCCAATTCTCTAGGGGCTGTCGTCACAAGATAAAAATACCGAGGATAGTATATTTAATACCCATATTATGGTCAAAATTCACTCGGGATCATACTGGTATGATGAGTAATTTAATCAAACTTGAGGTGTAAAGCTACCTTTTTCTATTTATTTTTAACTAAAAAATGAACAATCTATACCTGTCTTTAACTCGTGACGATAGCCCCTAGAGGCTGTCGTCACAAGATTTCAGCCCAGATAGCAATAAATCGAATCTGGATGCTTGCCAGAAAGGAGGACGCTCTTTTGGCAAATCGAGTCGCAATCCCTCTCCACTGCTTAATTTTCGCAAAGACATTCTCAACAACATGGCGGTTTTTATAGAGAGCACTATCAAACTTTCGATAATGCTTTCTATGTTTTCGTGGTGGAATGACAGGCTGCATCCCTTGTTCTTCGGCTTGTTTAATGATTGAATCGCTATCATAGCCCCGGTCGGCCAGTAAATAATCTGCGGTTAACTCCTTGAGCAAGTCTGGAGCGACTGTACAGTCAGCAACAGTGCCAGACGTTAAAGTTGCTCTGAGTGGCATACCGTGTGCGTCTACGGCCAGGTGTAGCTTGCTGTTGAGCCCCCTTTTGTAAGGCCCATTTCATCATTCCCACCTACAGCTCCAGTGCCATGAAGGTGGACTTTTATATGAGTTGCATCAATCATCAACCATTCCATATCTGCTTCGCAGGTAAGATTTTCAAGAATCGATGCCCATACACCTTTATTTTTCCAACGGCAAAAGCGACGGTGGGTATTTTTCCAACAACCGTAATCAGGAGGGAGATCTCTCCATGGAGAGCCTGTTCTTAAGATCCAGAATACTGCATTAATAAACAATCGGTTATCCTTTGCGACGCCGCCCCATTTGCCTTTTCTACCAGGAAGTAAGGACTCGATTCTTTCCCAGGAGCGATCAGAAATGTCGTGTCGACGATGTGCTAATAAAGCTAATTTTTTCATTTTAAAATAATATCATAGCCTTACATCTTGTGACGACAGCCCCTAGTACGCAAGGGCTTTTTTTGTCTATAGAAGGTTCAACTAATCGCCATAGGTCTTTAGGTCGAAAACATCTACTTTTTAGCCATCGGCTAACAGTGTCATGAGATAAAGGCGATGGGCTTACTTCTGATAACGCCAAACCAGAGTATCTTAAACTGCTTACTTGTAAGAATGTTTTATAGATATCTTTAATACATGGATAACCGGACAAAATATGAACACCCTGATTTTTTCTTGGTTTTAAATTTATACTTCTTTTTTGGAGATTGCGAAACTCGTGTATATATTATATCAAATTGAGCTTAAAAATAACTTGTTTATTTGTCGGCGCGAAACTCGTGGTTAACAGAGGTTGTTTATCCTCTAACCCGGCAGGATAAAAAATCTGCTAAAAAAGTGACCTTCCGCAACATGTATCGACATGTCTTTAAAGTCGATCCACTTGCTTGTCTCATATGCGGGAAAAAATTACTTTTCGCAGGAATGAATTTTGGATTGAAGCTTAAAGAGCTTATGGCTCGTCACGACGACCTGGCACGTTTGCGGTGGCAATAAAAACTTACTACAGGGTAGATCTACCTTTTGTTCAAAACTGATTAATAATTAATCGTTTTTTAACCATCTATTCCGTTCTTTATCTCAACCTTCAACCTTCAAAAATAATTCTGGCAAAACTTAGGGGCTGTCGTCACAAGATGTAAGGCTATGATATTATTTTAAAATGAAAAAATTAGCTTTATTAGCACATCGTCGACACGACATTTCTGATCGCTCCTGGGAAAGAATCGAGTCCTTACTTCCTGGTAGAAAAGGCAAATGGGGCGGCGTCGCAAAGGATAACCGATTGTTTATTAATGCAGCACGAGTTTCGCGCCGACAAATAAACAAGTTATTTTTAAGCTCAATTCGATATAATATATAATTCGAAAAAATTGCCAATTAAAACATAAGATATTGAAATTAAAATATATTTTATGTTATCACACATCTTGTGGATAAAACATTATTTTAGCTATTTTTAGAGCTTTATATGTTCGTGCGAAACTCGTGTGCAGTATTCTGGAGCTTAAGAACAGGCTCTCCATGGAGAGATTTGCCTCCTGATTACGGTTGTTGGAAAAATACCCACCGTCGCTTTTGCCGTTGGAAAAATAAAGGTGTATGGGCATCGATTCTTGAAAATCTTACCTGCGAAGCAGATATGGAATGGTTGATGATTGATGCAACTCATATAAAAGTCCACCTTCATGGCACTGGAGCTGTAGGTGGGAATGATGAAATGGGCCTTACAAAAGGGGGCTCAACAGCAAGCTACACCTGGCCGTAGACGCACACGGTATGCCACTCAGAGCAACTTTAACGTCTGGCACTGTTGCTGACTGTACAGTCGCTCCAGACTTGCTCAAGGAGTTAACTGCAGATTATTTACTGGCCGACCGGGGCTATGATAGCGATTCAATCATTAAACAAGCCGAAGAACAGGGGATGCAGCCTGTCATTCCACCACGAAAACATAGAAAGCATTATCGAAAGTTTGATAGTGCTCTCTATAAAAACCACCATGTTGTTGAAAATCTCTTTGCGAAAATTAAGCAGTGGAGAGAGATTGCGACTCGATTTGCCAAAAGAGCGTTCTCCTTTCTGGCAAGCATCCAGATTCGATTTATTGCTATCTGGGCTGAAATCTTGTGACGACAGCCCCTAGCGCCTGTGGCAATATCGCGAATATTAGACATCTGAGAACCTAAATGGAAATGTAATAATTGCAAACTTTCCAGACGCCCTTCACTTCTTAATGTATCAATCAACTGCAAAACCTGAGCCGCGGCCAAACCAAATTTTGATTTCTCACCACCACTCGCTTGCCATTTACCCGAACCTTGTGACGCCAAACGCGCTCGTACTCCCAAACGAGGAATAACATCTAACCTTTTAGCTTCATCCAAAACTAGGGCAATTTCAGTCATTTTTTCAATCACTAAGTAGACTTTATGGCCAAGCTTTTCACCGATCAACGCTAAACGAATATATTCCCGATCTTTATAGCCATTACAAACAATCACTGATTTCGTCATACCTGCATGCGCTAATACAGCCATTAATTCTGCTTTGGAGCCGGCTTCTAAACCTAACGGTTCTCCTGATCTCACTAAAGTTTCAATCACTCGCCGCTGCTAATTTACCTTAATTGGGTAGACAAGAAAGTAATCACCTTGATAGCCATAATCACGATGCGCCCGTTCAAATGCAGCATTAACACGAGTTTCGCACAGGCATATAAAATTCCAGAAATGGCTTAAAAGTAATGATTAATCTGCAAGTTACTAAAACACATAAATTTTATTAAATTACAATAAGTTGCATTTAATTTATAAGGTTTTATCTATTTATATATTATGCTGAATTAAACTTAAAAATAGAGCGTTTTTTTATTGGTGCGAAACTCGTGATTAATTGACCGCAATCGATGTTGTAAAATTTGCGGAAAAAAAAACAGGGCCGGCAAACGTAGATGTTGCTGTTCTTCCTGTACTTGTTCAACTAAGGTGGCTAAATCAATTTTCGCGTCTGGTTGGTCAAGATGGTCGACTCCGGCGACGACTTGTCACCGTCTTCCAGTTTCAATAAATCCATCAACACCAAAACCGCCTGTATCGCATTCTAGGGGCTGTCGTCACAAGATGTAAGGCTATGATATTATTTTAAAATGAAAAAATTAGCTTTATTAGCACATCGTCGACACGACATTTCTGATCGCTCCTGGGAAAGAATCGAGTCCTTACTTCCTGGTAGAAAAGGCAAATGGGGGGCGTCGCAAAGGATAACCGATTGTTTATTAATGCAGTATTCTGGATCTTAAGAACAGGCTCTCCATGGAGAGATCTGCCTCCTGATTACGGTTGTTGGAAAAATACCCACCGTCGCTTTTGCCGTTGGAAAAATAAAGGTGTATGGGCATCGATTCTTGAAAATCTTACCTGCGAAGCAGATATGGAATGGTTGATGATTGATGCAACTCATATAAAAGTCCACCTTCATGGCACTGGAGCTGTAGGTGGGAATGATGAAATGGGCCTTACAAAAGGGGGCTCAACAGCACGCTACACCTGGCCGTAGACGCACACGGTATGCCACTCAGAGCAACTTTAACGTCTGGCACTGTTGCTGACTGTACAGTCGCTCCAGACTTGCTCAAGGAGTTAACCGCAGATTATTTACTGGCCGACCGGGGCTATGATAGCGATTCAATCATTAAACAAGCCGAAGAACAGGGGATGCAGCCTGTCATTCCACCACGAAAACATAGAAAGCATTATCGAAAGTTTGATAGTGCTCTCTATAAAAACCGCCATGTTGTTGAGAATGTCTTTGCGAAAATTAAGCAGTGGAGAGGGATTGCGACTCGATTTGCCAAAAGAGCGTCCTCCTTTCTGGCAAGGATCCAGATTCGATTTATTGCTATCTGGGCTGAAATCTTGTGACGACAGCCCCTAGGGGCTGTCGTCACAAGATGTAAGGCTATGATATTATTTTAAAATGAAAAAATTAGCTTTATTAGCACATCGTCGACACGACATTCCTGATCGCTCCTGGGAAAGAATCGAGTCCTTACTTCCTGGTAGAAAAGGCAAATGGGGCGGCGTCGCAAAGGATAACCGATTGTTTATTAATGCAGTATTCTGGATCTTAAGAACAGGCTCTCCATGGAGAGATCTGCCTCCTGATTACGGTTGTTGGAAAAATACCCATCGTCGCTTTTGCCGTTGGAAAAATAAAGGTGTATGGGCATCGATTCTTGAAAATCTTACCTGCGAAGCAGGTATGGAATGGTTGATGATTGATGCAACTCATATAAAAGTCCACCTTCATGGCACTGGAGCTGTAGGTGGGAATGATGAAATGGGCCTTACAAAAGGGGGCTCAACAGCACGCTACACCTGGCCGTAGACGCACACGGTATGCCACTCAGAGCAACTTTAACGTCTGGCACTGTTGCTGACTGTACAGTCGCTCCAGACTTGCTCAAGGAGTTAACCGCAGATTATTTACTGGCCGACCGGGGCTATGATAGCGATTCAATCATTAAACAAGCCGAAGAACAAGGGATGCAGCCTGTCATTCCACCACGAAAACATAGAAAGCATTATCGAAAGTTTGATAGTGCTCTCTATAAAAACCGCCATGTTGTTGAGAATGTCTTTGCGAAAATTAAGCAGTGGAGAGGGATTGCGACTCGATTTGCCAAAAGAGCGTCCTCCTTTCTGGCAAGCATCCAGATTCGATTTATTGCTATCTGGGCTGAAATCTTGTGACGACAGCCCCTAGAATGCGATACAGGCGGTTTTGGTGTTGATGGATTTATTGAAACTGGAAGACGGTGACAAGTCGTCGCCGGAGGCGACCATCTTGATATAGCGATAGAGCGTATTTTTACTGACAAAAACCCCATGTTTCAAACGCAGCCTTCCACTGATAACGGCAGGCGAAGTATGTAAAGCAAGCTCTTTACGGATAAAAGCCTGCGTTTCTGTGGTTTGCTGATTAAACGCATTCCGCGGAGATGTGTTCATACGTCTGGCTTTCGCTAAGGTATCAGCCCTTCTGCAAGAATAAAGTCCATTGAAAGCAGGATCCGTATTACGCTTGAGTTCCCTACTGACAGTTGAACGAGAAAGCCCCAATTCTCTAGCAATAGTGGCCTGAGTAACACCGTCAATTATTCGTTTTTCGATATAAAAGCGCTCATGTAAATTCAAATGTTTTCCCTTCATACAACAGTATCTCTTATGGGGTCATTACAGTAAGTTTATCTATGTCACGAGTTTCGCACCAATAAAAAAACGCTCTATTTTTAAGTTTAATTCAGCATAATATATAAATAGATAAAACCTTATAAATTAAATGCAACTTATTGTAATTTAATAAAATTTATGTGTTTTAGTAACTTGCAGATTAATCATTACTTTTAAGCCATTTCTGGAATTTTATATGCCTGTGCGAAACTCGTGTATGTATGACCAAGGATTCACTTTGTTGCATTTCGTTTGGGAATTGGGGACGGCTCTTGGTGGCGTCGGCTGTGGGGTAGCCACCATAAGCGCTAACTAAAAATCATAATGATATATAATTGCTACTCATAATTGAGAAGAGATGATGTAAATGATATCTAGCACAAATTTAGCTTTTGACGACTGGGAAAAAATAACGATGCTTCTACCTGATGGATGGGAAGATAAGGCTCGTGAATGTGGAGCTTTGAAATTTGGGCGTCAATTTACTAGCCCTGCTCTTTTGCTCAGGGTATTGCTGATTTATTTTTGTACAGGTTGCTCAATGCGTGAAACTGTAGCACGAGCGGCGGCGGCGGGTTTAGTCAATATCTCAGATGTTGCATTGTTGAAACGTATTGATAAATGTGGTGAGTGGCTCCGATGGATGACTGAAGGTATTATCGAGAAAACATCAAAGAATGTTGATATTCCTGAATCCATAAGCCATCGATCACTTATTGTGGTAGACGGCTCAGTGGTAAAAGAGCCGGGTAGCAATTCCCCAGACTGGCGAATTCACTACGCAATGGATATCAGAACATTAAACTGTCACCAATCACTTATTACCCCGATCAGTGATGGCGAAACGTTGACAAGGTTTAGTGTGGAGAAAGGAAGCATCGTCATTGCTGACAGAGGATTCAACCACCGTACTGGAATAAAGCATATTATTGATCAGGGAGCAGATGTCGTGGTCAGAATGAATTTACGGGGACTTCCGTTACTTTCCATAGAAGGCAATAAATTTCAACAACTCAACCATCTCCGCACCTTGGCACAAGGTGAGTACGGAGAATGGCCAGCAATCATGCTATTAGAGGGAGTTGAATATCCCGTACGTGTATGCGCTTACCGCAAAACAGAAGCACAACGGATTGAAAGTGAAAGAAAATACCTGAAAAAAATCAGTAAAAATCAGAGAAAACATAACCCTGAAGTCCAAGAAATAACTGGCTATGTAGTGATAGTCACCACGCTAAAAGAACTAAGTAAAGAAGATATTTTAGGGCTTTACAGACAGCGATGGTAGATAGAACTTGCTTTTAAACGCATGAAATCCTTAATAAAACTAGGACACCTAAAAAAGAAAAATCCTATAGGGGTAAAGGCATGGCTACAAGGAAAATTGTTCGTTTCCTGTCTGTTAGAGCGTCTACTTGCAATCAGCAGACATTTTTCCCCTCAAAAATTCGGATAAAGAACTTAATGATTTAGCTAGCAGATGGCAATCCATATCACTGATATTTAACCTGTTAATTTACAGTCTTTGTCCCGCTGTATCACTCTTTGAATGTATATCAAAATGGGACAAAAT
Source organism: Coronaproctus castanopsis (assembly GCA_032883995.1). Lineage (NCBI taxonomy): Eukaryota > Metazoa > Arthropoda > Insecta > Hemiptera > Monophlebidae > Coronaproctus > Coronaproctus castanopsis. Next base: position 2,893,533 of record JAOQIE010000004.1, on the reverse strand, counting down.
ACAGCGACACCTTAAAGGCTCTCGAAGTCGAAAGCGGCAATATCAGACTTCATCCTTGTCTCAATTTAAATTTGGTTAGCGCTTATGGGGGTAGCCACCATAAGCGCTAACTAAAAATCATAATGATATATAATTGCTACTCATAATTGAGAAGAGATGATGTAAATGATATCTAGCACAAATTTAGCTTTTGACGACTGGGAAAAAATAACGATGCTTCTACCTGATGGATGGGAAGATAAGGCTCGTGAATGTGGAGCTTTGAAATTTGGGCGTCAATTTACTAGCCCTGCTCTTTTGCTCAGGGTATTGCTGATTTATTTTTGTACAGGTTGCTCAATGCGTGAAACTGTAGCACGAGCGGCGGCGGCGGGTTTAGTCAATATCTCAGATGTTGCATTATTGAAACGTATTGATAAATGTGGTGAGTGGCTCCGATGGATGACTGAAGGTATTATCGAGAAAACATCAAAGAATGTTGATATTCCTGAATCCATAAGCCATCGATCACTTATTGTGGTAGACGGCTCAGTGGTAAAAGAGCCGGGTAGCAATTCCCCAGACTGGCGAATTCACTACGCAATGGATATCAGAACATTAAACTGTCACCAATCACTTATTACCCCGATCAGTGATGGCGAAACGTTGACAAGGTTTAGTGTGGAGAAAGGAAGCATCGTCATTGCTGACAGAGGATTCAACCACCGTACTGGAATAAAGCATATTATTGATCAGGGAGCAGATGTCGTGGTCAGAATGAATTTACGGGGACTTCCGTTACTTTCCATAGAAGGCAATAAATTTCAACAACTCAACCATCTCCGCACCTTGGCACAAGGTGAGTACGGAGAATGGCCAGCAATCATGCTATTAGAGGGAGTTGAATATCCCGTACGTGTATGCGCTTACCGCAAAACAGAAGCACAACGGATTGAAAGTGAAAGAAAATACCTGAAAAAAATCAGTAAAAATCAGAGAAAACATAACCCTGAAGTCCAAGAAATAACTGGCTATGTAGTGATAGTCACCACGCTAAAAGAACTAAGTAAAGAAGATATTTTAGGGCTTTACAGACAGCGATGGCAGATAGAACTTGCTTTTAAACGCATGAAATCCTTAATAAAACTAGGACACCTAAAAAAGAAAAATCCTATAGGGGTAAAGGCATGGCTACAAGGAAAATTGTTCGTTTCCTGTCTGTTAGAGCGTCTGCTGGCAATCAGCAGACATTTTTCCCCTCAAAAATTCGGATAAAGAACTTAATGATTTAGCTAGCAGATGGCAATCCATATCACTGATATTTAACCTGTTAATTTACAGTCTTTGTCCCGCTGTATCACTCTTTGAATGTATATCAAAATGGGACAAAATACAGCGACACCTTAAAGGCTCTCGAAGTCGAAAGCGGCAATATCAGACTTCATCCTTGTCTCAATTTAAATTTGGTTAGCGCTTATGGGGTAGCCACTGCCTCGGTATATTGGGCTATGTTTCTTTTGATGCGTTGGTATATACGCCATACTCTTTCACAACGTGATATCCGTGCTAATAAACAGTTTGCATTACCTGACTTCTCTTTATCACGAGTTTCGCACGGACATATAAAGCTCTAAAAATAGCTAAAATAATGTTTTATCCACAAAATGCGCGATATCATAAAATATATTTTAATTTCAATATCTTATGTTTTAATTGGCAATTTTTTCGAATTATATATTCAATCGAATTGAGCTTAAAAATAACTTGTTTATTTGTCGGCGCGAAACTCGTGTTTATTAAAGCGCCTGTTCATGTATAAGAAATTAATACCCGAAAAGGTTACTAATTAACCTATTCCATGATGAACCCATTTTTATTTTTTCTAAGTTTTGCCAGAATTATTTTTGAAGGTTGAAGGTTGAGATAAAGAACGGAATAGATGGTTAAAAAACGATTAATTATTAATCAGTTTTGAACAAAAGATAGATCTACCCTGTAGTAAGTTTTTATTGCCACCGCAAACGTGCCAGGTCGTCGTGACGAGCCATAAGCTCTTTAAGCTTCAATCCAAAATTCATTCCTGCGAAAAGTGATTTTTTCCCGCATATGAGACAAGCAAGATGGTCGCCTCCGGCGACGACTTGTCACCGTCTTCCAGTTTCAATAAATCCATCAACACCAAAACCGCCTGTATCGCATTCTAGGGGCTGTCGTCACAAGATGTAAGGCTATGATATTATTTTAAAATGAAAAAATTAGCTTTATTAGCACATCGTCGACACGACATTTCTGATCGCTCCTGGGAAAGAATCGAGTCCTTACTTCCTGGTAGAAAAGGCAAATGGGGCGGCGTCGCAAAGGATAACCGATTGTTTATTAATGCAGTATTCTGGATCTTAAGAACAGGCTCTCCATGGAGAGATCTGCCTCCTGATTACGGTTGTTGGAAAAATACCCATCGTCGCTTTTGCCGTTGGAAAAATAAAGGTGTATGGGCATCGATTCTTGAAAATCTTACCTGCGAAGCAGATATGGAATGGTTGATGATTGATGCAACTCATATAAAAGTCCACCTTCATGGCACTGGAGCTGTAGGTGGGAATGATGAAATGGGCCTTACAAAAGGGGGGCTCAACAGCAAGCTACACCTGGCCGTAGACGCACACGGTATGCCACTCAGAGCAACTTTAACGTCTGGCACTGTTGCTGACTGTACAGTCGCTCCAGACTTGCTCAAGGAGTTAACCGCAGATTATTTACTGGCCGACCGGGGCTATGATAGCGATTCAATCATTAAACAAGCCGAAGAACAAGGGATGCAGCTTGTCATTCCACCACGAAAACATAGAAAGCATTATCGAAAGTTTGATAGTGCTCTCTATAAAAACCGCCATGTTGTTGAGAATGTCTTTGCGAAAATTAAGCAGTGGAGAGGGATTGCGACTCGATTTGCCAAAAGAGCGTCCTCCTTTCTGGTAAGCATCCAGATTCGATTTATTGCTATCTGGGCTGAAATCTTGTGACGACAGCCCCTAAACCTAGGTATTTAAACAATCTGGTAAAAAAAACAGATAAAATATTTGTCTTCATATTGAACTCAGCCGTTTGTAGCCATATCTTAATCACATCTCTTATTTAATATTTAATTGTACCTATCAAGTAGTATAATTAATCACAGGATGTTTTTATTATGACAAATCCGTTACTAACGAAATCTGTGTTACCTCATTTTTCAACCATTACACCGCAAGATGTTCTCCCTGCGATAAAAACCGTATTAGACAACTATCGGCAGACAATTGAGACCATAGTTAAAGAAAATAGCACCTTTAACTGGCATAATTTATGTCAACCATTAGAAGAAGCTAACAACAAACTCTCTCGAGCCTGGTCACCCGTAGGTCATCTCAATGCAGTAAAAAATAGCACCGAATTACGAGAAGTATATGATACCTGTTTACCTATGCTATCAGAATTTAGTACCTGGATGGGACAACATACCGGTCTTTACCAAGCTTATAAATCGTTAAAAAATAGTGCTGAATTTAATACCCTCAAACAAGCACAACGTAAATCAATTGAAAATACGTTACGTGATTTTGAATTATCCGGAATTGGTTTACCAGCAGAAAAAAAGAAACGTTATGGTGAAATTGCTATTCGAATTGCCGAATTAAAAACTAAGTTTAGCAATAATGTGTTAGATGCAACGATGGGTTGGACGAAACTGATTAAAAATAGTGATCAGTTAACTGGCATACCGAAAAGTGCTCTTTTAGCAGCAAAAGCATTAGCTAAATCTAAAGGAGAAGAAGGCTGGTTATTCACGTTGGATATGCCAAGCTATCTGCCAATTATGACTTATGCTGATAATCGTCAACTACGCCAAGAAATGCATCACGCCTATAATACCCGTGCTTCTGATCAGGGACCAAACGCTGGTAAATGGGATAATAGTGACATTATGGATGAAATTTTAGCCTTACGTTACGAATTAGCACAATTACTTGGTTTTAATAATTTTGCTGAAAAATCTTTAGCCACTAAAATGGCCGAATCACCCAAACAGGTTCTGGATTTTCTTACTGATCTTGCGCAACGAGCCTACCATCAAGGTGAAAAAGAGCTTGCGGAATTGACCCAGTTTGCTAAGGATCACTACGGAATTGAGAAACTTGAGCCCTGGGATCTGGGTTACTATATTGAAAAACAAAAACAGCATAAATTTTCAATTGATAATGAACAACTACGTGCTTACTTTCCAGAACAACAGGTTATCAACGGTCTGTTCGAAGTCATTAACAGAATTTATGGTTTGACAGCAAAAGAGCGTCATGATGTGGAGATATGGCATCCCGATGTACGTTTCTTCGAATTATATAATGAACGTGGTGATTTATGCGGCAGCTTCTATTTAGATCTCTATGCCCGAGAACATAAACGTGGCGGTGCCTGGATGAATGATTGTGCGGGCAGATTAAAGCATATCAATGGTAGCTACCAAAAACCTGTGGCTTACCTAACCTGTAATTTTAACCAACCTGTTGGTGATAAACCCGCGCTGTTTACCCATGATGAAGTTATTACCTTATTTCATGAGTTTGGCCATGGTTTACACCATATGTTAACCCAAATTGATGTAGCGGATGTAGCTGGTATTAATGGGGTGCCGTGGGATGCGGTCGAACTACCCAGTCAATTTATGGAAAATTGGTGTTGGCAACCTGAAGCACTTACCTTCATTTCAGGTCATTATGAAACAGGTGAACCGTTACCAAAATCAATGTTAGATAATATGTTAGCAGGCAAAAATTATCAGGCCGCAATGTTTATTCTTCGTCAATTAGAATTCGGTTTGTTTGATTTTCGCTTACATACTGAATATTCTCCGCAAAAAGGCGGCCAAATTTTATCAACCTTACGATCGGTTAAACAACAGGTTGCTGTAGTGCCGTCACCCGAGTGGGGCCGTTTCCCTCATGCATTTAGCCATATTTTTGCCGGTGGTTATGGTGCCGGTTACTATAGTTATTTATGGGCCGACGTTTTAGCTGCCGATGCATTTTCACGATTTACCGAGGAAGGTATTTTTAATCGCAGTACTGGGTTATCATTTCTTGATAATATTTTAAGTCGTGGTGGTTCAGAGGAAGCGATGGTACTGTTTGAACGTTTCCGCGGACGAAAACCTAAGCTGGATGCAATGTTACAAAGTTATGGTATTAATGTATAAATGGCAATTGATATTCAATTAATTTGTGAACCTGGCGCTTCTCAAAGCGCCTTATCGCTGATTGCTGACAAATGGCAACTTAAACACACGCCTGCTGCATTAATGGCATTAGTGCTAACACCGCAGTATTTACAATTAAAAAAATTGGACGAACCTAAATTAGGTGGCATTTACGTTGATTTTGTTTCAGGGGCAATGAGACACCGACGTAAATTTGGTGGTGGTCGAAATGAAGCTATTGCCAAAGCAGTTGACATCAAAAAATCCTATTTACCGACGATTGTTGATGCTACTGCCGGTCTTGGCAGAGATGCTTTTGTCCTTGCTGCACTAGGCTGTGAAGTCCGGCTGTATGAACGTTATGCCATAGTTGCGGCACTTCTTGATGACGGATTACAACGGGGTTACGCTGACGCTGAAATAGGAGGCTGGTTAAGACAGAGAATGACATTGCTACACGCTTCAAGCATCGATGCATTGACAACGCTGTCACCCGCACCAGATGTAGTTTATCTCGATCCGATGTATCCCCATCGACAAAAGAGTGCCTTAGTAAAAAAAGAAATGCGCGTTTTTCAATCGCTTGTTGGTAATGATGACGATGCTGACAGCCTTTTAATTCCGGCAATGACAATAGCTAAACGCCGGGTTGTGGTGAAACGACCCAATTATGCATCCCCCCTAGCAGCAATCTCTCCACAAGCGACGATCAAAACTAAAAATCATCGTTTTGATATTTATTCATTTTCAACTGATTCACTCCGTTAAATATTCATAAAAATAATAAATAACCAAAAATGTTGATAAAAAGCGAAATATTATATCAATATTAACTCTTCTATAAAAATATCTCCTATTTATTGTTCTAAAAATACCATTTTTTTTAAAATAATATTCATATTATAAATATTAAAATAAACTTTTAATAACCTTAAAACAAATGTAATTTAATAAATGTTATTGTTTAAATGGATATTGTTAATAATATTGGAGATAATTTGTGGATCATAAAATAAAACAACAGGATACATTTGATTATTATTTCAACACCAAAACCTCAAAACAAGAAATAACCATAACAGAAAAAATAAAAGTTATTCTTAATTATAGAAATCCCTCCCCCAAAAAACAAAATAAAATAATTGAAGAAATCCAACAGACGGTAAATGATTTTAAAATTTTTGCTGATTTAAAAGATATTAAATCAAGCGAAAAGCCACTTGAAATATATATATTCGATAATAACGAAGATTACCAAAATTATGGTAAAGAAAAAAGTTTAGGAACCGAAGGTGGTAAATTTCATTCAGGAAATCCACCGACCATATATGTATATCAACAGGGCAATGTTTTTAATCTTAAACATGAGTTTACCCATTATTTAACTAATATAAATATAGCTAATGAAGCTCACTTACCTACCATATTAAAAGAGGGCATCGCTGATTATATTGAATATTTTCCCGATAATAAATTTAATGCCCAAGCAAATAGCATTGATCTAACTGAAGATGAAATAAAATCAAAAAATATATCTGAGTTCTTAAAATTAAAATATTCAAATGACTTTCATGAAAATGCCAAGGTTTATAAAGTAGGTCTTGCTCTTACTATGTCACGAGTTTCGCACCAATAAAAAAACGCTCTATTTTTAAGTTGTCAATGCCAATTGAATTCTGATCCACTTTGCTAAAGTAAAACTGATCCACTCCCTTTAATTTACTCGCTCAGTTCCGCTTTCAATTTTTTATGTAGCTGACCGCTTTTTAGCTTGTCTTTTAACCGATAACTTTGTCCACTAATCTGTACGATATGTGCATGGTGCAGCAATCGATCCAGCATAGCGGCTGTTAGCGTCTCATCATCACCAAATGTACTTGACCACTGAGCAAAAGACAGATTACTGGTTAAGAGCACACTACCCGCTTCATATCGCTTTGCCACCACCTGGAAGAACAGATTTGCTTCTTCTTTGCCAAAAGGTAAATAGCCAACTTCATCGATAATCAATAGTCTAGGTTTACTGATAACGCGAGTAAGATATCCCTTAAGGTCACCTTGTCGATGAGAGGTAAGCAGCTGCAACATCATATCCGCCGCAGTTAGAAAACGGATGCTTAATCCATGCATCGCAGCCCTATACCTTATGGCAGTAGCCAGGTGCGTCTTCCCGACACCAGACGGACCTAGCAACACGATATTCTCCTGGCGCTCAATGAAAGCCAGTCCAGCCAGTTCCTGTATTTGGTTACGGGGAACACCGCTGGCATATTTGTAATCAAACTGCTCCAACGTCTTTATCACTGGCAGCCCAGATAAACGGAGTATCGTTTGACGCCGACGTTCAGTAAGTCCTTCATACTGAAGTCGTAAAATAGACTCTAGAAAGTCAGCGTGTGTACCGTTCTTGTCGATAGTTGCCTGCGCTACAGCTGGCCACTCTGTGCTTAGTCTGTCCAGTTTAAGCTGCTGGCAGAATTTTTCGATGCGTTCATACTGAAGACTCATATAGGCATCTCCAGAATCGATTGATAGACGGACAAAGGATGTTGTAGGCTCTCCATAGGAATCGGGCGAGTCTGATGTATCGGTAAAGGAAATGCTTGCATGACTTTCGGCAGCGGCAACAGTGCTAAGCGTTCTTGTAGCATGCGCTCCTCCGGCGATACACCCGTAGTGCCGTGTTTACGTACATTAGCTATTGAACTCAGCCAGTCTCCAATACGTGAGTTGGCGGCGGCAGCATCCAAAATAAGCCCTGCCTGACGAAATGACGCGGTTAGTGGAACAATGAAACTGTTCTTAAGATAGTGATTAAAACGTTCAACCTTACCTTTAGTCTTCGCCCTGTATGGACGGCAGACTTTCGGACTGAAAGCATATTTCTCGGCAAGCTGGATAAGCTGTGGGTTCCAGCGGTGTTTACCAGGACCATAAACATCACGCTCAATGATAATGGTCTTCGCATTATCAAATAGCAGCTGACGAGGCGTACCGCCAAAATACTGTAGGGCTGACTCAATCCCGTCGCACCAGGCTGCTGAATTTTGACAGGTGTAAAACTTAACAAAAGTGGAACGACTCCAACCTAACGTGGCAACGAATGCCAGCAAAGGGTTCTTCCCCTGTCTGATAATCGTGAAGTCAACCTGCATCTGTTCACCGGGTTCAGTCTCAAAGCGAACAACGTCTTCAATAACCGGTTTTTTCATAGGATGAAGAAAAGCGGTCAGCAAGCTATAGCTGCCTGTGTACCCTTGTTCACGGATCTCCCGTAGCAATACGCAGGCCGGTATCCAATCAGGTCTAGCCGCCTCTACGCGTTCGAGAATATATACCTTGAAGGGCTCCAACTTACCGGGTCTAGGCGCTCTCGATTTATAACGCATATTCGCCGCCGCTTCAGTGCTACGAAGATATCGCCTCACGGTTACTCTTGAACATGAAAGGCGTCGCGCAATCGCACGTATAGACATACCCTGGCGATGTAAAACAGAAATTTCCACTCTGATCTCCAATGTTATCATCGGCAGTACCTTAAAACTGCCATTTTTACTCTTGGTGGATCAGTTTTACACTAGCAAGTGGATCATTTTTACATTGGTAGCGACAAGAGGAAATCTCTATCTCCAGCTTCCTCATCGAGGCAAATATTATCGCTATGGCAAGGGAGAACCCAAGCGTAGCGCTATTCCTGATAGAGTGGATATTGAAGAGAGACCGGCTGAGGCTGATCTCAAGCAACAACCCGCTCATTTTGAAATTGATACTGTATTTGGTAAGGATCAGAAGTCATTCTTATTAACTTTGGGGGATAAAGCTACCAGACAGGTTATTATCCGCAGGTTGCCGAATAAACGCGCTGAGACTGTTGTAGAAGCCTTCCGTGATATCATGGCAAATACTTTCTGTCATTTTAAAACCCTGACGGCAGATAACGGTTCTGAGTTCTCCATGCATAAACAGATAACTGAGATCACCGGTGCTGATGTCTTCTTTGGCAGGCCTTATCACTCATGTGAGCGTGGTTTAAATGAACACAGTAACGGACTTATCCGCCGTTTTTACCCAAAAGGAACGGACTTCAACCAAGTCACGGACAATGAGATTGCAGAAATCGAGCACATACTTAATACTCGGGGACGAAAATCGTTGAGCTATTTTTCTCCAAATGAAGTATTTTTAGCTCATCTAATGGCTGCATAACGCTTTATGTGTTTGTTGCTTTTCGACTGGGAATGGGCCGCTCTATCAATCTGTTGATGGCAACGGATTCTTTACCGCCCATGGCCAATGGACTAAGCATATAAAACTAATCCGTTATATTAATACTCAACAATACACTAATCATCACGATCCCGAAGTTATTTTACGTTGTGAACGTATTCGCAAACAATTCATGTTAATTAGTGGATTAAGTATTATTGTTTTTATAAGTTTAATATGGAACATTTGGTGATATTAATGGACTCAAGTAATATTTAAATGATATAGATAATATATTATTCAATGAAAAAAAATAGCGATGTCCAAATTAAGCATCACTATTTTTTGTTATATATAGTTTATCTGATATGTCTATATAAATTTTAATGATATCCAATAAAACAAACCAGAAAATATAATAGAAATAGGTAATGTAAATAACCAAGCCAGTAATATATTTTTAATTGTTTTAGCTTGTACACCACCACCATCAACAACCATTGTACCTGCTACCGCAGAAGATAAAACTTGTGTTGTTGATACAGGCATACCAGTATAACTTGCAACACCAATGGAAACTGCCGCAGTAACTTGAGCAGCAACACCTTGCGCATAAGTCATACCTTTTTTACCAATCTTTTCACCAATCGTTATAGCAACACGTTGCCAACCAATCATAGTACCGACAGAAAGCGCCAAAGCAACAGCAATAATAATCCACAGTGGCGCATACTCCACTGTATTAAGTAAATCGTTACTCAAGTTACGCAGAAAACGAGCATCCGAAGAGGACGTCTCTGGTAGTTTAGCTACATCTAATGGTGTATCAGATAAACACATTAATAATCGGCGCATTTGATTACGTTGTTCAGGTTTTAGTGCTGAATAACTTTGAATATCCGTCAACATCAGCGATGTCTGTTTTAGCACAGTAATAGGACGTGAATTATCACAATGGAATTTCTCATCTAAAATTTCCAATTCCGACTCATGTTGTGACTTATTAACAATATGTTTTACCGCTGACTGATGGTCTTCATAATAATGTTGTAGATGCACTATCGCGTCATAGGTACGAGTTATATCATAACCACTGGCATTCATATTAAGCACAAACCCGGCAGGCGCCACGCCAATTAACACCAGCATAATAAGACCAATACCCTTCTGACCATCATTAGCACCATGAGAAAAACTGACGCCAACGGCAGATAAAATCAATGCAGTACGTGTCCAAAAAGGGGGTTTTCTTTTTCCATCTTTCTTCTCTCGCTCAGCCGGTGTTAAATGAATACGACGACGTTTTTTCGTACCACTCCAATAACGCCGTAAAAAGAAAATTAGCAATCCAGCTATAACAAAACCAATAGCAGGAGAAAGGATGAGGGAAAGAAATATTTCAATAACTTTTGGGATGTTCAATGCATCCACTATAGAGGAGTCGGTCACTAATGCATTGGTTAAACCAACACCAATAATGGCACCTATTAATGTATGTGAACTAGAAGCCGGTAACCCCAAATACCAGGTACCCAAATTCCAAATAATGGCCGCCAATAGCATGGAAAAAACCATTGCCAGGCCATGAGCAGAACTTACATTCAAGAGAAGATCTGTTGGCAACAAATGCACAATAGCATAAGCAACACTCAAGCCACCTAAAATAACGCCAAAAAAGTTAAAAACACCAGCCATAACAACCGCAAATTGAGCTCGCATTGCTCGAGTATAGATAATCGTTGCTACTGCATTTGCGGTATCATGGAAACCATTAATTGCTTCGTAAAATAGCACAAATAATAGCGCTAGTATTAATAACAGACCGGTGTAAAAATCCAAACCAGTAAATAAATGTAGCATAAACCTTAAGCCAATTTGTTGAATATGAACTCAATGCATTATCAGTAACAAATGTTAGCGGTGGAAGCAAAATCTACATCTTTTTTAACTTTAACACGAGTTTCGCACGGACATATAAAGCTCTAAAAATAGCTAAAATAATGTTTTATCCACAAGATGTGTGATAACATAAAATATATTTTAATTTCAATATCTTATGTTTTAATTGGCAATTTTTTCGAATTATATATTATATCGAATTGAGCTTAAAAATAACTTGTTTATTTGTCGGCGCGAAACTCGTGTTTAATTGACAAAAAAAACAAATAAAACAAAAATATTCTTTACTTTCATTAAATTAATAAAATAAAGAATATATAGATTTATAGTGCTTACTAACATTTTTCCACACAAATTTAAATCGTAATAAATATTTTACGCTATTTAACAAAAAACGCGCTATTTTATTAATTAATAAATTATGCATTAAATAAAATATAAATATCAACGCTTTAACTAATATTTATGTGTTTTAATTTATTTTTATATACACAGTTATGTACAAATTTATTTTTCACCCTTACGTACTGTCTTCGCCCTAATTCTTAGGGGCTGTCGTCACAAGATGTAAGGCTATGATATTATTTTAAAATGAAAAAATTAGCTTTATTAGCACATCGTCGACACGACATTTCTGATCGCTCCTGGGAAAGAATCGAGTCCTTACTTCCTGGTAGAAAAGGCAAATGGGGCGGCGTCGCAAAGGATAACCGATTGTTTATTAATGCAGTATTCTGGATCTTAAGAACAGGCTCTCCATGGAGAGATCTGCCTCCTGATTACGGTTGTTGGAAAAATACCCACCGTCGCTTTTGCCGTTGGCAAAATAAAGGTGTATGGGCATCGATTCTTGAAAATCTTACCTGCGAAGCAGATATGGAATGGTTGATGATTGATGCAACTCATATAAAAGTCCACCTTCATGGCACTGGAGCTGTAGGTGGGAATGATGAAATGGGCCTTACAAAAGGGGGGCTCAACAGCAAGCTACACCTGGCCGTAGACGCACACGGTATGCCACTCAGAGCAACTTTAACGTCTGGCACTGTTGCTGACTGTACAGTCGCTCCAGACTTGCTCAAGGAGTTAACTGCAGATTATTTACTGGCCGACCGGGGCTATGATAGCGATTCAATCATTAAACAAGCCGAAGAACAGGGGATGCAGCCTGTCATTCCACCACGAAAACATAGAAAGCATTATCGAAAGTTTGATAGTGCTCTCTATAAAAACCACCATGTTGTTGAAAATCTCTTTGCGAAAATTAAGCAGTGGAGAGAGATTGCGACTCGATTTGCCAAAAGAGCGTCCTCCTTTCTGGCAAGCATCCAGATTCGATTTATTGCTATCTGGGCTGAAATCTTGTGACGACAGCCCCTAGATGAGCTAAAAATACTTCATTTGGAGAAAAATAGCCCAACGATTTTCGTCCCCGAGTATTAGGGGCTGTCGTCACAAGATGTAAGGCTATGATATTATTTTAAAATGAAAAAATTAGCTTTATTAGCACATCGTCGACACGACATTTCTGATCGCTCCTGGGAAAGAATCGAGTCTTTACTTCCTGGTAGAAAAGGCAAATGGGGCGGCGTCGCAAAGGATAACCGATTGTTTATTAATGCAGTATTCTGGATCTTAAGAACAGGCTCTCCATGGAGAGATCTGCCTCCTGATTACGGTTGTTGGAAAAATACCCATCGTCGCTTTTGCCGTTGGAAAAATAAAGGTGTATGGGCATCGATTCTTGAAAATCTTACCTGCGAAGCAGATATGGAATGGTTGATGATTGATGCAACTCATATAAAAGTCCACCTTCATGGCACTGGAGCTGTAGGTGGGAATGATGAAATGGGCCTTACAAAAGGGGGCTCAACAGCAAGCTACACCTGGCCGTAGACGCACACGGTATGCCACTCAGAGCAACTTTAACGTCTGGCACTGTTGGTGACTGTACAGTCGCTCCAGACTTGCTCAAGGAGTTAACCGCAGATTATTTACTGGCCGACCGGGGCTATGATAGCGATTCAATCATTAAACAAGCCGAAGAACAAGGGATGCAGCCTGTCATTCCACCACGAAAACATAGAAAGCATTATCGAAAGTTTGATAGTGCTCTCTATAAAAACCGCCATGTTGTTGAGAATGTCTTTGCGAAAATTAAGCAGTGGAGAGGGATTGCGACTCGATTTGCCAAAAGAGCGTCCTCCTTTCTGGCAAGCATCCAGATTCGATTTATTGCTATCTGGGCTGAAATCTTGTGACGACAGCCCCTAAGTATGTGCTCGATTTCTGCAATCTCATTCTCCGTGACTTGGTTGAAGTCCGTTCCTTTTGGGCACGAGTTTCGCACCAATAAAAAAACGCTCTATTTTTAAGTTTAATTCAGCATAATATATAAATAGATAAAACCTTATAAATTAAATGCAACTTATTGTAATTTAATAAAATTTATGTGTTTTAGTAACTTGCAGATTAATCATTACTTTTAAGCCATTTCTGGAATTTTATATGCCTGTGCGAAACTCGTGTTGGGTAAAAACGGCGGATAAGTCCGTTACTGTGTTCATTTAAACCACGCTCCCATGAGTGATAAGGCCTGGCAAAGAAGACATCAGCACCGGTGATCTCAGTTATCTGCACGAGTTTCGCACCAATAAAAAAACGCTCTATTTTTAAGTTTAATTCAGCATAATATATAAATAGATAAAACCTTATAAATTAAATGCAACTTATTGTAATTTAATAAAATTTATGTGTTTTAGTAACTTGCAGATTAATCATTACTTTTAAGCCATTTCTGGAATTTTATATGCCTGTGCGAAACTCGTGATCTGTTTATGCATGGAGAACTCAGAACCGTTATCTGCCGTCAGGGTTTTAAAATGACAGAAAGTATTTGCCATGATATCACGGAAGGCTTCTACAACAGTCTCAGCGCGTTTATTCGGCAACCTGCGGATAATAAGCTGTCTGGTAGCTTTATCCGCCAAAGTTAATAAGAAGAATGACTTCTGATCCTTACCAAATACAGTATCAATTTCAAAATGACCGGGTTGTTGCTTGAGATCAGCCTCAGCTGGTCTCTCTTCAATACCCACTCTATCAGGAATAGCGCTACGCTTGGGTTCTCCCTTGCCATAGCGATAATATTTGCCTCGATGAGGAAGCTGGAGATAGAGATTTCCTCCTGCCAGTCGGTCTCTCTTGATATAGCGATAGAGCGTATTTTTACTGACAGAAACCCCATGTTTCAAACGCAGCCTTCCACTGATAACGGCAGGCGAAGTATGTAAAGCAAGCTCTTTACGGATAAAAGCCTGCGTTTCTGTGGTTTGCTGATTAAACGCATTCCGCGGAGATGTGTTCATACGTCTGGCTTTCGCTAAGGTATCAGCCCTTCTGCAAGAATAAAGTCCATTGAAAGCAGGATCCGTATTACGCTTGAGTTCCCTGCTGACAGTTGAACGAGAAAGCCCCAATTCTCTAGCAATAGTGGCCTGAGTAACACCGTCAATTATTCGTTTTTTGATATAAAAGCGCTCATGTAAATTCAAATGTTTTCCCTTCATACAACAGTATCTCTTATGGAGTCATTACAGTAAGTTTATCTATGTATGACCAAGGATTCACTTTGTTGCATTTCGTTTGGGAATTGGGGTCATCCGCCACATCAAAGGCGCCCAGGCGGATACCGGTTGGGTTAATGCCGAGTTTCGCGTGGGCATCAATTTCTGCTTGCACCCACTCTGCCGGAATCAACACCCCTTCAACCGACGCCTGATAATTCAAATCCAACTCTTGCGCCACAATTGTCAATGCCAATTGAATTCTGATCCACTTTGCTAAAGTAAAACTGATCCACCCCTTTAATTTACTCGCTCAGTTCCGCTTTCAATTTTTTATGTACCTGACCGCTTTTTAGCTTGTCTTTTAACCGATAACTTTGTCCACTAATCTGTACGATATGTGCATGGTGCAGCAATCGATCCAGCATAGCGGCTGTTAGCGTCTCATCATCACCAAATGTACTTGACCACTGAGCAAAAGACAGATTACTGGTTAAGAGCATACTACCTGCTTCATATCGCTTTGCCACCACCTGGAAGAACAGATTTGCTTCTTCTTTGCCAAAAGGTAAATAGCCAACTTCATCGATAATCAATAGTCTAGGTTTACTGATAACGCGGGTAAGATATCCCTTAAGGTCACCTTGTCGATGAGAGGTAAGCAGCTGCAACATCATATCCGCCGCAGTTAGAAAACGGATGCTTAATCCATGCATCGCAGCCCTATAGCTTAGGGCAGTAGCCAGGTGCGTCTTCCCGACACCAGACGGACCTAGCAACACGATATTCTCCTGGCGCTCAATGAAAGCCAGTCCAGCCAGTTCCTGTATTTGGTTACGGGGAACACCGCTGGCATATTTGTAATCAAACTGCTCCAACGTCTTTATCACTGGCAGCCCAGATAAACGGAGTATCGTTTGACGCCGACGTTCAGTAAGTCCTTCATACTGAAGTCGTACAATAGACTCTAGAAAGTCAGCGTGTGTACCGTTCTTGTCGATAGTTGCCTGCGCTACAGCTGGCCACTCTGTGCTTAGTCTGTCCAGTTTAAGCTGCTGGCAGAATTTTTCGATGCGTTCATGTATAAGAAATTAGGGGCTGTCGTCACAAGATGTAAGGCTATGATATTATTTTAAAATGAAAAAATTAGCTTTATTAGCACATCGTCGACACGACATTTCTGATCGCTCCTGGGAAAGAATCGAGTCCTTACTTCCTGGTAGAAAAGGCAAATGGGGGGCGTCGCAAAGGATAACCGATTGTTTATTAATGCAGTATTCTGGATCTTAAGAACAGGCTCTCCATGGAGAGATCTGCCTCCTGATTACGGTTGTTGGAAAAATACCCACCGTCGCTTTTGCCGTTGGAAAAATAAAGGTGTATGGGCATCGATTCTTGAAAATCTTACCTGCGAAGCAGATATGGAATGGTTGATGATTGATGCAACTCATATAAAAGTCCACCTTCATGGCACTGGAGCTGTAGGTGGGAATGATGAAATGGGCCTTACAAAAGGGGGCTCAACAGCACGCTACACCTGGCCGTAGACGCACACGGTATGCCACTCAGAGCAACTTTAACGTCTGGCACTGTTGCTGACTGTACAGTCGCTCCAGACTTGCTCAAGGAGTTAACCGCAGATTATTTACTGGCCGACCGGGGCTATGATAGCGATTCAATCATTAAACAAGCCGAAGAACAGGGGATGCAGCCTGTCATTCCACCACGAAAACATAGAAAGCATTATCGAAAGTTTGATAGTGCTCTCTATAAAAACCGCCATGTTGTTGAGAATGTCTTTGCGAAAATTAAGCAGTGGAGAGGGATTGCGACTCGATTTGCCAAAAGAGCGTCCTCCTTTCTGGCAAGGATCCAGATTCGATTTATTGCTATCTGGGCTGAAATCTTGTGACGACAGCCCCTAATATCCAAAATGGTTAAACATTAATCAATTTGAGTATTTTTAAGATTGAAATGGAAATATGCATTCAACCAATCGTCATAAATCGATTTTAAGCTACCTGTAACGCTATCTAAGGCGTTTTCTTTACCACGAGTTTCGCACGGACATATAAAGCTCTAAAAATAGCTAAAATAATGTTTTATCCACAAGATGTGCGATAATATAAAATATATTTTAATTTCAATATCTTATATTTTAATTGGCAATTTTTTTGAATTATATATTATATCGAATTGCGCTTAAAAATAACTTGTTTATTTGTCGGCGCGAAACTCGTGTTTACAATAGGTAACCCAATGGTAGCGCTTTTTGATTTGATATCCTTAGAATGCGATATAGGGAGTTTTGGTGTTGAGAAATTTCTTAGAACTGGAAGACGGTGACAAGTCGTCGCCGGAGGCGACCATCTTGATGTATAAGAAATTAATACCCAAAACGGTTAAATATTAATCAATCTGGGTGTTTTTAATGTATAAGAAATTAATACCCAAAATGGTTAAACATTAATCAATTTAGGTATTTTTAAGATTGAAATGGAAATATGCATTCAACCAATCGTCATAAATCGATTTTAAGGTACCTGTAACGCTATCTAAGGCGTTTTCTTTACATAGGTAACCCCAATGGTAGCGCTTTTTGATTTGATATCCTTAGAATGCGATATAGGGAGTTTTGGTGTTGAGAAATTTCTTAGAACTGGAAGACGGTGACAAGTCGTCGCCGGAGGCGACCATCTTGATACTGAAGACTCATATAGGCATCTCCAGAATCGATTGATAGACGGACAAAGGATGTTGTAGGCTCTCCATAGGAATCGGGCGAGTCTGATGTATCGGTAAAGGAAATGCTTGCATGACTTTCGGCAGCGGCAACAGTGCTAAGCGTTCTTGCTTGTAGCATGCGCTCCTCCGGCGATACACCCGTAGTGCCGTGTTTACGTACATTAGCTATTGAACTCAGCCAGTCTCCAATACGTGAGTTGGCGGCGGCAGCATCCAAAATAAGCCCTGCCTGACGAAATGACGCGGTTAGTGGAACAATGAAACTGTTCTTAAGATAGTGATTAAAACGTTCAACCTTACCTTTAGTCTTCGCCCTGTATGGACGGCAGACTTTCGGACTGAAAGCATATTTCTCGGCAAGCTGGATAAGCTGTGGGTTCCAGCGGTGTTTACCAGGACCATAAACATCACGCTCAATGATAATGGTCTTCGCATTATCAAATAGCAGCTGACGAGGCGTACCGCCAAAATACTGTAGGGCTGACTCAATCCCGTCGCACCAGGCTGCTGAATTTTGACAGGTGTAAAACTTAACAAAAGTGGAACGACTCCAACCTAACGTGGCAACGAATGCTAGCAAAGGGTTCTTCCCCTGTCTGATAATCGTGAAGTCAACCTGCATCTGTTCACCGGGTTCAGTCTCAAAGCGAACAACGTCTTCAATAACCGGTTTTTTCATAGGATCACGAGTTTCGCGCCGACAAATAAACAAGTTATTTTTAAGCTCAATTCGATATAATATATAATTCGAAAAAATTGCCAATTAAAACATAAGATATTGAAATTAAAATATATTTTATGTTATCACACATCTTGTGGATAAAACATTATTTTAGCTATTTTTAGAGCTTTATATGTCCGTGCGAAACTCGTGAAGATGAAGAAAAGCGGTCAGCAAGCTATAGCTGCCTGTGTACCCTTGTTCACGGATCTCCCGTAGCAATACGCAGGCCGGTATCCAATCAGGTCTAGCCGCCTCTACGCGTTCGAGAATATATACCTTGAAGGGCTCCAACTTACCGGGTCTAGGCGCTCTCGATTTATAACGCATATTCGCCGCCGCTTCAGTGCTACGAAGATATCGCCTCACGGTTACTCTTGAACATGAAAGGCGTCGCGCAATCGCACGTATAGACATACCCTGGCGATGTAAAACAGAAATTTCTACTCTGATCTCCAATGTTATCATCGGCAGTACCTTAAAACTGCCATTTTTACTCTTGGTGGATCAGTTTTACACTAGGGGCTGTCGTCACAAGATGTAAGGCTATGATATTATTTTAAAATGAAAAAATTAGCTTTATTAGCACATCGTCGACACGACATTTCTGATCGCTCCTGGGAAAGAATCGAGTCCTTACTTCCTGGTAGAAAAGGCAAATGGGGCGGCGTCGCAAAGGATAACCGATTGTTTATTAATGCAGTATTCTGGATCTTAAGAACAGGCTCTCCATGGAGAGATCTGCCTCCTGATTACGGTTGTTGGAAAAATACCCATCGTCGCTTTTGCCGTTGGAAAAATAAAGGTGTATGGGCATCGATTCTTGAAAATCTTACCTGCGAAGCAGATATGGAATGGTTGATGATTGATGCAACTCATATAAAAGTCCACCTTCATGGCACTGGAGCTGTAGGTGGGAATGATGAAATGGGCCTTACAAAAGGGGGCTCAACAGCAAGCTACACCTGGCCGTAGACGCACACGGTATGCCACACAGAGCAACTTTAACGTCTGGCACTGTTGCTGACTGTACAGTCGCTCCAGACTTGCTCAAGGAGTTAACCGCAGATTATTTACTGGCCGACCGGGGCTATGATAGCGATTCAATCATTAAACAAGCCGAAGAACAAGGGATGCAGCCTGTCATTCCACCACGAAAACATAGAAAGCATTATCGAAAGTTTGATAGTGCTCTCTATAAAAACCGCCATGTTGTTGAGAATGTCTTTGCGAAAATTAAGCAGTGGAGAGGGATTGCGACTCGATTTGCCAAAAGAGCGTCCTCCTTTCTGGCAAGCATCCAGATTCGATTTATTGCTATCTGGGCTGAAATCTTGTGACGACAGCCCCTAGCAAGTGGATCATTTTTACATTGGTAGCGACATCAATGGACTTTATTCTTGCAGAAGGGCTGATACCTTAGCTAAAGCCAGACGTATGAACACATCTCCGCGGAATGCGTTTAATCAGCAAACCAGAGAAACGCAGGCTTTTATCCGTAAAGAGCTTGCTTTACATACTTCGCCTGCCGTTATCAGTGGAAGGCTGCGTTTGAAACATGGGGTTTCTGTCAGTAAAAATACGCTCTATCGTTATATCAAGAGAGACCGACTGGCAGGAGGAAATCTCTATCTCCAGCTTCCTCATCGAGGCAAATATTATCGCTATGGCAAGGGAGAACCCAAGCGTAGCGCTATTCCTGATAGAGTGGGTATTGAAGAGAGACCAGCTGAGGCTGATCTCAAGCAACAACCCGGTCATTTTGAAATTGATACTGTATTTGGTAAGGATCAGAAGTCATTCTTATTAACTTTGGCGGATAAAGATACCAGACAGGTTATTATCCGCAGGTTGCCGAATAAACGCGCTGAGACTGTTGTAGAAGCCTTCCGTGATATCATGGCAAATACTTTCTGTCATTTTAAAACCCTGACGGCTGATAACGGTTCTGAGTTCTCCATGCATAAACAGATAACTGAGATCACCGGTGCTGATGTCTTCTTTGCCAGGCCTTATCACTCATGGGAGCGTGGTTTAAATGAACACAGTAACGGACTTATCCGCCGTTTTTACCCAAAAGGAACGGACTTCAACCAAGTCACGGACAATGAGATTGCAGAAATCGAGCACATACTTAATACTCGGGGACGAAAATCGTTGAGCTATTTTTCTCCAAATGAAGTATTTTTAGCTCATCTAATGGCTGCATAACGCTTTATGTGTTTGTTGCTTTTCGACTGGGAATGGGCCCATAAATAATCCCCATAACAGGAGAACCCGACTGAATCAAAGCAATATTAACGGTAAATTCACCATTCCTATGAATAAACTCTTTAGTTCCATCGAGCGGATCCACGAACCAATAGCTTTCCCAATGACAGCGCTCTTGCCAAGTCGGTGGATCTTCTTCAGAGAGTAGCGGAATATGTGGCGTTATACTTCTCAATCCAGTTTTAATAATTTGGTGAGCAATAAGATCGGCTTCAGTCACCGGTGAGCTATCTTTTTTGTGCTTAACAGCAAGTTGTTGTGCACTTTCATAGATAGTCATAATTGCGCTACCTGCTTCTTTCGCCAAATCACATATTTGCTCAAGCATAATATATCTCGGAAAACGGCATAGATTATTTATCGAATTATCTTATTAATACACCAACTAACTCGATGACAAGTAAAACTTAATTATATAATTTCTAGTAATTCAACTTCGAATATTAACGTGCTAAAAGGTGGAATAGCGGCGCCAGCACCACGTTCACCATAGGCTAAATTATGCGGAATATAAAGTTCCCACTTTGATCCTGTAGGCATCAATGTTAACGCCTCAATCCAGCCAGCAATCACACCATTAATAGGAAATTCTGCTGGTTGCCCTCGATCTTTTGAACTATCAAAAATCGTACCATCGATTAATCGACCAGTATAATGAACACGAACCCGATCTGCTTTAGCCGGGACCGGGCCTTCACCTTGTTTTAATATACTAAATTGTAATCCTGATTCCGTAGTATTGACTTCCTCACGTTGCTGATTGTTGCCCAAAAAATTTTGTCCTTCCACCGCAGCAGCTTGCTGAAATTCACGCCGCTGAACATCCGCGCGTTCATGGATCTCTCGTAATGCTCTATGCAAAGCTTCAACAGGAACCACCGGCGTTTTACTATGTAATGCATCACATAAACCCGCAAGTAAAGCTTCTGGCTGAATGCCTTCCAAGCCTGATTCTAAAAGCTGTTGACCAACTTGAAGACCAATGCCATAACTTGCCTGAGTTTCAATTGAATCAAATGCCTGATCTGTCATAACAGCTCCTATTTATTAAATTATAAATAATAATAAAGAATAACAGTCTCAAATAAATGGGTAAATAACCATATAAAATAAATCTAGTTAAAAATAATATTCTAATTTTATATCAATTCATTAATTTTATAATACTAAAAACCTAAAGGTGGGATTTCAGTTTGAAAAATAAATTTTATTCCTAAATATAATATCTATAAATGATAATATCACGAGTTTCGCACGGACATATAAAGCTCTAAAGATAGCTAAAATAATGTTTTATCCACAAGATGTGCGATAACATAAAATATATTTTAATTTCAATATCTTATATTTTAATTGGCAATTTTTTCGAATTATATATTATATCGAATTGAGCTTAAAAATAACTTGTTTATTTGTCGGCGCGAAACTCGTGATGAGATAAAGGCGATGGGCTTACTTCTGATAACGCCAAACCAGAGTATCTTAAACTGCTTACTTGTAAGAATGTTTTATAAATATCTTTAATGCATCGATAACCGGACAAAATATGAACACCCTAATTTTTTTGTTTTTAAATTTATTGTCAATGCCAATTGAATTCTGATCCACTTTGCTAAAGTAAAACTGATCCACTCCCTTTAATTTACTCGCTCAGTTCCGCTTTCAATTTTTTATGTAGCTGACCGCTTTTTAGATCCAGCATAGCGGCTGTTAGCGTCTCATCATCACCAAATGTACTTGACCACTGAGCAAAAGACAGATTACTGGTTAAGAGCACACTACCCGCTTCATATCGCTTTGCCACCACCTGGAAGAACAGATTTGCTTCTTCTTTGCCAAAAGGTAAATAGCCAACTTCATCGATAATCAATAGTCTAGGTTTACTGATAACGTGAGTAAGATATCCCTTAAGGTCACCTTGTCGATGAGAGGTAAGCAGCGGCAACATCATATCCGCCGCAGTTAGAAAACGGATGCTTAATCCATGCATCGCAGCCCTATAGCTTATGGCAGTAGCCAGGTGCGTCTTCCCGACACCAGACGGACCTAGCAACACGATATTCTCCTGGCGCTCAATGAAAGCCAGTCCAGCCAGTTCCTGTATTTGGTTACGGGGAACACCGCTGGCATATTTGTAATCAAACTGCTCCAACGTCTTTATCACTGGCAGCCCAGATAAACGGAGTATCGTTTGACGCCGACGTTCAGTAAGTCCTTCATACTGAAGTCGTAAAATAGACTCTAGAAAGTCAGCGTGTGTACCGTTCTTGTCGATAGTTGCCTGCGCTACAGCTGGCCACTCTGTGCTTAGTCTGTCCAGTTTAAGCTGCTGGCAGAATTTTTCGATGCGTTCATACTGAAGACTCATATAGGCATCTCCAGAATCGATTGATAGACGGACAAAGGATGTTGTAGGCTCTCCATAGGAATCGGGCGAGTCTGATGTATCGGTAAAGGAAATGCTTGCATGACTTTCGGCAGCGGCAACAGTGCTAAGCGTTCTTGTAGCATGCGCTCCTCCGGCGATACACCCGTAGTGCCGTGTTTACGTACATTAGCTATTGAACTCAGCCAGTCTCCAATACGTGAGTTGGCGGCGGCAGCATCCAAAATAAGCCCTGCCTGACGAAATGACGCGGTTAGTGGAACAATGAAACTGTTCTTAAGATAGTGATTAAAACGTTCAACCTTACCTTTAGTCTTCGCCCTGTATGGACGGCAGACTTTCGGACTGAAAGCATATTTCTCGGCAAGCTGGATAAGCTGTGGGTTCCAGCGGTGTTTACCAGGACCATAAACATCACGCTCAATGATAATGGTCTTCGCATTATCAAATAGCAGCTGACGAGGCGTACCGCCAAAATACTGTAGGGCTGACTCAATCCCGTCGCACCAGGCTGCTGAATTTTGACAGGTGTAAAACTTAACAAAAGTGGAACGACTCCAACCTAACGTGGCAACGAATGCCAACAAAGGGTTCTTCCCCTGTCTGATAATCGTGAGGTCAACCTGCATCTGTTCACCGGGTTCAGTCTCAAAGCGAACAACGTCTTCAATAACCGGTTTTTTCATAGGATGAAGAAAAGCGGTCAGCAAGCTATAGCTGCCTGTGTACCCTTGTTCACGGATCTCCCGTAGCAATACGCAGGCCGGTATCCAATCAGGTCTAGCCGCCTCTACGCGTTCGAGAATATATACCTTGAAGGGCTCCCACTTACCGGGTCTAGGCGCTCTCGATTTATAACGCATATTCGCCGCCGCTTCAGTGCTACGAAGATATCGCCTCACGGTTACTCTTGAACATGAAAGGCGTCGCGCAATCGCACGTATAGACATACCCTGGCGATGTAAAACAGAAATTTCCACTCTGATCTCCAATGTTATCATCGGCAGTACCTTAAAACTGCCATTTTTACTCTTGGTGGATCAGTTTTACACTAGGGGCTGTCGTCACAAGATGTAAGGCTATGATATTATTTTAAAATGAAAAAATTAGCTTTATTAGCACATCGTCGACACGACATTTCTGATCGCTCCTGGGAAAGAATCGAGTCCTTACTTCCTGGTAGAAAAGGCAAATGGGGCGGCGTCGCAAAGGATAACCGATTGTTTATTAATGCAGTATTCTGGATCTTAAGAACAGGCTCTCCATGGAGAGATCTGCCTCCTGATTACGGTTGTTGGAAAAATACCCATCGTCGCTTTTGCCGTTGGAAAAATAAAGGTGTATGGGCATCGATTCTTGAAAATCTTACCTGCGAAGCAGATATGGAATGGTTGATGATTGATGCAACTCATATAAAAGTCCACCTTCATGGCACTGGAGCTGTAGGTGGGAATGATGAAATGGGCCTTACAAAAGGGGGGCTCAACAGCAAGCTACACCTGGCCGTAGACGCACACGGTATGCCACTCAGAGCAACTTTAACGTCTGGCACTGTTGCTGACTGTACAGTCGCTCCAGACTTGCTCAAGGAGTTAACCGCAGATTATTTACTGGCCGACCGGGGCTATGATAGCGATTCAATCATTAAACAAGCCGAAGAACAAGGGATGCAGCCTGTCATTCCACCACGAAAACATAGAAAGCATTATCGAAAGTTTGATAGTGCTCTCTATAAAAACCGCCATGTTGTTGAGAATGTCTTTGCGAAAATTAAGCAGTGGAGAGGGATTGCGACTCGATTTGCCAAAAGAGCGTCCTCCTTTCTGGCAAGGATCCAGATTCGATTTATTGCTATCTGGGCTGAAATCTTGTGACGACAGCCCCTAGCAAGTGGATCATTTTTACATTGGTAGCGACAAAACATAATGCGGGCGAAGATAACATCACGTTACGCTATAAGAGCCACCGCACGAAAAAACAGGAAGAAAAAGTCGATCCACTTGCTTGTCTCATATGCGGGAAAAAATTACTTTTCGCAGGAATGAATTTTGGATTGAAGCTTAAAGAGCTTATGGCTCGTCACGACGACCTGGCACGTTTGCGGTGGCAATAAAAACTTACTACAGGGTAGATCTATCTTTTGTTCAAAACTGATTAATAATTAATCGTTTTTTAACCATCTATTCCGTTCTTTATCTCAACCTTCAAAAATAATTCTGGTAAAACTTAGGGGCTGTCGTCACAAGATTTCAGCCCAGATAGCAATAAATCGAATCTGGATGCTTGCCAGAAAGGAGGACGCTCTTTTGGCAAATCGAGTCGCAATCCCTCTCCACTGCTTAATTTTCGCAAAGACATTCTCAACAACATGGCGGTTTTTATAGAGAGCACTATCAAACTTTCGATAATGCTTTCTATGTTTTCGTGGTGGAATGACAGGCTGCATCCCTTGTTCTTCGGCTTGTTTAATGATTGAATCGCTATCATAGCCCCGGTCGGCCAGTAAATAATCTGCGGTTAACTCCTTGAGCAAGTCTGGAGCGACTGTACAGTCAGCAACAGTGCCAGACGTTAAAGTTGCTCTGAGTGGCATACCGTGTGCGTCTACGGCCAGGTGTAGCTTGCTGTTGAGCCCCCTTTTGTAAGGCCCATTTCATCATTCCCACCTACAGCTCCAGTGCCATGAAGGTGGACTTTTATATGAGTTGCATCAATCATCAACCATTTCATATCTGCTTCGCAGGTAAGATTTTCAAGAATCGATGCCCATACACCTTTATTTTTCCAACGGCAAAAGCTACGGTGGGTATTTTTCCAACAACCGTAATCAGGAGGCAGATCTCTCCATGGAGAGCCTGTTCTTAAGATCCAGAATACTGCATTAATAAACAATCGGTTATCCTTTGCGACGCCGCCCCATTTGCCTTTTCTACCAGGAAGTAAGGACTCGATTCTTTCCCAGGAGCGATCAGAAATGTCGTGTCGACGATGTGCTAATAAAGCTAATTTTTTCATTTTAAAATAATATCATAGCCTTACATCTTGTGACGACAGCCCCTAGGGGCTGTCGTCACAAGATTTCAGCCCAGATAGCAATAAATCGAATCTGGATCCTTGCCAGAAAGGAGGACGCTCTTTTGGCAAATCGAGTCGCAATCCCTCTCCACTGCTTAATTTTCGCAAAGACATTCTCAACAACATGGCGGTTTTTATAGAGAGCACTATCAAACTTTCGATAATGCTTTCTATGTTTTCGTGGTGGAATGACAGGCTGCATCCCTTGTTCTTCGGCTTGTTTAATGATTGAATCGCTATCATAGCCCCGGTCGGCCAGTAAATAATCTGCGGTTAACTCCTTGAGCAAGTCTGGAGCGACTGTACAGTCAGCAACAGTGCCAGACGTTAAAGTTGCTCTGAGTGGCATACCGTGTGCGTCTACGGCCAGCTGTAGCTTGCTGTTGAGCCCCCTTTTGTAAGGCCCATTTCATCATTCCCACCTACAGCTCCAGTGCCATGAAGGTGGACTTTTATATGAGTTGCATCAATCATCAACCATTCCATATCTGCTTCGCAGGTAAGATTTTCAAGAATCGATGCCCATACACCTTTATTTTTCCAACGGCAAAAGCGACGATGGGTATTTTTCCAACAACCGTAATCAGGAGGCAGATCTCTCCATGGAGAGCCTGTTCTTAAGATCCAGAATACTGCATTAATAAACAATCAGTTATCCTTTGCGACGCCGCCCCATTTGCCTTTTCTACCAGGAAGTAAGGACTCGATTCTTTCCCAGGAGCGATCAGAAATGTCGTGTCGACGATGTGCTAATAAAGCTAATTTTTTCATTTTAAAATAATATCATAGCCTTACATCTTGTGACGACAGCCCCTAACATATAAAATTAAAATAGAAAATCATTTTAATAAAATTAGTTAATTAAGATAGTAGATGTTTTTTTGCGTAGGCTTCAAAGTCTGTACAACCACCAATATGTTGCTCATCAATAAAAATTTGCGGAACAGTCTCAACAGGTTTACCCGCTTTTTTAGCTAAGTCAGCTTTAGTGATCCCTTCCGCTTGTATGTCAACATAATTATAATCAAAATCATCACGTTCATGTTTTAATTTTTCTGCTAATTCTTTTGCGCGGACGCAATAGGGGCAACCAGAGCGACCAAAAATGACAGTAAACATCATATCTCCTTCAACTAAATTTTATTTATTATCTACAGTTCAATTACTATGCCTATAGTTAGCGTCAAAAAAAAGCACAATTTATATTTATTGCTATCTAAAATGTTAGGGGCTGTCGTCACAAGATCACGAGTTTCGCGCCGACAAATAAATAAGTTATTTTTAAGCTCAATTCGATATAATATATAATTCGAAAAAATTACCAATTAAAATATAAGATATTGAAATTAAAATATATTTTATGTTATCGCGCATCTTGTGGATAAAACATTATTTTAGCTATTTTTAGAGCTTTATATGTCCGTGCGAAACTCGTGAAGATTTCAACCCAGATAGCAATAAATCGAATCTGGATGCTTGCCAGAAAGGAGGACGCTCTTTTGGCAAATCGAGTCGCAATCCCTCTCCACTGCTTAATTTTCGCAAAGACATTCTCAACAACATGGCGGTTTTTATAGAGAGCACTATCAAACTTTCGATAATGCTTTCTATGTTTTCGTGGTGGAATGACAGGCTGCATCCCTTGTTCTTCGGCTTGTTTAATGATTGAATCGCTATCATAGCCCCGGTCGGCCAGTAAATAATCTGCGGTTAACTCCTTGAGCAAGTCTGGAGCGACTATACAGTCAGCAACAGTGCCAGACGTTAAAGTTGCTCTGAGTGGCATACCCTGTGCGTCTACGGCCAGGTGTAGCTTGCTGTTGAGCCCCCTTTTGTAAGGCCCATTTCATCATTCCCACCTACAGCTCCAGTGCCATGAAGGTGGACTTTTATATGAGTTGCATCAATCATCAACCATTCCATATCTGCTTCGCAGGTAAGATTTTCAAGAATCGATGCCCATACACCTTTATTTTTCCAACGGCAAAAGCGACGATGGGTATTTTTCCAACAACCGTAATCAGGAGGCAGATCTCTCCATGGAGAGCCTGTTCTTAAGATCCAGAATACTGCATTAATAAACAATCGGTTATCCTTTGCGACGCCGCCCCATTTGCCTTTTCTACCAGGAAGTAAGGACTCGATTCTTTCCCAGGAGCGATCAGAAATGTCGTGTCGACGATGTGCTAATAAAGCTAATTTTTTCATTTTAAAATAATATCATAGCCTTACATCTTGTGACGACAGCCCCTAGAAAAAATAAAAATGGGTTCATCATGGAATAGGTTAATTAGTAACCTTTTCGGGTATTAATTTCTTATACATCAAGATGGTCGCCTCCGGCGACGACTTGTCACCGTCTTCCAGTTTCAATAAATCCATCAACACCAAAACCGCCTGTATCGCATTCTAAGGCCATCAAATCAAAAAGCGCTACCATTGGGTTACTTATATACTTATATCAAGAAAACGCCTTATAGAGCGTTATGGTGTACCTCAAAATCGATTTATGACGATTGGTTGAGTACATATTTATATTTCCATTTCAATCTTAAAAACACCCAGATTGATTAATATTTAACCGTTTTGAGTATTAATTTCTTATACATGAACATCACATATAGCCCCAGACCAACAGCAATCATCGGAATGGCATCAACTAAGACCATAACATTAAAGAACTGCGTACGTAATAGAGGAATCAAATCTGGCTGACGAGCTGCGCCTTTTAAGAATTTTCCCCCTAGAATGGCAATACCAATTGCAGCACCAATTGCTGCTAATCCCATCATTACAGCGGCAGCCATGTACAGCAGATCCATATTTAGGTTTTCCATGACAGTCTCCAGTTTGTTTCAGTTAAATAAAAATTTATTAATAAGTTGAAATTAATGTTCTTCTGACGCCATCGATAAATAAACGATAGTTAGAACCATAAAAATAAAGGCTTGCAACAGAATAATCAGTATATGGAAAATCGCCCAGGGTAGGTTAAGTATCCACTGTGACCACCAAGGTAGCAAAGCCGCAATAAGAATGAAGATCAATTCACTTGCATACATATTACCGAATAACCGTAAACCTAGAGATACCGGTTTAGACAGCAGGCTAACACCTTCTAGAATCAAATTAATGGGAATAAAAATAGGATGATTGAATGGTTGTAAAATTAATTCTTTCGTAAACCCACTTAATCCTTTCATTTTGATACTGTAGAAAATGATCAAGATAAATACACCAATCGCCATTGACATAGTAATGCTTACATCTGCGGTTGGAACAACACGCAATGCTGGCAATCCCTGGTAATGTTCTCCAATATAGGGAAGTAAATCGATTGGTAACAAATCCATGGTATTCATTAATAACACCCAAACAAACACCGTCAAAGCTAAAGGTGCAATGACTTTGCTCTTACCATGATACATATCACGCACGGTATTATTGACAAAACCGATGACCATTTCTATTGCAGTTTGTAACTTATCAGGTACGCCGCTGGTTGCATTAACAGCAATTTTTCTAAAGAGCCACAAAAAAATAATTCCAAGGACAACTGAGAAAAAAAGCGAGTCAATATTTAACGTCCAAAACGTTGGATCATTGTTATTATGGGGATCAACTAATTTGAAGGTACGCAGGTCCAACTGAAGATTATTTAGATGGTGTCCTATGTAACTTCCCGCAGTCATCACTTCTCCTGATGCAGACATGATGTCTTTTACCCTTTTGTTGTTTAAAAATGCTCACTATCTAATTACAGCTGGTGTAATGATGTGAATAATCAACATAGCTAAATAGGTCAAACCTAATGGTAGAAATGCTGTTTTAAATATAACTAAAGCAATTACCAATACAGTTATTGCTATAATAACTTTTACTCCCTCACCAATGGTAAAAAACCATGCAATGTGAATATGAACATCTTTTTTAACTGCCTTTTGATAACGTATTAACAGCATAAATAAAGCATTAGGTAACCAACATGCGAATCCACCCGCAAAAGCAGATAAGCCCCATTCTACACTATTCATGTAGAAAGCTATACTGAGGGTCACAAGCCCCATTAACTGAAATAACAACAGTTTTAAAGCAATTTTACCGTTGTAGAGGGAAACAGACATGACTCATATATTCTCCCAGTATTTCCAGTATTTTAAACCTTAAATTGCTGAGTGCACATAAAACTGCCTTTGCTCAAGATGGTCGCCTCCGGCGACGACTTGTCACCGTCTTCCAGTTTCAATTAAATCCATCAACACCAAAACCGCCTGTATCGCATTCTAAGGCCATCAAATCAAAAAGCGCTACCATTGGGTTACTTATATCAAGAAAACGCCTTATAGAGTGTTATGGTGTACCTCAAAATCGATTTATGACGATTGGTTGCGTACATATTTCCATTTCAATCTTAAAAACACCCAGATTCATTAATATTTAACCGTTTTGGGTATTAATTTCTTATACATCAAGATGGTCGCCTCCGGCGACGACTTGTCACCGTCTTCCAGTTTCAATAAATCCATCAACACCAAAACCGCCTGTATCGCATTCTAAGGCCATCAAATCAAAAAGCGCTACCATTGGATTACTTATATCAAGAAAACGCCTTATAGAGCGTTATGGTGTACCTCAAAATCGATTTATGACGATTGGTTGAGTACATATTTCCATTTCAATCTTAAAAACACCCAGATTGATTAATATTTAACCGTTTTGGGTATTAATTTCTTATACATCAAGGAAAAAGCCTCCGGTGCCTGGGCAAACCGACCAGAACTTCTGCGTATGATCGCCGACTTGCAACCCGGTCACGAGTTTCGCACGGACATATAAAGCTCTAAAAATAGCTAAAATAATGTTTTATCCACAAGATGTGCGATAACATAAAATATATTTTAATTTCAATATCTTATGTTTTAATTGGCAATTTTTTCGATTTATATATTATATCGAATTGAGCTTAAAAATAACTTGTTTATTTGTCGGCGCGAAACTCGTGCCGGTGATGTTGTTATTGCTGAAAAAATTGATCGCATCAGTCGCCCGCCTCTTCCTGAAGCTGAAAAATTAATCAGCTCTATTAGGAAAAAGGGCGCCAGGGTGTCCATTCCGAGTATAGTTGATCTCGCTGATTTGGCGGCCGACAGTGCCGGGGTATCTCGTATTGTCATTGAATCCGTTCAGGAGCTATTGTTGAAGCGTGCTTTGCAGACCCGCGCGGGATGATTATGAATTACAGCGTGCGAGGCAGCGCCAAGATGGTCGCCTCCGGCGACCATCTTGATTTTAATTTTAAGCACTCCGACGTAATAAACCTTGTTTTTTTAACCAGACTAATAATATTGATATTGCGGCTGGCGTAATACCTGATATACGCGACGCTTGGCCAATAGAACTAGGTTTATGATCATTAAGCTTTGCAATAACTTCATTAGGGGCTGTCGTCACAAGATGTAAGGCTATGATATTATTTTAAAATGAAAAAATTAGCTTTATTAGCACATCGTCGACACGACATTTCTGATCGCTCCTGGGAAAGAATCGAGTCCTTACTTCCTGGTAGAAAAGGCAAATGGGGCGGCGTCGCAAAGGATAACCGATTGTTTATTAATGCAGTATTCTGGATCTTAAGAACAGGCTCTCCATGGAGAGATCTGCCTCCTGATTACGGTTGTTGGAAAAATACCCATCGTCGCTTTTGCCGTTGGAAAAATAAAGGTGTATGGGCATCGATTCTTGAAAATCTTACCTGCGAAGCAGATATGGAATGGTTGATGATTGATGCAACTCATATAAAAGTCCACCTTCATGGCACTGGAGCTGTAGGTGGGAATGATGAAATGGGCCTTACAAAAGGGGGGCTCAACAGCAAGCTACACCTGGCCGTAGACGCACACGGTATGCCACTCAGAGCAACTTTAACGTCTGGCACTGTTGCTGACTGTACAGTCGCTCCAGACTTGCTCAAGCGTAATACGGATCCTGCTTTCAATGAACTTTATTCTTGCAGAAGGGCTGATACCTTAGCGAAAGCCAGACGTATGAACACATCTCCGCGGAATGCGTTTAATCAGCAAACCACAGAAACGCAGGCTTTTATCCGTAAAGAGCTTGCTTTACATACTTCGCCTGCCGTTATCAGTGGAAGGCTGCGTTTGAAACATGGGGTTTCTGTCAGTAAAAATACGCTCTATCGCTATATCAAGAGAGACCGACTGGCAGGAGGAAATCTCTATCTCCAGCTTCCTCATCGAGGCAAATATTATCGCTATGGCAAGGGAGAACCCAAGCGTAGCGCTATTCCTGATAGAGTGGGTATTGAAGAGAGACCAGCTGAGGCTGATCTCAAGCAACAACCCGGTCATTTTGAAATTGATACTGTATTTGGTAAGGATCAGAAGTCATTCTTACACGAGTTTCGCACAGGCATATAAAATCCCAGAAATGGCTTAAAAGTAATGATTAATCTGCAAGTTACTAAAACACATAAATTTTATTAAATTACAATAAGTTGCATTTAATTTATAAGGTTTTATCTATTTATATATTATGCTGAATTAAACTTAAAAATAGAGCGTTTTTTTATTGGTGCGAAACTCGTGTCTTATTAACTTTGGCGGATAAAGCTACCAGACAGCTTATTATCCGCAGGTTGCCGAATAAACGCGCTGAGACTGTTGTAGAAGCCTTCCGTGATATCATGGCAAATACTTTCTGTCATTTTAAAACCCTGACGGCTGATAACGGTTCTGAGTTCTCCATGCATAAACAGATAACTAAGATCACCGGTGCTGCTCTCTTCTTTGCTAGGCCTTATCACTCATGGGAGCGTGGTTTAAATTAAATAAATTAAATCAAGATGGTCGCCTCCGGCGACGACTTGTCATTGCTTGTTAGTACTGGTATAACCCCGAACCTATTTTCTCAATCTTTCAGTGCCATTTATGTCACCACGTTTTAGTCATGTTTTCCAATTTAGTCAACGCTGGCTCAATTGGCTTAACCGTCAACCCTCTGACAGTGTTCGCCCTGTTGTGATCGAAACCATGGTAAAGATTATGGCTTGTGGCACTTCACTTATGGGCTGGTCAATTTGGCGATGCCCTGACCCTGAATGTAATCATGAGAAGCGGGTTAAATTTACCTGCAAAAGCCGAAGCTGCCCTCATTGTGGCGTAAAAGCTTGCCTGCAATGGATTAACAATACGCTGGCCTGGTTACCCGAAGTCCCTTGGCAACACATCACTTTTACCATGCCTTGTGAATATTGGCCTGTTATTCGCGCCAACCGTTGGCTTCTCGGTGAAATGAATCGATTAGCTGCTGATGTAATATTAACAATCTGCCGCGATATCAATATTACCCCCGGCATTTTCACTGCCATACACACCTGGGGACGTGACCAAAAATGGCATCCGCATATTCATCTTTCAACCACCGCCGGCGGGGTGACTAAAAACAATACATGGCGCGATATCAGCTTTTATCGCGAAAACATCATGACCATGTGGCGATACCTGATAACGGAATTGCTGAGAAAACATTATTACACGCTCACCATTCCCGACGAGCTTAAATGTGAAGGAAGAAGTAAATTATCATGGAATCAACTACTTAACACTCACTTCAAACGCGGTTGGAATATCAATCTTTCTGATATCCTTTCCAATATCACCCATGTCACCCTTTATCTCGGATTTTATCTAAAGAAACCCCCTGTGTCGCTTAGTCGTTTAAAACATTATGCGGGCGAAGATAACATCACGTTACGCTATAAGAGCCACCGCACGAAAAAACAGGAAGAAGAGGTCATGACATCCGACGAATTTATTACCCGGTTTGAGTCTCATGTACCTGAAAAATGGTTTCACATGATCCGCTATTACGGTTTTTTAAGTCCATCAGCGCCCATGCGAAAAATGTTAACAGAGGTTGTTTATCCTCTAGGGGCTGTCGTCACAAGATTTCAGCCCAGATAGCAATAAATCGAATCTGGATGCTTGCCAGAAAGGAGGACGCTCTTTTGGCAAATCGAGTCGCAATCCCTCTCCACTGCTTAATTTTCGCAAAGACATTCTCAACAACATGGCGGTTTTTATAGAGAGCACTATCAAACTTTCGATAATGCTTTCTATGTTTTCGTGGTGGAATGACAGGCTGCATCCCTTGTTCTTCGGCTTGTTTAATGATTGAATCGCTATCATAGCCCCGGTCGGCCAGTAAATAATCTGCGGTTAACTCCTTGAGCAAGTCTGGAGCGACTGTACAGTCAGCAACAGTGCCAGACGTTAAAGTTGCTCTGTGTGGCATACCGTGTGCGTCTACGGCCAGGTGTAGCTTGCTGTTGAGCCCCCTTTTGTAAGGCCCATTTCATCATTCCCACCTACAGCTCCAGTGCCATGAAGGTGGACTTTTATATGAGTTGCATCAATCATCAACCATTCCATATCTGCTTCGCAGGTAAGATTTTCAAGAATCGATGCCCATACACCTTTATTTTTCCAACGGCAAAAGCGACGATGGGTATTTTTCCAACAACCGTAATCAGGAGGCAGATCTCTCCATGGAGAGCCTGTTCTTAAGATCCAGAATACTGCATTAATAAACAATCGGTTATCCTTTGCGACGCCGCCCCATTTGCCTTTTCTACCAGGAAGTAAGGACTCGATTCTTTCCCAGGAGCGATCAGAAATGTCGTGTCGACGATGTGCTAATAAAGCTAATTTTTTCATTTTAAAATAATATCATAGCCTTACATCTTGTGACGACAGCCCCTAATTTTATCTGAATGAGGATGTAACCAAAGGTTACGTAACCTTTGACGTTCTTGTTCAATTAATTCAACTTTATGACAAAATTTTTGCCAACGGCTTTCATCGATTAAACCAAGTTCGTACCCTTTTTCGGTTAAACGAAGATCAGCGTTGTCTTCACGTAGCATAAGGCGATATTCTGCTCGTGAAGTAAACATTCTATAGGGTTCTTTAGTGCCTAAGGTACAAAGATCATCAACTAAAACACCAATCTAGGCTTGATCACGACGAGGGAACCATCCCTCTTGTTCAAAAGCATAACGAGCTGCGTTAAGTCCAGCTAGTAGACCTTGAGCAGCTGCTTCTTCATAACCAGTTGTTCCATTAATCTGACCTGCAAAAAATAGCCCTTTGATAAATTTGCTTTCTAAAGTTGGCTTTAAATCTCGGGGATCAAAGAAATCGTATTCAATCGCATATCCGGGTCGAATAATACGCGCATTTTCTAAACCTTTCATCGAATGTACAATTTGCATTTGTACATCAAAAGGTAAACTAGTAGAAATTCCATTAAGATAAATTTCATTACTGGTTAGCCCTTCTGGTTCAAGGAAGATTTGATGTGCAGAACGATCTGCAAACCGCATAACTTTATCTTCAATAGAGGGACAGTAGCGGGGACCTATTCCTTTAATAATTCCTGCATACATAGGACTACGATCTAAATTATCGCGGATCACTTGGTGAGTTTTTTCATTCGTATAAGTGATGTAGCAAGGTAATTGTTGAGGATGTTGTTCAGCTGATCCGACAAAAGAGAAAACAGGGGTGGGATCATCACCAAATTGTGGTGCTAATTGGGAAAAATCGATAGTTCTTGCGTCAATTCTAGGAGGTGTACCTGTTTTAAGTCGATCTACTCGTAAAGGTAGTTCTCTTAATCTATGTGATAGGCTAATAGCAGGAGGATCACCAGCCCTACCAGCACTATAATTTTCTAATCCTATGTGAATTTTACCGTCAAGAAAGGTACCTATGGTCAGTACGACAGACTTTGCATGAAATTTTAATCCCATTTTGGTTATCACGCCAATAACTTGATCGTTTTTTACGATCAGGTCTTCAACAGCTTGTTGAAAGATCATTAAGTTATTTTGATTTTCTAGCGCAATCCTAATCGCTTGCTTATAAAGTACTTGATCAGTTTGAGCTCTGGTTGGTTGTACTGCTGGACCTTTACTTGCATTAAGCGTTCTAAATTGGATCCCCGCATTATCTGTGGCAATAGCCATAATGCCACCTAAGGCATCAATTTCTTTAACTAGATGTCCTTTACTTATTCCACCGATAGCTGGATTGCATGACATTTGGCCCAACGTATCAATATTATGGGTTAGAAGTAAAGTTTGACGTCCCATACGAGCAGCAGCCATCGCTGCTTCAGTACCAGCGTGGCCTCCACCAATAATAATGACATCTAAATTATTTTTGGAATTCTTAGATGTAAATTGTTCTGGGTAAAACATGCATAAACCTTAGGGGCTGTCGTCACAAGATGTAAGGCTATGATATTATTTTAAAATGAAAAAATTAGCTTTATTAGCACATCGTCGACACGACATTTCTGATCGCTCCTGGGAAAGAATCGAGTCCTTACTTCCTGGTAGAAAAGGCAAATGGGGCGGCGTCGCAAAGGATAACCGATTGTTTATTAATGCAGT
Source organism: Coronaproctus castanopsis (assembly GCA_032883995.1). NCBI lineage: Eukaryota > Metazoa > Arthropoda > Insecta > Hemiptera > Monophlebidae > Coronaproctus > Coronaproctus castanopsis. The sequence goes on along the minus strand of JAOQIE010000004.1, from coordinate 2,856,975 downwards.
ATTCTGGATCTTCAGAACAGGCTCTCCATGGAGAGATCTGCCTCCTGATTACGGTTGTTGGAAAAATACCCACCGTCGCGTTTGCCGTTGAAAAAATAAAGGTGTATGGGCATCGATTCTTGAAAATCTTACCTGCGAAGCAGATATGGAATGGTTGATGATTGATGCAACTCATATAAAAGTCCACCTTCATGGCACTGGAGCTGTAGGTGGGAATGATGAAATGGGCCTTACAAAAGGGGGCTCAACAGCAAGCTACACCTGGCCGTAGACGCACACGGTATGCCACTCAGAGCAACTTTAACGTCTGGCACTGTTGTTGACTGTACAGTCGCTCCAGACTTGCTCAAGCCGAAGAACAAGGGATACAGCCTGTCATTCCACCACGAAAACATAGAAAGCATTATCGAAAGTTTGATAGTGCTCTCTATAAAAACCGCCATGTTGTTGAGAATGTCTCACGAGTTTCGCGCCGACAAATAAACAAGTTATTTTTAAGCTCAATTCGATATAATATATAATTCGAAAAAATTGCCAATTAAAACATAAGATATTGAAATTAAAATATATTTTATGTTATCGCGCCTCTTGTGGATAAAACATTATTTTAGCTATTTTTAGAGCTTTATATGTCCGTGCGAAACTCGTGTGTCTTTGCGAAAATTAAGCAGTGGAGAGGGATTGCGACTCGATTTGCCAAAAGAGCGTCCTCCTTTCTGGCAAGCATCCAGATTCGATTTATTGCTATCTGGGCTGAAATCTTGTGACGACAGCCCCTAGTATTAAATATGACTTGGGAAATGAATTTTACTCGAGTTTTGCTAAGAGGCAAGTTATATGATCCTTACCTAATATAAATAAGATCTTTTTAAAGATCTCTTTATTAGATCTTTTATTAGGGGCTGTCGTCACAAGATTTCAGCCCAGATAGCAACAAATCGAATCTGGATGCTTGCCAGAAAGGAGGACGCTCTTTTGGCAAATCGAGTCGCAATCCCTCTCCACTGCTTAATTTTCGCAAAGACACACGAGTTTCACACGGACATATAAAGCTCTAAAAATAGCTAAAATAATGTTTTATCCACAAGATGTGCGATAACATAAAATATATTTTAATTTCAATATCTTATGTTTTAATTGGCAATTTTTTCGAATTATATATTATATCGAATTGAGCTTAAAAATAACTTGTTTATTTGTCGGCGTGAAACTCGTGAGACATTCTCAACAACATGCCGGTTTTTATAGAGAGCACTATCAAACTTTCGATAATGCTTTCTATGTTTTCGTGCTGGAATGACAGGCTGCATCCCTTGTTCTTCGGCTTGAGCAAGTCTGGAGCGACTGTACAGTCAAGAACAGTGCCAGACGTTAAAGTTGCTCTGAGTGGCATACCGTGTGCGTCTACGGCCAGGTGTAGCTTGCTGTTGAGCCCCCTTTTGTAAGGCCCATTTCATCATTCCCACCTACAGCTCCAGTGCCATGAAGGTGGACTTTTATATGAGTTGCATCAATCATCAACCATTCCATATCTGCTTCGCAGGTAAGATTTTCAAGAATCGATGCCCATACACCTTTATTTTTTCAACGGCAAACGCGACGGTGGGTATTTTTCCAACAACCGTAATCAGGAGGCAGATCTCTCCATGGAGAGCCTGTTCTTAAGATCCAGAATACTGCATTAATAAACAATCGGTTATCCTTTGCGACGCCGCCCCATTTGCCTTTTCTACCAGGAAGTAAGGACTCGATTCTTTCCCAGGAGCGATCAGAAATGTCGTGTCGACGATGTGCTAATAAAGCTAATTTTTTCATTTTAAAATAATATCATAGCCTTACATCTTGTGACGACAGCCCCTAGGATCGCGATCTTCTGTGGATAAGTGTAAATACCATAAGAAGATCATTATCTTGTTTATGATCTTTAGCTGTGAATGATAAGTGATCCCACTCCGTATAAGCTGGGATTAACATGGCTAGTTATCCACAACCAAGTTTGGCATTCAAGCTTATTCTATGGATAACTACGGGTTATTCCCTGCTTTTTCGCAAAGTTATCCACACTTATTTGGCTTTTATCTTTCCACTTTTCGATCCAAATTTCTGCAAGATCTTCTGGCACTTCAACATCTAAGAATTTCAAAAATAATTTAACATAAAGTTAATATGTGTTATTAAGCAAAATAATGGGGATAAAACGTAATTTTTTCTTTTTTGAGGTGTGAATTAGGTTTGCGAATAGACTGGTATGATGTTTTTCTGATAAATATGAGTGAAGTTTGTACAATTAAGTGTATTTCAGATAAATCTCCCCTTACCCCAAAATGGAGACATACCGCATTCGGGCAATATTTAAAGCATGATATACTAATTGAGCGAGCCTTAATCCTTTGATAAAACGAGAAAATCGCATTCTTCCACCACACAAAATGTAGCTAAACGGATCAACACTTAAAAACCGCTGGCTTAGCAGCGCAAAGGGAACAGATCTTTTTCTTTTAAAATCCGGCACTAGTTTCGCACGGACATATAAAGCTCTAAAAATAGCTAAAATAATGTTTTATCCACAAGATGTGCGATAATATAAAATATATTTTAATTTCAATATCTTATATTTTAATTGGCAATTTTTTCGAATTATATATTATATCGAATTGAGCTTAAAAATAACTTTGTGACGAGCCATAAGCCCTTTAAGCTTCAATCCAAAATTCATTCCTGCGAAAAGTAATTTTTTCCCGCATATGAGACAAGCAAGTGGATCGACTTTAAAGACATGTCGATACATGTTGCGGAAGGTCACTTTTTTAGCAGATTTTTTATCCTGGCGGGTTAGAGGATAAACAACCTCTGTTAACATTTTTCGCATGGGCGCTGATAGACTTAAAAAACCGTAATAGTGGATCATGTGAAACCATTTTTCAGGTACATGAGACTCAAACCGGGTAATAAATTCGTCGGATGTCATGACCTCTTCTTCCTGTTTTTTCGTGCGGTGGCTCTTATAGCGTAACGTGATCACGAGTTTTGCAATCTCCAAAAAAGAAGTATAAATTTAAATGTATAAGAAATTAATGTCAATGCCAATTGAATTCTGATCCACTTTGCTAAAGTAAAACTGATCCACTCCCTTTAATTTACTCGCTCAGTTCCGCTTTCAATTTTTTATGTAGCTGACCGCTTTTTAGCTTGTCTTTTAACCGATAACTTTGTCCACTAATCTGTACGATATGTGCATGGTGCAGCAATCGATCCAGCATAGCGGCTGTTAGCGTCTCATCATCACCAAATGTACTTGACCACTGAGCAAAAGACAGATTACTGGTTAAGAGCACACTACCCGCTTCATATCGCTTTGCCACCACCTGGAAGAACAGATTTGCTTCTTCTTTGCCAAAAGGTAAATAGCCAACTTCATCGATAATCAATAGTCTAGGTTTACTGATAACGCGAGTAAGATATCCCTTAAGGTCACCTTGTCGATGAGAGGTAAGCAGCTGCAACATCATATCCGCCGCAGTTAGAAAACGGATGCTTAATCCATGCATCGCAGCCCTATAGCTTATGGCAGTAGCCAGGTGCGTCTTCCCGACACCAGACGGACCTAGCAACACGATATTCTCCTGGCGCTCAATGAAAGCCAGTCCAGCCAGTTCCTGTATTTGGTTACGGGGAACACCGCTGGCATATTTGTAATCAAACTGCTCCAACGTCTTTATCACTGGTAGCCCAGATAAACGGAGTATCGTTTGACGCCGACGTTCAGTAAGTCCTTCATACTGAAGTCGTAAAATAGACTCTAGAAAGTCAGCGTGTGTACCGTTCTTGTCGATAGTTGCCTGCGCTACAGCTGGCCACTCTGTGCTTAGTCTGTCCAGTTTAAGCTGCTGGCAGAATTTTTCGATGCGTTCATACTGAAGACTCATATAGGCATCTCCAGAATCGATTGATAGACGGACAAAGGATGTTGTAGGCTCTCCATAGGAATCGGGCGAGTCTGATGTGATGTATCGGTAAAGGAAATGCTTGCATGACTTTCGGCAGCGGCAACAGTGCTAAGCGTTCTTGTAGCATGCGCTCCTCCGGCGATACACCCGTAGTGCCGTGTTTACGTACATTAGCTATTGAACTCAGCCAGTCTCCAATACGTGAGTTGGCGGCGGCAGCATCCAAAATAAGCCCTGCCTGACGAAATGACGCGGTTAGTGGAACAATGAAACTGTTCTTAAGATAGTGATTAAAACGTTCAACCTTACCTTTAGTCTTCGCCCTGTATGGACGGCAGACTTTCGGACTGAAAGCATATTTCTCGGCAAGCTGGATAAGCTGTGGGTTCCAGCGGTGTTTACCAGGACCATAAACATCACGCTCAATGATAATGGTCTTCGCATTATCAAATAGCAGCTGACGAGGCGTACCGCCAAAATACTGTAGGGCTGACTCAATCCCGTCGCACCAGGCTGCTGAATTTCGACAGGTGTAAAACTTAACAAAAGTGGAACGACTCCAACCTAACGTGGCAACGAATGCCAGCAAAGGGTTCTTCCCCTGTCTGATAATCGTGAAGTCAACCTGCATCTGTTCACCGGGTTCAGTCTCAAAGCGAACAACGTCTTAAATAACCGGTTTTTTCATAGGATGAAGAAAAGCGGTCAGCAAGCTATAGCTGCCTGTGTACCCTTGTTCACGGATCTCCCGTAGCAATACGCAGGCCGGTATCCAATCAGGTCTAGCCGCCTCTACGCGTTCGAGAATATATACCTTGAAGGGCTCCAACTTACCGGGTCTAGGCGCTCTCGATTTATAACGCATATTCGCCGCCGCTTCAGTGCTACGAAGATATCGCCTCACGGTTACTCTTGAACATGAAAGGCATCGCGCAATCGCACGTATAGACATACCCTGGCGATGTAAAACAGAAATTTCCACTCTGATCTCCAATGTTATCATCGGCAGTACCTTAAAACTGCCATTTTTACTCTTGGTGGATCAGTTTTACACTAGCAAGTGGATCATTTTTACATTGGTAGCGACAACAGGCTCTCCATGGAGAGATCTGCCTCCTGATTACGGTTGTTGGAAAAATACCCATCGTCGCTTTTGCCGTTGGAAAAATAAAGGTGTATGGGCATCGATTCTTGAAAATCTTACCTGCGAAGCAGATATGGAATGGTTGATGATTGATGCAACTCATATAAAAGTCCACCTTCATGGCACTGGAGCTGTAGGTGGGAATGATGAAATGGGCCTTACAAAAGGGGGCTCAACAGCAAGCTACACCTGGCCGTAGACGCACACGGTATACCACTCAGAGCAACTTTAACGTCTGGCACTGTTGCTGACTGTACAGTCGCTCCAGACTTGCTCAAGGAGTTAACCGCAGATTATTTACTGGCCGACCGGGGCTATGATAGCGATTCAATCATTAAACAAGCCGAAGAACAAGGGATGCAGCCTGTCATTCCACCACGAAAACATAGAAAGCATTATCGAAAGTTTGATAGTGCTCTCTATAAAAACCGCCATGTTGTTGAGAATGTCTTTGCGAAAATTAAGCAGTGGAGAGGGATTGCGACTCGATTTGCCAAAAGAGCGTCCTCCTTTCTGGCAAGCATCCAGATTCGATTTATTGCTATCTGGGCTGAAATCTTGTGACGACAGCCCCTAGCAAGTGGATCATTTTTACATTGGTAGCGACATTTATACTTCTTTTTTGGAGATTGCGAAACTCGTGAATATATGAACAGTGACAATTTCATGAATTAAAATTATCGACTACCAGCCAAAAATTCCTCTAACACTCGGCAGAGATAAAAAAGTAAAACAATTGACTTTGTACGATTGATTAATAGCAACAATGATTTAGCTGATAGAAATCGGAACAAAAACACCAGCTGATGCTGGTGTTTTTGTTTGTGCATAATAATCAGAAAGCAATTATTCAGCAATAATATTCACATTCAGTTTTGCAAATACATCACTATGCACTTGGAAATGAACTTCATGTTCACCAACAGTACGCAATACACCATTTGGTAAGCGAACTTCGCTTTTCATAACCTCAACACCGGCAGCAGTGACTGCCTGAGCAATATCACGAGTCCCGATCGAACCAAACAGTTTACCTTCATCACCGGCTTTAGAGGCGATGGTTACTGTTGCTAATGAATTAATTTTTTCAGCGCGCCCTTCCGCAACAGCCAGAACATCGGCTAATTTAGCTTCTAATTCGGCACGGCGTGCTTCAAAAAATTCAACATTCTTTTTAGTTGCAGGAACAGCTTTTCCCAGCGGAACTAAATAGTTACGCGCATAACCCGCTTTAACATCAACTTTGTCACCCAGGCTACCCAGGTTTGCTGCTTTATCCAGTAGAATAATTTGCATTACCTTATCCTCTTTAAGTCGTTAATGGACCGTACCAATTACTGATGACGATCAGTATATGGCAACAGAGACAGGTAACGCGCGCGCTTGATAGCACGAGCGAGCTGACGCTGGTATTTTGCACGAGTACCAGTGATACGACTTGGTACAATTTTACCACTTTCAGTGATATAGTTTTTTAGCGTTGCGATATCTTTATAATCAATCTCTTGAACGCCTTCCGCTGTGAAACGGCAGAACTTACGACGACGGAAATAACGTGCCATTTGGCTAGTCTCCAGAATCTATCAATTCAATCTGCTCGGCGTGAAGCACCAAGTTATTCAAGCCATTAGCGCCCTGATGGCTACTAATAAAACCGATAACTGTGATCCAACTACCGACCGTTATACTGTGAGTAAACTGTTGTAATTTTTGTCCGCTGGCGATGATGGTTATTCTACACCATACTTGCCGATCAAAACCGGCTTCCTGCTGCTGTGAACGATGTTCGAGCACAAACTGGCAGTGAGGAACCCCAGCTGGACTGACTTTTCTTATCGGCGCATTACAGATTTTGCCTGACAGCACCAATCGATTAGTATTCATAACCAAATTTACTCTTCAGAATCCTCAGCAACCTCAATTCCTTCCAGGTCTTCATCAACCAAATCACGACTGCGACGATCGTCTTTGGCTTTAACCATTGGAGAAGCTTCAGTAACCCCATGCTTAACACGCATAATCATGCTGCGGACAACGGCATCATTGAAGCGGAAGTTTGTTTCTAACTCATCAATCACTTCTTGCGGCGCTTCAACGTTCATCAGAACATAGTGTGCTTTGTGCAATTTATTGATTGGATAAGCCAATTGACGGCGACCCCAGTCTTCCAAGCGATGGATTTGACCTTGCGCTTCGGTGATAGAACTACTATAACGCTCAATCATACCTACAACTTGCTCGCTTTGGTCCGGATGAACCATAAAAACGATTTCGTAATGACGCATGAGTTTTGCTCCTTACGGATTAATCAGCCTCCTGTCAGGGTCAGCCGCATCCCATGAAGGCAAGGAACTTATTTAAGTTCGGCTGAAAAATCGACGCGTAACTATACCTATCCTTTAGTTAAAACTCAAGCATTAGATTAAATCATCACTTATCGCCATTGAATTGGGTTAAGTAACCTTGCCAAGATTATCAATGCTCTTACTTTTTTCTCAATAACTGTGCCGTTGACGTACTGCTTCGAATAAATAAACGCCGGTCGCAACAGAGACATTTAAAGACGAAACCATACCGGCCATTGGAATACTAATCAGTTCATCACAATGTTCCCTTGTTAAACGACGCATACCTTCACCTTCAGCACCCATCACCAATGCAACCGCCCCGGTTAACTTACTCTCATATAATGTATGATTGGCGTCACCTGCTGTGCCAACAATCCAGATATGATGCTGCTGCAATTGACGTAGTGTCCGCGCAAGATTGGTAACCCGAATTAATGGCATACTCTCAGCTGCACCACAGGCAACTTTCTTAGCGATGGCATTAAGTTGAGCAGATTTATCCTTTGGTACAATAACCGCATCAATACCCGCAGCCTCTGCACTACGTAAACAAGCACCTAAGTTATGTGGATCGGTAATACCATCTAATATAAGCAAAAAGGGTGATTTTCTCTGAGAAATAATAATATCTAAATCACTCTCTTGATATTGCCGCCTGGGTTTTACCTGAGCAATAATACCCTGATGAACAGCGTTCTCTGTCTGCTTATCCATCCATTGACGATTAGCTAACTGGATAATAATACCCAATTTTTCAAGCTGGTGAATAATCGGCAATAAACGTTTATCTTCACGCCCTTTGAGTACATAAACTTGTTTTAAACGCGATGGATCGCGCTCCATCAGTGCTTGCACTGCATGAATACCATAAATAATTTCACTCATAAATTTATCGATTACTTTATAACTCTCAAAGATAGTCAATCATTGCCGATGAAGATCAGTAATAAAAATAACTAAGATTATTTTTGTGCTTTTTTGATAGCCTTTTTTGCTCTCAATTTTGCGGCAATTTTTTTACTTTTATCAGAAACCTTTTTCCCTTTCTTATCTACTTTTTTAGCGTTGCCGCTGCCTTTTTTATTCGCTTTAATAAATGCACTACTGGGCTCAAAATTTTTGTCCTGGCTGTGATCTTGCTTGCTATGAGTTGAAATTGTTTTTTTAAATTGCTTTTTTGCTTTTTTGCTTTTTTGCTTTTTCTTTTGCTGTATTACCTGGATTTTTCGCCTTACGTAAGGTTGATATCAACGCGAAATCGATCTTGCGTTCATCCATATGTACAGCTTCAACGCTAATTTCAACTTCATCACCAAGACGATATACCATCCCCGAAGACTCACCAATAAGTCTCTGTCCTACATTATCGTAGCGATAGTAATCATTATTAAGTGATGAGACATGCACCAGACCATCAATAAAAAGATCTTTTAAGCGGACAAAAAAGCCAAAACCCGTGACACTGGTGATAATGCCAGTAAATACATTGCCAACTTGATCCTGCATAAAATCACATTTCAACCAATCAGCAACATCTCTCGTTGCTTCATCAGCTCGCCGTTCTGTCATTGAACAATGTTCACCCAATTGCAGCATTTCATGAGTATCAGAATGCCAACCACCGGTCGGCGTCGAGCGATGTTGATTGTTTCCATGTTGGCCAGATAAAAGATATTTAATCGAACGATGTAACGCTAAATCAGGATATCGACGGATCGGTGAAGTGAAATGGGCATAAGATTTCAGCGCTAAGCCAAAATGCCCTCTATTTTCAGGATCATAAATAGCTTGTTTCATTGAACGCAAAATCATTGTTTGCAGCAATTCATGATCCGGACGTTCAGCCACTTCATCCATAACTTTAGCATAATCAGCTGACTGTGGTTTCATGCCACCTGGTAATGTCAAACCCAGCTCGCTAAATACCGTCCGCAAATTTACAATACTCTCTTGTTTGGGCCTATCATGGACACGGTACAAGCTAGGTTCTTTATTCCGCTCAACAAAACGTGCGGCAGCGATATTCGCTAAAATCATACACTCTTCAATTAATTTATGCGCATCATTACGTTCAACCGACTCTATCCGCTCAATGTGTTTTTCTGCATTAAAAATAAATTTCGCTTCTTCAGATTCAAAGGAGATAGCCCCGCGTTTTATGCACGCATTATCTAACGCTTTATATAATCGATGAAGTTGTTCTAAATGCGGCACCAGGTCTTGATAATGTTGACGTAATTCTTCGTCACCCTGTAAAATTTTCCAGACTTTGGTATAAGTCAATCTGGCATGAGAACGCATTACGGCTTCATAGAATTTAGATGAAGTAATTTTCCCTTCCGACGATAGCTGCATTTCACATACCAGGCAAAGCCTCTCAACTGCAGGGTTTAATGAACATAACCTATTAGAAAGAATTTCAGGCAACATAGGGATCACTCTTGATGGAAAATAGACTGAATTTCCCCGACTAACCGCTTCACTATCCAAAGCCGTTTGTGGCCGCACATAATAACTAACATCAGCAATCGCGACCCATAAGCACCAGCCACCGTCTTCTTTCGGCATACAATAAACTGCATCATCAAAATCTCGGGCATCTTCGCCATCAATGGTGACTAAAGGTAGATGACATAAGTCTACTCTGCCTTTTTTTGCTGACGCAGGGATCTGTTCGGACAAATCAGCAACTTGCTTCTCAACTTGTGGCGGCCAACTATACGGAATTTCATAGGTTCTTAATGCAATCTCTACCGCAATGTTAGTCCCCATGCTTTCGCCTAATACTTCGACAATATTTCCTATTGCCTGGGTATGGCGCGCTGGTCGGGTTGTCATCTCAACGACAACCACATTTCCCATCCTGGCACCGTTAACCTGCTCTTTAGGGATAAATATGTCAAAGGACAGTCGACTATCATAAGGGACTACATACCCCATCCCCGATTCTATAAAATAACGTCCTACAATATGATTATTTCGTGGGACAAGCACTCGAACAATGAGAACTTCTGTACGTCCTCGCCGATCTTTGCCCAATGGCTGGATAAGTACAACATCACCATGCAGCGCTTTTTTCATTTCTTCTAAAGAAAGGTAAAAATCGTCTTTCTGGCCTTCTACCCGTAAAAAACCAAAACCATCACGATGGCCAATAACTGTGCCTTTGAGTAAATCAAGGCGTTCAGGTAAGGCATAACATTGACGACGAGTAAATACCAATTGCCCATCACGTTCCATAGCACGTAAGCGGCGCCGCAAAGCCTCTAACTCTTCTTCTTTAGTTAACTTTAATATTCGTGCGATTTCCTGTCGACTTACAGGCTTAGTAAATTTTGCTAATACCTCTAAAATATATTCACGACTTGCAATTGGTGAATGATATTTCTCAGCTTCCCGGTCTTTATAAGGATCTTTTGCCATCACTCACCTCCGCTACCACTTTGATTAATATAACCCACTAATACACCAGGCCTGTTATTTATTTTAATAGTAACTTATACACGAGTTTCGCGCCGACAAATAAACAAGTTATTTTTAAGCTCAATTCGATATAATATATAATTCGAAAAAATTGCCAATTAAAACATAAGATATTGAAATTAAAATATATTTTATGTTATCGCGCATCTTGTGGATAAAACATTATTTTAGCTATTTTTAGAGCTTTATATGTCCGTGCGAAACTCGGTGCGAAACTCGTGTTATAAAGTAGCTTATTATTTTCTATTAGATCTGCCAGTGTATATTTATCTAATTCATTTAAAAAAAGTTCAATTGCTTGATTTAATATTTTTTTTAATCGACAAGCAGAAGTAATATGGCAAAAATCGCTGCAGCAATTAACTAATGCTAGAGTCTCTAATAGACAAACAACATCACCTATCCGGATCTGCTCAGCTGGCTTGCCTAAGTAAATCCCTCCATTTTTCCCTCTCACCGCAGCAACAACCCCACATCGGCTTAATTGATTAATAATTTTTACCATATGGTTACGCGAGACACCGTATACATTAGCAACTTCAGTAATATTAGTTCTTTTATCCTTAGGTAATGAAGCCATATAAATTAATGCTCTTAAGCCATAATCAGTAAAACTTGTTAACTGCACATTAACCTCTGGTTATAAAACAAAAATGGAAAGACATCTTCTTGACATTCATTCATCTAGTTATATCTATTATGTGAATTTTTATCATATAAAGCAAAATTGATCAGTAATCAGGTAATATGAATTACTAGATATAAAAATAACGCCTGAATGTTCAGGCGTCACTCTTTGAGCAATATTATTGAGTGGTAAAATTATGCATCAAAAGGATCTCGTAATATCATTGTTTCAGCACGATCAGGTCCGGTCGAAATAATATCTATCGGGATCCCGGTTAATTCCTCAATCCGTTTAATATAATAAATGGCTGCTTTAGGTAATTGATTATATTCTTTTACCCCAAAAGTACTTTCACTCCAGCCTGGTAACGTTTCATATATCGGCACTAAATCTTCCCATTCCTCTGCCGCTAACGGCGTTATAGTCAATTCAGTCCCATCTGGTTTGCGATAAGCAACACAAAGTTTCACTTCATCCAAACCGTCTAATACATCTAATTTGGTTAAACAGAAACCGGAAAGAGAATTGATTTGAACTGCCCGGTTAATAGCAACAATATCTAACCAACCTGTACGACGGCAACGGCCTGTTGTTGCACCAAATTCTTGCCCTTTTTCACGCAGGTATTCGCCGGTTTCATCAGATAACTCCGTTGGAAAAGGACCGCCACCTACACGGGTAGAATAAGCTTTCAATATTCCTAAAACATAATCAATATAACGCGGACCTAATCCTGAACCAGTGGCAACACCACCCACCGTTGTATTTGATGAAGTCACATAGGGGTAAGTACCATGATCAATGTCCAGCAATGTTCCCTGAGCACCTTCATACATCACTAATTCGCCTTTTTGATGCGCTTTGTATAATAAATCAGCGACATCAACGGTCATCGCCGTCAAAATATCGGCAATAACCATAATATCATCTAATGTTTTTTGGTAATCGATTGCAGGCGCTTTATAATAATTCACTAATTGAAAATTATGGTAATCAACAATTTCTTTAAGTTTGACTGGAAAGGTTTTTTTATTAAACAGATCGCCAACACGTAATCCACGGCGGGCAACTTTATCTTCATAAGCAGGTCCAATGCCCCGGCCGGTCGTTCCTATCGTTTTTGCGCCTCGCGCTTTTTCACGCTCATTATCTAAAGCAACATGATAGGGCAAGATTAATGGACAAGCTGCCGAAATTTTGAGGCGTTTACGCACTGGCACACCACGCGCTTCCAATTTTTTCATTTCATCCATTAATGCATCAGGCGCTAATACCACACCAGTGCCAATGACGCTTATGACATTTTCACGCAGAATACCCGATGGGATAAGATGGAGAACAGTTTTCTCACCATTTACCACTAGCGTATGACCAGCATTATGCCCACCTTGGTAACGAACAACATACTTAGCGCGTTCAGTTAGTAAATCGACTATTTTGCCTTTACCTTCGTCACCCCACTGAGTACCTAATACGACAACGTTTTTACCCATTTCAAAATTCACTCGATTGCTTAAAAAAGAATTCTACCATTTCAATCATTAGCTGCCAGCAATTTTTATAACACCAATACCTCTTTTCATGACAATCTTAACAGATTAAAGCCCGCCTAATGCAGGCTTACCTAGAGTCAATTGGTAATCATTTCATTTATCCACGAGTTTCGCACGGACATATAAAGCTCTAAAAATAGCTAAAATAATGTTTTATCCACAAGATGTGTGATAACATAAAATATATTTTAATTTCAATATCTTATGTTTTAATTGGCAATTTTTTCGAATTAGATATTATATCGAATTGAGCTTAAAAATAACTTGTTTATTTGTCGGCGCGAAACTCGTGTTATCTTTAAATGATCACTGTACCGCTCTTTGTTTAGTTGGTGCTCGCATATAGCGGAAAAAATCGGTATCTGGGCTTAATACCATCACATCATCACCATTTTTATTAAAGCTCTTTTCGTATGCCCGTAAACTACGAATGAAAGCATAGAAATCAGGATCTTGGTTAAATGCATCAGCAAATAGCTTAGTTGCCATCGCATCTCCTTCACCATGTAATTTCAGTGCCGTGCGCTCCGCTTCTGCCAATGTCTCGGTCACTGTTTTATCTGCTGCTGCACGGATCTTCACGGCCTCTTCTTGACCTTGTGAACGATGTTGGCGCGCTACAGCCTCTCGTTCAGCGCGCATACGTTGATATATCGCTTCCGAAACTTCACTTGGCAATTCAATACGTTTGATACGAACATCGACAACTTGGATCCCTAACGCCGCCATGCTGTTTGGATTAACAACAGGCGAATTACCTTTGATCTCTTGATCAAAACGGGCTGCTGCCGAGGCAATAGCCTGATCTGCATCTTTTGTCGCTTCTGTATCTGAACCAGAACCTTTATTAAGTGCATCACGCACATCGACGGTCAAGCGCCCGCGAGAATCGGTAATAATATCTTTCACATTTAAACGGCCAAATTCTGAACGCAGACGATCACTAAATTTACGTTTCAGTAAAGTTTCAGCTTGATAAGGATTACCGCCACCGGTCGCCACATAGTAACGACTAAAATCAGTAATTCGCCATTTTAAATAGGAATCAACCATTAAATCTTTATTTTCTCGAGTCAGATAGCGATCTGCCTGAACATCCAATGTCTGAATACGAGCATCCAGCATTTTTACCGTTTCAATAAATGGTATTTTGAGGTGCAAACCTGGCTCATAAATAATAGGTTTATTGTCACTATCACGCACAACCTTACCAAAGCGTAGAATAATGCCTCTTTCTGTTTGTTGAACGGTGAAAATTGACATATACAACACAACTAATGCAGCAACAATAATAACAATCACTGATTTACGCATGATTATTGTCTCCCTACACGAGTTGAATTACTGCCCCGAGCATTATCCCGCGTACCATAGCTATATGAATAAGGCGATTCAGTAGAAATATCTGATTGCTGAATAACTTTTGGTGGTGTTATTTTTTGTATATCTGCTGCTTTATCTTTGGTTCCACTGCGTAAAATCTGCTCTAACGGCAACACTAACATACTATTGCTCTTGTCGTTAACAATAACCTTACGCGTATTACTTAGTACTCGTTCCATTGTGTCAATATATAAACGTTCTCGAGTGATTTGAGGAGCAGCTCGATATTCTGGCAACATTTTGGCAAAGCTAGCTACTTCGCCTTCCGCCTTGAAAACCACACTTGATTTATAAGCTGTTGCTTCTTCAATCAATTTTTGCGCATTACCTTTCGCTAATGGCAAAACTTCATTACGATAAGCTTGCGCTTCACGAATGGTCTTCTGTTCTTCTTCTCGCGCTGCAATAACATCATCAAATGCGGCTTTAACCGCTTCCGGTGGACGAGCAGCCTGGAAGTTAACATCTAATATAGTTATACCCATATTATAAGGTCTTATCGTATTTTCTAACTCTTTTTGTGTTTCATCACGGATAAAGGCACGTTTCGTCGTTAACACCTGTTCCATTGCTGATTGGCCAATAATTCCACGTACTGCGCTATCTATTGCCTGACGTAAACTGTTATCCGGGTTAGTAACATTAAATAAATATTGAGCCGGATCTGTTACGCGATACTGGACGTTCATTTCTACTTGAATAACATTTTCATCCGAAGTTAACATCATACCATTAGTCGCTTGTTCACGAATGGTTTCAACATTAATCGGAATCACTTTTTCAATAAAATTTGGTTTCCAATTCAAACCCGGTTCAACCGTATGGCTATATTTACCAAAACGGAAAACGACGCCACGATCACTCTCTTTTATCGTATAAAAACCACTTACAGCCCAAATAATAACAACTGCTGCGATAATAAATACGATAAAACGGCCGTTTATATTGACGCCATTTTGATTACTCGAACCATTTTTACCTTTATTATTCCCACCTAAACCACCAAGTTTGCGACTCAACTTGCGGAACAGATCGTCAAGATCAGTTGTTCCCTTTTTCCGATTACCTTTATTACCACTGGAGTTGCCGCTATTGCTGCTTCCCCACGGGTCGCGGTCCTGTCCGTTATTACCGGGCTGATTCCACGCCATGTTATAGCTCCATTCGTTATGATTGGTTTTTCAGGGCTAAGAGCAAAATATTTTACTCTTAATTTGTTCAATTTATTGACCCCATTTAATGTGTTGACTTAACAATGTACTCAAGTAAAGGTTGTTCTTGCTTGCAAAGTCTTTGCCAGTCAACAATGGGCAGTTTCACTTCAAGCATGATACTGCCATCTTTATCCATTTCTTCATATTCGATTGCCTGAAGTTGATAGAACCGATTGCGTAAACGACCCGCTTCTGGCGGTAAACGCAATTCATAGTGTGCAATTTCACCAGAAAGGCGTTCTGTCAGCGCCTGTAATAATAATGGAATCCCTTCACCAGTTTGAGCAGAGAGCCAGACCCGAATAGGGACATTATTCTCATCGCGATCAATACGGGGAGTAAATCCATTCAACATGTCAATTTTATTCATGACTAACAGCGCTGGAATTTCATTAGCCTCAATTTCTTCTAGTACACTTTCAACTGCGCGGATATTTTCTTCCATACGGTTATCTGCAGCATCGACAACATGTAATAATAAACTGGCTTCGCGTGTTTCCTGCAATGTTGCTTTAAATGCAGCGACCAGATCGTGAGGTAGATGGCGAATAAAACCTACAGTATCAGCCAACACTGTCACTCCAACATCATCAATATCAATACGCCGTAATGTAGGATCTAACGTCGCAAATAATTGATCTGCTGCATATACTTCAGACTTTGTCATTTGATTAAATAGACTAGACTTACCTGCATTAGTGTAACCTACCAATGATATGGTGGGAATACCCGCTTTACTTCTAGCTTGTCTACCCTGCTCTCTCTGCTTTTCTACCTTAGCCAACCGAGAAAGAATTTGTCGAATTTTACCGCGGATCAATCGACGATCCGTTTCCAGTTGCGTTTCACCAGGTCCACGTAAGCCGATCCCTCCTTTCTGTCGTTCAAGGTGAGTCCAGCCACGTACCAAACGGGTAGAAATATGCCTTAACTGAGCTAATTCAACTTGTAGTTTACCTTCATGTGTACGTGCGCGCTGTGCAAATATATCTAAAATTAAACCCGTACGATCAATAACTCGGCACTGACATAATCGTTCAAGATTTCTTTCCTGTGCAGGGCTTAACGTATGATCAAAAAGAACCACATCGGCATTACTGTCTTTAACAGCTGCCGCAATTTCTTCCGCTTTACCCTCACCAACAAAATATTTAGCCTGCGGTGATTTGCGATTTCCTGTGATTATCTGTACTGGCTTAATGCCCGCAGAGATGACTAATGATTCAAATTCAATCAGGTTTTCAGTATCTTTTTCATTAGAGAAAAAAACATGCACAAGAACAGCTAATTCCCCACCTTCATGTCTATCAAACAAAAGCACAACTCCTTAGACTTAAAAAATATCAAACAGGCAAAATACAGGTAAAAGGAACTTTACCTGTACTTTTTTGTTCAGATAATTAACTGAATTATTCAGTCGCATCACTATCCAGTGGAACTGCCACATTACCTGTATTGTAATTACCTAAGCCTGTATTACCCCCTTGATTACTATGGTGAGATACAGGACGAGAAGGTACTACAGTAGAAATAGCATGCTTATATACCATTTGGCTTACTGTGTTTTTCAGTAAAATAACAAATTGATCAAATGATTCGATTTGACCTTGTAATTTGATGCCATTGACCAAATAAATGGAAACCGGAACCCTTTCACGACGTAACGCGTTTAGGAACGGATCTTGCAAAGATTGCCCCTTAGCCATTCTCTATTTTCCTTATTTTGTTGTTTTTAACTAAGAACCTTTATGGTTCGAAAAAATTAACTACTCAAAAAAATTGTGCCTTTACCACCAATTGTACATAAATAGCAAACCTATGCACTAATAACATGCAATATTGTGTTAAGAATTCCCTTAATATCATCGCTTTCGAGTCTATGCACGTTTTTCCATCCTCTTAACCATGTAATTTGACGTTTAGCCAATTGACGTGTTGCACATATACCACGATAAACCATTTCATCATAGCTGATTTCACCAGACAAATATGACCACATCTGACGATAACCAACAGAACGTATAGCGGGTAGATCCCCATGGAGATCCCCTCTAGCATAAAGAGCGCTAACTTCATCCTCAAAACCCGTCTTCAACATTTGCAGGAAGCGCATCTCAATACGTTGGTGGAGAATTTTACGATCTTGCGGTGAAATCGCAAACTGTAACACATTATAAGGTAATTCTGCCTCTACAATTTCAGTTAATTCTGTCAGACTCTTCCCAGAAACTAAGAAAACCTCCAAGGCACGAGACAATCGTTGAGGATCATTAGGATGGATTCTAGCTGCCGATATTGGATCAACCGCTTGCAAACGTTTATGAATTGCACCCCAACCAAATTGTTTCGCTTGCATTTCAATTTCTGCCCGAATTGTGACATCGGCAGAAGGTAAGGGTGACAACCCATCCAGTAATGCTTTAAAATATAGCATAGTCCCCCCAACGAGTAAGGGAATACGGCCCGATGCGACAATTTTTTCCATTTCTAATAAAGCATCACGGCGAAAATCTGCGGCTGAATAAGACTGTGCAGGATCCAATATGTCAATTAATCGGTGTGGAGCAATTTGTTGCTCTTCTCGTGTTGGTTTCGCTGTTCCTAAATCCATACCGCGATAAATTAAAGCAGAATCTACACTAATTATTTCAACGGGTAATTGTTGACGCAATGCCATTGCCAATGCTGTCTTTCCTGACGCCGTTGGCCCCATGATAAAAATCACTTGCGGTTTATGTTGAAAAATTTGTTTACTCATGAGTGAAAGCCGTTATCACCGATTCAAAATCAATTAGTTGTAGTAATGTTTTCGGTGGTTCTTTAACTAATTCAGGGTAAGTCCGCTCCAGATCCGCTAATAACTGTACCCCTTGTGCAATCGTCCACACTTGTTTTTCATTTACTAAATGATCTGCTAACCAAACAACTAATTCCATCAACTGACAAGAAGTATTTTGAGCAAGATATTTCAATAGTTTTGGAAATAGTTCAGCTAAATTTTGTGATCTCAAGGGACAAGATACACCACTAATTGTTGCTTTGTTATGAGAAATATTGATGTCAAAACCTAAGGTACTTAATAATACCTTTACTCGATAAAAAATTTCAATTTCCTTTTCTGTTAATGCGAGCTTTATTGGTATCAGTAAGGGCTGAGATTTTAATTCTTTATCAGTAGGAATTAATTGACTTCGCTTTAAATATCGCTCAGCTTCCGCTAATGATAACAAAGCTATTCCAAATGATGATTCAATAAATGCTAAATTTTTAGAATAAATTGTTAGTATTTTACCAAATGTATAATTTTTATCATTTTTTTCTATATCAATCGATTTTACTGCTATTTTTTCAGTTTTTATCGATTCTCGCTCTGGAAAAAGTGGGATTTTTTCTTGTTTAGATGGTTCATCTTGCATCAATTGCTGATAAAGCTCACCCTGTTTTTTGTTATAGATTTTTTTAGTTATTTTTCCATTATTGTAACAAGAAAATGATACTGTTTTAGACGGCGAAATTTGGCTACTGGCACTTAATTCTGTTATTACTTGTGCTTCTTGCTCTTTAATAACTAAATGCTGCTTTGAATCATCTGAGGCAAAAAAATTTTCACCCGCAGCTAACCGATTTTGTAATCCTGAAGCAAGATGAGTTTCCTGGTTTGAACTAACAGAGACTTGATTAGATTGTTTTTGGTGTTGTTGGCTTAGTACCGTGTTCACACCCTGATAGATAAAATCATGAACCAATCTCGCTTGGTGAAAACAAACTTCCTGTTTGGCTGGATGAACATTAACATCAACCTGATGAGGATCAATGGTTAAATAAAGCACATAAGCCGCTTGCTGTTCTTCTTGCAGACGATCAGCATAGGCCTGACGTATTGCATGATTGATTAATCGATCGCGCATTATGCGCCCATTAACATAACAATATTGAATTTCAGCGGCCTTACCTAAATAGGGATTAGTTATCCAGCCTTTAATGGCTAAATCACCATGTTGCCAACATAATTTCAGCGCATTTTGTATAAAAGAAGTGCCACAAATAGCAGCTAAGCGTCGTTCATATTGCTCTTCACTATTTGTCGCACGATACTGGCGAACTAATTTACCATTATGATGCAAATTGATTGCAACATCGAAACGCGCTAAAGCTATTCTACGTACAATCTCATCAATATGGCTAAATTCGGTTTTTTCTGTACGTAAAAATTTACGTCGAGCCGGCGTATTATAAAACAGATCAAGAACTTCAACTGTTGTTCCTATTGGGTGAGCAGCAGGTTTTAGCGTAACATTCATCTCACGCCCTTCAGCATAAGCTTGCCAGGCTTCTGTCTGAGTCTCGACGCGTGAAGTTAGTATTAAACGAGAAACCGAACTAATACTGGCCAGCGCTTCTCCTCTAAATCCCATACTCATGATAGCGGCCAGATCTTCTAGCGTGGCTATCTTGCTGGTAGCGTGTCGCTCCAACGCTAGTGTTAAATCTTCTTTGGCGATACCACTACCATTGTCATGGATACGGATAAGTTTTGCCCCACCACGCTCAATTTCAATATCAATACGGCTGGCGCCAGCATCAAGACTATTTTCGACTAACTCTTTCACAACCGATGATGGGCGTTCAACAACTTCACCCGCAGCAATTTGATTAGCTAACTGAGGAGAAAGAATTTGTATCGCTGACATAATGACCTCTGCCATATTCCATCATTTTGGCGCTGCTTGTAAGGGGTGTTGGGTAAAATAATTGCGTAATCCTTGATGAATAGCTACTGCCAAACTTTCCTGATAATCGTCAGAAACTAAAAGGCGCTCTTCAGAAATATTACTAATAAAACCTGTTTCCACCAGAATAGATGGAATGTCGGGAGAACGAAGTACACCAAGACTGGCATGTTCTGGATCATATTTATGGATATTACCAATTTTACTTAATTCTTTCAGTACTTTTACCGCGACAGCATAACCTACACGTTGGGAATTGCCAAATTGTAAATCTAAAACAGCTTGGCTAAGATAAGGATCTGCACCATTTGCTAACGCATCACTGGCACCACTTAATAATTCAGATTGCTTTTCATGTTGTTAAAGCCAATTACCCAATTCACTATTCGCTCTTCGATTGGAAAGCACCCAGACAGAAGCACCTCGGGCACGATTATTAGGTGCTGCATCAGCATGAATTGAAACGAGCATATCAGCCGCTTTTTGTCGTGCCACTTCTGAACGACCCACTACAGAAATAAAATAATCGCCAGTACGGGTCATCACTGCCTTAAACATTGGATCTGTCTTTAAATGGTTCTCTAATTTACGCGCAATTATCATTGTTATATTTTTTTCACGATGACCATTTTGCCCAATTGCGCCTGGATCTTTACCCCCATGTCCAGCATCAATTGCCACGACAACTTGCCGAGTACCTTTAGGTAAATTTTTATATATTGCGGGAGTTGGTGAGTTATTGGCTAACTTTTTCTCAGCTTGTGAATCAATTGATAGCAATTTATTGGTTGCTTCAGTTGCGGACTGAGATGTCTGAGGCTGCGATCCCCCAGCACGATTATTCCACGAGTTTCGCACAAAACTAATTTGGGTACGCCAATAAAACACGGATGTGCTCAGCAATAGCATTTTTGATTACGTCCCAATTTTGTTGATAAAGGGTTATTTTTTCAGATATACGACGTTTATGTTGTTCATGTATAAGAAATTAATACCCGAAAAGGTTACTAATTAACCTATTCCATGATGAACCCATTGTTATTTTTTCTAAGTTTTACCAGAATTATTTTTGAAGGTTGAGATAAAGAACGGAATAGATGGTTAAAAAACGATTAATTATTAATCAGTTTTGAACAAAAGATAGATCTACCCTGTAGTAAGTTTTTATTGCCACCGCAAACGTGCCAGGTCGTCGTGACGAGCCATAAGCTCTTTAAGCTTCAATCCAAAATTCATTCCTGCGAAAAGTAATTTTTTCCCGCATATGAGACAAGCAAGTGGATCGACTTTAAGACATGTCGATACATGTTGCGGAAGGTCACTTTTTTAGCAGATTTTTTATCCTGCCGGGTTAGGGGCTGTCGTCACAAGATTTCAGCCCAGATAGCAATAAATCGAATCTGGATGCTTGCCAGAAAGGAGGACGCTCTTTTGGCAAATCGAGTCGCAATCCCTCTCCACTGCTTAATTTTCGCAAAGACACACGAGTTTCGCACGGACATATAAAGCTCTAAAAATAGCTAAAATAATGTTTTATCCACAAGAGGCGCGATAACATAAAATATATTTTAATTTCAATATCTTATGTTTTAATTGGCAATTTTTTCGAATTATATATTATATCGAATTGAGCTTAAAAATAACTTGTTTATTTGTCGGCGCGAAACTCGTGAGACATTCTCAACAACATGGCGGTTTTTATAGAGAGCACTATCAAACTTTCGATAATGCTTTCTATGTTTTCGTGGTGGAATGACAGGCTGCATCCCTTGTTCTTCGGCTTGAGCAAGTCTGGAGCGACTGTACAGTCAACAACACACGAGTTTCGCACGGACATATAAAGCTCTAGGGGCTGTCGTCACAAGATGTAAGGCTATGATATTATTTTAAAATGAAAAAATTAGCTTTATTAGCACATCGTCGACACGACATTTCTGATCGCTCCTGGGAAAGAATCGAGTCCTTACTTCCTGGTAGAAAAGGCAAATGGGGCGGCGTCGCAAAGGATAACCGATTGTTTATTAATGCAGTATTCTGGATCTTAAGAACAGGCTCTCCATGGAGAGATCTGCCTCCTGATTACGGTTGTTGGAAAAATACCCACCGTCGCTTTTGCCGTTGGAAAAATAAAGGTGTATGGGCATCGATTCTTGAAAATCTTACCTGCGAAGCAGATATGGAATGGTTGATGATTGATGCAACTCATACACGAGTTTCGCACAGGCATATAAAATTCCAGAAATGGCTTAAAAGTAATGATTAATCTGCAAGTTACTAAAACACATAAATTTTATTAAATTACAATAACTTGCATTTAATTTATAAGGTTTTATCTATTTATATATTATGCTGAATTAAACTTAAAAATAGAGCGTTTTTTTATTGGTGCGAAACTCGTGTCATATAAAAGTCCACCTTCATGGCACTGGAGCTGTAGGTGGGAATGATGAAATGGGCCTTACAAAAGGGGGCTCAACAGCACGCTACACCTGGCCGTAGACGCACACGGTATGCCACTCAGAGCAACTTTAACGTCTGGCACTGTTGCTGACTGTACAGTCGCTCCAGACTTGCTCAAGGAGTTAACCGCAGATTATTTACTGGCCGACCGGGGCTATGATAGCGATTCAATCATTAAACAAGCCGAAGAACAGGGGATGCAGCCTGTCATTCCACCACGAAAACATAGAAAGCATTATCGAAAGTTTGATAGTGCTCTCTATAAAAACCGCCATGTTGTTGAGAATGTCTTTGCGAAAATTAAGCAGTGGAGAGGGATTGCGACTCGATTTGCCAAAAGAGCGTCCTCCTTTCTGGCAAGGATCCAGATTCGATTTATTGCTATCTGGGCTGAAATCTTGTGACGACAGCCCCTAAAAATAGCTAAAATAATGTTTTATCCAGAAGATGCGCGATAACATAAAATATATTTTAATTTCAATATCTTATGTTTTAATTGGCAATTTTTTCGAATTATATATTATATCGAATTGAGCTTAAAAATAACTTGTTTATTTGTCGGCGCGAAACTCGTGCAACAGTGCCAGACGTTAAAGTTGCTCTGAGTGGCATACCGTGTGCGTCTACGGCCAGGTGTAGCTTGCTGTTGAGCCCCCTTTTGTAAGGCCCATTTCATCATTCCCACCTACAACTCCAGTGCCATGAAGGTGGACTTTTATATGAGTTGCATCAATCATCAACCATTCCATATCTGCTTCGCAGGTAAGATTTTCAAGAATCGATGCCCATACACCTTTATTTTTTCAACGGCAAACGCGACGGTGGGTATTTTTCCAACAACCGTAATCAGGAGGCAGATCTCTCCATGGAGAGCCTGTTCTTAAGATCCAGAATACTGCATTAATAAACAATCGGTTATCCTTTGCGACGCCGCCCCATTTGCCTTTTCTACCAGGAAGTAAGGACTCGATTCTTTCCCAGGAGCGATCAGAAATGTCGTGTCGACGATGTGCTAATAAAGCTAATTTTTTCATTTTAAAATAATATCATAGCCTTACATCTTGTGACGACAGCCCCTAGAGCTTTATATGTCCGTGCGAAACTCGTGTACTAATGCAATCAGCTCTTCTGAACCAGATAGATTGTTAACACTTCGATAACGTCTGGCTATGAGCTCTGCTTCCATGCGGTTGAATTCTGCGATGTAAGCTTCCTTGAACGCTCCTGCCTTTTTACCTGTAAAGCCCATGACGAGGAAGACGAAGCCGTCTTTGGTCATGTGATATATTCTTGACTCACGAATTGTTCCACTTCCGATCTGAGCTTGAAAAACCATTTCCTCAAAATTGAGGGAATGGAATTCTGAGGAACAATCAAGTGAGATAATAGCTCGAATTACATTATCGTGACGTTTATCGAAGTAATCAGCAACATCTTTAGAAGTAGTTATAGTTTTACCATTGTGGATAATAACTTTTGGAGTAATTGTAGAAAGTTGAAGTGTCATGATGACCCCCGATAGTGAACTAGATTTACTCACCACCAAAGAGGTGCAAAACTCATATTGGCGGTGAACTGAACAGGGTTTGCACTACCGGGTTCACCATCCGGCCAGCCTTACGGCTGCCCCATTCAGCCCACCATTGATTATGATGTGCGAAGTTTGTGCAACAAAAAACACGCTCGCGGCGTGTATTGTCGCGGTGAATCTCTCGGCGGGGTGCAAATCCCGACACCAGAATAGCTGGTGTATGTTCACTATGGCGCATCATTTTGGAAAAGCAAATATACCAGTTTGTTTATGTATTAGGAGGGGGGTAAACAGATAAGTTAATATATCATTTTGGTAATGAAAAAGATTGGTTATTACGTTATACTACCTCAAAATAGGAGAGGTATTCATGGGACAGGTCGCATTTGATACACAAGAATTTGTTGAAGCTTTAGAAAAAGAAGGGTTGCCAAGAAATCAGGCAAAGGCAATATCTCTTGTGATACGTAAATCACATGAAGTCGCTGACCTTGCTACCAAGGCAGATATTACTGAAGTTAAGCGTGATATTGCAGATGTCCGCAAGGATTTATCTGCTGAGATCTCAATGGTCAAACGCGATTTAGACGATGTTCGTAAAGATTTAACCACACAAATATCCTTAGTCCGCAAAGACCTACAACTCGAAATGTCCGGTATTCGTGCCGAGCAAAAGTTAATTCGCTGGATGTTAGGGGCGGGTATTTTAGGTATTCTCTCTCTGGTGGTAAAAGCTTTTTTGATGCCTGCGCTGTAAAAGGTATTATGGGTTATTAGCTCAGTTGGTAGAGCAGTGGACTCTTAATCCATCTCGGTCGCAGGTTCGAGCCCTGTATAGCCCACCACCCATTATTTTTATTCATACGTCCTTGCTCGTTGGTGCCTTTTCATGAGCAGCAAGTATCTCCTCAAATTTATTGATCGATTTCTTATCGTACCGAAGAAATTCAGCCTGTTTGTTACTGTAAAAGCATTTATCACGGTACATTTCACTGTATTCTTCAGCATCCATCCTATTATCGTTAGTAATACGCTTAATTTTATTGACTGGGAGACTAAACATATTATCAAATCCATTCAGTATTAGTGTTATTTTCCGTGATATTTATGAATGACAAACTCGATAAAATCCTGAATTTCTTCTTTTGCTGACCAGGGTAATTCAGCAAATTTTTTATGGTCATATTTCAGGACGTTGTTATCATGTCGCTACCAATGTAAAAATGATCCACTTGCTAGGGGCTGTCGTCACAAGATTTCAGCCCAGATAGCAATAAATCGAATCTGGATGCTTGCCAGAAAGGAGGACGCTCTTTTGGCAAATCGAGTCGCAATCCCTCTCCACTGCTTAATTTTCGCAAAGACACACGAGTTTCGCACGGACATATAAAGCTCTAAAAATAGCTAAAATAATGTTTTATCCACAAGATGCGCGATAACATAAAATATATTTTAATTTCAATATCTTATGTTTTAATTGGCAATTTTTTCGAATTATATATTATATCGAATTGAGCTTAAAAATAACTTGTTTATTTGTCGGCGCGAAACTCGTGAGACATTCTCAACAACATGGCGGTTTTTATAGAGAGCACTATCAAACTTTCGATAATGCTTTCTATGTTTTCGTGGTGGAATGACAGGCTGCATCCCTTGTTCTTCGGCTTGAGCAAGTCTGGAGCGACTGTACAGTCAACAACAGTGCCAGACGTTAAAGTTGCTCTGAGTGGCATACCGTGTGCGTCTACGGCCAGGTGTAGCTTGCTGTTGAGCCCCCTTTTGTAAGGCCCATTTCATCATTCCCACCTACAGCTCCAGTGCCATGAAGGTGGACTTTTATATGAGTTGCATCAATCATCAACCATTCCATATCTGCTTCGCAGGTAAGATTTTCAAGAATCGATGCCCATACACCTTTATTTTTTCAACGGCAAACGCGACGGTGGGTATTTTTCCAACAACCGTAATCAGGAGGCAGATCTCTCCATGGAGAGCCTGTTCTTAAGATCCAGAATACTGCATTAATAAACAATCGGTTATCCTTTGCGACGCCGCCCCATTTGCCTTTTCTACCAGGAAGTAAGGACTCGATTCTTTCCCAGGAGCGATCAGAAATGTCGTGTCGACGATGTGCTAATAAAGCTAATTTTTTCATTTTAAAATAATATCATAGCCTTACATCTTGTGACGACAGCCCCTAGTGTAAAACTGATCCACCAAGAGTAAAAATGGCAGTTTTAAGGTACTGCCGATGATAACATTGGAGATCAGAGTGGAAATTTCTGTTTTACATCGCCAGGGTATGTCTATACGTGCGATTGCGCGACGCCTTTCATGTTCAAGAGTAACCGTGAGGCGATATCTTCGTAGCACTGAAGCGGCGGCGAATATGCGTTATAAATCGAGAGCGCCTAGACCCGGTAAGTTGGAGCCCTTCAAGGTATATATTCTCGAACGCGTAGAGGCGGCTAGACCTGATTGGATACCGGCCTGCGTATTGCTACGGGAGATCCGTGAACAAGGGTACACAGGCAGCTATAGCTTGCTGACCGCTTTTCTTCATCCTATGAAAAAACCGGTTATTGAAGACGTTGTTCGCTTTGAGACTGAACCCGGTGAACAGATGCAGGTTGACTTCACGATTATCAGACAGGGGAAGAACCCTTTCCTTTGCTGGCATTCGTTGCCACGTTAGGTTGGAGTCGTTCCACTTTTGTTAAGTTTTACACCTGTCAAAATTCAGCAGCCTGGTGCGACGGGATTGAGTCAGTCCTACAGTATTTTGGCGGTACGCCTCGTCAGCTGCTATTTGATAATGCGAAGACCATTATCATTGAGCGTGATGTTTATGGTCCTGGTAAACACCGCTGGAACCCACAGCTTATCCAGCTTGCCGAGAAATATGCTTTCAGTCCGAAAGTCTGCCGTCCATACAGGGCGAAGACTAAAGGTAAGGTTGAACGTTTTAATCACTATCTTAAGAACAGTTTCATTGTTCCACTAACCGCGTCATTTCGTCAGGCAGGGCTTATTTTGGATGCTGCCGCCGCCAACTCACGTATTGGAGACTGGCTGAGTTCAATAGCTAATGTACGTAAACACGGCACTACGGGTGTATCGCCGGAGGAGCGCATGCTACAAGAACGCTTAGCACTGTTGCCGCAGCCGAAAGTCATGCAAGCATTTCCTTTACCGATACATCAGACTCGCCCGATTCCTATGGAGAGCCTACAACATCCTTTGTCCGTCTATCAATCGATTCTGGAGATGCCTATATGAGTCTTCAGTATGAACGCATCGAAAAATTCTGCCAGCAGCTTAAACTGGCCAGACTAAGCACAGAGTGGCCAGCTGTAGCGCAGGCAACTATCGACAAGAACGGTACACACGCTGACTTTCTAGAGTCTATTTTACGACTTCAGTATGAAGGACTTACTGAACGTCGGCGTCAAACGATACTCCGTTTATCTGGGCTGCCAGTGATAAAGACGTTGGAGCAGTTTGATTACAAATATGCCAGCGGTGTTCCCCGTAACCAAATACAGGAACTGGCTGGACTGGCTTTCATTGAGCGCCAGGAGAATATCGTGTTGCTAGGTCCGTCTGGTGTCGGGAAGACGCACCTGGCTACTGCCATAAGCTATAGGGCTGCGATGCATGGATTAAGCATCCGTTTTCTAACTGCGGCGGATATGATGTTGCAGCTGCTTACCTCTCATCGACAAGGTGACCTTAAGGGATATCTTACTCGCGTTATCAGTAAACCTAGACTATTGATTATCGATGAAGTTGGCTATTTACCTTTTGGCAAAGAAGAAGCAAATCTGTTCTTCCAGGTGGTGGCAAAGCGATATGAAGCGGGTAGTGTGCTCTTAACCAGTAATCTGTCTTTTGCTCAGTGGTCAAGTACATTTGGTGATGATGAGACGCTAACAGCCGCTATGCTGGATCTAAAAAGCGGTCAGCTACATAAAAAATTGAAAGCGGAACTGAGCGAGTAAATTAAAGGGAGTGGATCAGTTTTACTTTAGCAAAGTGGATCAGAATTCAATTGGCATTGACAATATCGAATTGAGCTTAAAAATAACTTGTTTATTTGTCGGCGCGAAACTCGTGTAAGATTGAAATGGAAATATGTACTAGGGGCTGTCGTCACAAGATTTCAGCCCAGATAGCAATAAATCGAATCTGGATGCTTGCCAGAAAGGAGGACGCTCTTTTGGCAAATCGAGTCGCAATCCCTCTCCACTGCTTAATTTTAGCAAAGACATTCTCAACAACATGGCGGTTTTTATAGAGAGCACTATCAAACTTTCGATAATGCTTTCTATGTTTTCGTGGTGGAATGACAGGCTGCATCCCTTGTTCTTCGGCTTGTTTAATGATTGAATCGCTATCATAGCCCCGGTCGGCCAGTAAATAATCTGCGGTTAACTCCTTGAGCAAGTCTGGAGCGACTGTACAGTCAGCAACAGTGCCAGACGTTAAAGTTGCTCTGAGTGGCATACCGTGTGCGTCTACGGCCAGGTGTAGCTTGCTGTTGAGCCCCCTTTTGTAAGGCCCATTTCATCATTCCCACCTACAGCTCCAGTGCCATGAAGGTGGACTTTTATATGAGTTGCATCAATCATCAACCATTCCATATCTGCTTCGCAGGTAAGATTTTCAAGAATCGATGCCCATACACCTTTATTTTTCCAACGGCAAAAGCGACGATGGGTATTTTTCCAACAACCGTAATCAGGAGGCAGATCTCTCCATGGAGAGCCTGTTCTTAAGATCCAGAATACTGCATTAATAAACAATCGGTTATCCTTTGCGACGCCGCCCCATTTGCCTTTTCTACCAGGAAGTAAGGACTCGATTCTTTCCCAGGAGCGATCAGAAATGTCGTGTCGACGATGTGCTAATAAAGCTAATTTTTTCATTTTAAAATAATATCATAGCCTTACATCTTGTGACGACAGCCCCTAAACCAAACGTCATAAATCGATTTTAAGCTACACCGTAAGGCTCTCTACGGCGTTTTCGTGATATAGGTGATATAGGTAACCCAATGGTAGCACTTTTTAATTTGATAGGCTTAAAATCGATTACAGGCGATTATAATGTGAATGGAATATATTGAAACTGAAGGACAGCGACAAGTCGTCGCCAGAGGCGACCATCTTGATATAGATATATATAGATATAGCGATAGAGCGTATTTTTACTGACAGAAACCCATGTTTCAAACGCAGCCTTCCACTGATAACGGCCGGTGAAGTATGTAAAGCAAGCTCTTTACGGATAAAAGCCTGCATTTCTGTGGTTTGCTGATTAAATGCATTCCGCGGAGATGTGTTCATACGTCTGGCTTTCGCTAAGGTATCAGCCCTTCTGCAAGAATAAAGTCCATTGAAAGCAGGATCCGTATTACGCTTGAGTTCCCTGCTGACAGTTGAACGAGAAAGCCCCAATTCTCTAGCAATAGTGGCCTGAGTAACACCCTCAATTATTCGTTTTTCGATATAAAAGCGCTCAAGTAAATTCAAATGTTTTCCCTTCATACAACAGTATCTCTTATGGGGTCATTACAGTAAGTTTATCTATGTATGACCAAGGATTCACTTTGTTGCATTTCGTTTGGGAATTGGGGATTTGGTATGATTATTTACCCAGAAATATTATTTCCCCGGGTAAATAATTAGTTAGCAAAAGAGTATTAGTTAGGGGCTGTCGTCACAAGATTTCAGCCCAGATAGCAATAAATCGAATCTGGATGCTTGCCAGAAAGGAGGACGCTCTTTTGGCAAATCGAGTCGCAATCCCTCTCCACTGCTTAATTTTCGCAAAGACATTCTCAACAACATGGCGGTTTTTATAGAGAGCACTATCAAACTTTCGATAATGCTTTCTATGTTTTCGTGGTGGAATGACAGGCTGCATCCCTTGTTCTTCGGCTTGTTTAATGATTGAATCGCTATCATAGCCCCGGTCGGCCAGTAAATAATCTGCGGTTAACTCCTTGAGCAAGTCTAGAGCGACTGTACAGTCAGCAACAGTGCCAGACGTTAAAGTTGCTCTGAGTGGCATACCGTGTGCGTCTACGGCCAGGTGTAGCTTGCTGTTGAGCCCCCTTTTGTAAGGCCCATTTCATCATTCCCACCTACAGCTCCAGTGCCATGAAGGTGGACTTTTATATGAGTTGCATCAATCATCAACCATTCCATATCTGCTTCGCAGGTAAGATTTTCAAGAATCGATGCCCATACACCTTTATTTTTCCAACGGCAAAAGCGACGATGGGTATTTTTCCAACAACCGTAATCAGGAGGCAGATCTCTCCATGGAGAGCCTGTTCTTAAGATCCAGAATACTGCATTAATAAACAATCGGTTATCCTTTGCGACGCCGCCTCATTTGCCTTTTCTACCAGGAAGTAAGGACTCGATTCTTTCCCAGGAGCGATCAGAAATGTCGTGTCGACGATGTGCTAATAAAGCTAATTTTTTCATTTTAAAATAATATCATAGCCTTACATCTTGTGACGACAGCCCCTAGGGGAAATCAGACTACATACACCTTGCCAAATCTAATCACTATTACACGAGTTTCGCACGGACATATAAAGCTCTAAAAATAGCTAAAATAATGTTTTATCCACAAGATGTGCGATAACATAAAATATATTTTAATTTCAATATCTTATGTTTTAATTAGCAATTTTTTCGAATTATATATTATATCGAATTGAGCTTAAAAATAACTTATTTATTTATCGGCGCGAAACTCGTGTATTATTTTAAACAAATTTCAAGATACAAGGGGTAGAAATTGCAAGGACTAATTAGGGGCTGTCGTCACAAGATTTCAGCCCAGATAGCAATAAATCGAATCTGGATGCTTGCCAGAAAGGAGGACGCTCTTTTGGCAAATCAAGTCGCAATCCCTCTCCACTGCTTAATTTTCGCAAAGACATTCTCAACAACATGGCGGTTTTTATAGAGAGCACTATCAAACTTTCGATAATGCTTTCTATGTTTTCGTGGTGGAATGACAGGCTGCATCCCTTGTTCTTCGGCTTGTTTAATGATTGAATCGCTATCATAGCCCCGGTCGGCCAGTAAATAATCTGCGGTTAACTCCTTGAGCAAGTCTGGAGCGACTGTACAGTCAGCAACAGTGCCAGACGTTAAAGTTGCTCTGAGTGGCATACCGTGTGCGTCTACGGCCAGGTGTAGCTTGCTGTTGAACCCCCTTTTGTAAGGCCCATTTCATCATTCCCACCTACAGCTCCAGTGCCATGAAGGTGGACTTTTATATGAGTTGCATCAATCATCAACCATTTCATATCTGCTTCGCAGGTAAGATTTTCAAGAATCGATGCCCATACACCTTTATTTTTCCAACGGCAAAAGCTACGGTGGGTATTTTTCCAACAACCGTAATCAGGAGGCAGATCTCTCCATGGAGAGCCTGTTCTTAAAATCCAGAATACTGCATTAATAAACAATCGGTTATCCTTTGCGACGCCGCCCCATTTGCCTTTTCTACCAGGAAGTAAGGACTCGATTCTTTCCCAGGAGCGATCAGAAATGTCGTGTCGACGATGTGCTAATAAAGCTAATTTTTTCATTTTAAAATAATATCATAGCCTTACATCTTGTGACGACAGCCCCTAGGGGCTGTCGTCACAAGATTTCAGCCCAGATAGCAATAAATCGAATCTGGATCCTTGCCAGAAAGGAGGACGCTCTTTTGGCAAATCGAGTCGCAATCCCTCTCCACTGCTTAATTTTCGCAAAGACATTCTCAACAACATGGCGGTTTTTATAGAGAGCACTATCAAACTTTCGATAATGCTTTCTATGTTTTCGTGGTGGAATGACAGGCTGCATCCCCTGTTCTTCGGCTTGTTTAATGATTGAATCGCTATCATAGCCCCGGTCGGCCAGTAAATAATCTGCGGTTAACTCCTTGAGCAAGTCTGGAGCGACTGTACAGTCAGCAACAGTGCCAGACGTTAAAGTTGCTCTGAGTGGCATACCGTGTGCGTCTACGGCCAGGTGTAGCGTGTTGTTGAGCCCCCTTTTGTAAGGCCCATTTCATCATTCCCACCTACAGCTCCAGTGCCATGAAGGTGGACTTTTATATGAGTTGCATCAATCATCAACCATTCCATATCTGCTTCGCAGGTAAGATTTTCAAGAATCGATGCCCATACACCTTTATTTTTCCAACGGCAAAAGCGACGGTGGGTATTTTTCCAACAACCGTAATCAGGAGGCAGATCTCTCCATGGAGAGCCTGTTCTTAAGATCCAGAATACTGCATTAATAAACAATCGGTTATCCTTTGCGACGCCGCCCCATTTGCCTTTTCTACCAGGAAGTAAGGACTCGATTCTTTCCCAGGAGCGATCAGAAATGTCGTGTCGACGATGTGCTAATAAAGCTAATTTTTTCATTTTAAAATAATATCATAGCCTTACATCTTGTGACGACAGCCCCTAGAGGATAGGTGAAAAATAATTATTTTCTATCTTTATTGATGATAATATGAGGCATATCAAAAAAACAGCCATCTTACATTAACGTTAATGAAATAATATAGCTTATAGTTCAACCTATAAATTAACCTTAATTAACTGAATTATAATATTTTTTTAATGTTTTTCTGCTATAATATTCTATTATTACTCGCAAAATGACAACAAGTTGCAAAATGAAAATCGGTCTTTTTTATGGTTCCAGTACCTGCTACACCGAAATGGTTGCAGAAAAAATCCAGTATAATCTAGGTGAAGAATTAGTTGCTTTACATAATCTTAAAGATATTTCGCCGCAATTAATGGAAAATTACCAAATTCTGATTTTAGGTATTCCTACCTGGGATTTCGGCGAACTACAAGAAGACTGGCAAGCAATTTGGGATGAACTCTGTTCGTTAAATTTAGCCGGCAAAATTGTATCCCTATATGGTTTAGGCGATCAAATCGATTATAGCGACTGGTTTCTTGACGCACTAGGTATGCTTTATGAGCAGCTATTACGGATGCATGTAAAATTTGTCGGCTTTTGGCCTACAACAGGATATACCTTTAGTAGCCTTAAACCATTAACCACTGATGGTAGCCAATTTGTCGGACTAGCGCTCGATGAAACCAACCAATTCGAACAAACGGATGAACGAATAGAACAGTGGTGTATGCAAATATTAAATGAAATAGAAGCCTTATTATAAGGCTTCTATTTCATATCAAATATCAGGGTACTGCAACAACAATTGATTTAAATTGCGCCACGCCTCTTCTGGCATACTATCTGAAGCAATCCATAACCGAATCCGCTTATTACATTGCAATCAAGATGGTCGCCTCCGGCGACGACTTGTCATTGCTTGTTAGTACTGGTATAACCCCGAACCTATTTTTTCAATCTTTCAGTGCCATTTATGTCACCACGTTTTAGTCATGTTTTCCAATTTGGTCAACGCTGGCTCAATTGGCTTAACCGTCAACCCTCTGACAGTGTTCGCCCTGTTGTGATCGAAACCATGGTAAAGATTATGGCTTGTGGCACTTCACTTATGGGCTGGTCAATTTGGCGATGCCCTGACCCTGAATGTAATCATGAGAAGCGGATTAAATTTACCTGCAAAAGCCGAAGCTGCCCTCATTGTGGCGTAAAAGCTTGCCTGCAATGGATTAACAATACGCTGGCCTGGTTACCCGAAGTCCCTTGGCAACACATCACTTTTACCATGCCTTGTGAATATTGGCCTGTTATTCGCGCCAACCGTTGGCTTCTCGGTGAAATGAATCGATTAGCTGCTGATGTAATATTAACAATCTGCCGCGATATCAATATTACCCCCGGCATTTTCACTGCCATACACACCTGGGGACGTGACCAAAAATGGCATCCGCATATTCATCTTTCAACCACTGTCGCTACCAATGTAAAAATGATCCACTTGCTAGGGGTTGTCGTCACAAGATGTAAGGCTATGATATTATTTTAAAATGAAAAAATTAGCTTTATTAGCACATCGTCGACACGACATTTCTGATCGCTCCTGGGAAAGAATCGAGTCCTTACTTCCTGGTAGAAAAGGCAAATGGGGCGACGTCGCAAAGGATAACCGATTGTTTATTAATGCAGCACGAGTTTCGCGCCGACAAATAAACAAGTTATTTTTAAGCTCAATTCGATATAATATATAATTCGAAAAAATTGCCAATTAAAACATAAGATATTGAAATTAAAATATATTTTATGTTATCACACATCTTGTGGATAAAACATTATTTTAGCTATTTTTAGAGCTTTATATGTCCGTGCGAAACTCGTGTGCAGTATTCTGGATCTTAAGAACAGGCTCTCCATGGAGAGATTTGCCTCCTGATTACGGTTGTTGGAAAAATACCCACCGTCGCTTTTGCCGTTGGAAAAATAAAGGTGTATGGGCATCGATTCTTGAAAATCTTACCTGCGAAGCAGATATGGAATGGTTGATGATTGATGCAACTCATATAAAAGTCCACCTTCATGGCACTGGAGCTGTAGGTGGGAATGATGAAATGGGCCTTACAAAAGGGGGCTCAACAGCAAGCTACACCTGGCCGTAGACGCACACGGTATGCCACTCAGAGCAACTTTAACGTCTGGCACTGTTGCTGACTGTACAGTCGCTCCAGACTTGCTCAAGGAGTTAACTGCAGATTATTTACTGGCCGACCGGGGCTATGATAGCGATTCAATCATTAAACAAGCCGAAGAACAGGGGATGCAGCCTGTCATTCCACCACGAAAACATAGAAAGCATTATCGAAAGTTTGATAGTGCTCTCTATAAAAACCACCATGTTGTTGAAAATCTCTTTGCGAAAATTAAGCAGTGGAGAGAGATTGCGACTCGATTTGCCAAAAGAGCGTCCTCCTTTCTGGCAAGCATCCAGATTCGATTTATTGCTATCTGGGCTGAAATCTTGTGACGACAGAGCCTAATAAAGCTAATTTTTTCATTTTAAAATAATATCATAGCCTTACATCTTGTGACGACAGCCCCTAATATTGTAACTGATTGAATATAAAAATTATTAAATTAATAACTCTCTTGCTTTTAGGTTGGGCTATAAGAAATAAAACACGAGTTTCGCGCCGACAAATAAACAAGTTATTTTTAAGCTCAATTCGATATAATATATAATTCGAAAAAATTGCCAATTAAAACATAAGATGTTGAAATTAAAATATATTTTATGTTATCGCACATCTTGTGGATAAAACATTATTTTAGCTATTTTTAGAGCTTTATATGTCCGTGCGAAACTCGTGTAAAAGTAGAAAATGACTTCTTTTTAATGTATAAGAAATTAATACCCAAAACGGTTAAATGTTAATCAATCTGGGTGTTTTTAAGATTGAAGATGGCCTTAGAATGCGATACAGGCGGTTTTGGTGTTGATGGATTTATTGAAACTGGAAGACGGTGACAAGTCGTCGCCGGAGGCGACCATCTTGATGTATAAGAAATTAATACCCAAAATGGTTAAACATTAATCAATTTGGGTGTTTTTAAGATTGAAATGGAAATATGCATTCAACCAATCGTCATAAATCGATTTTAAGCTACCTGTAACGCTATCTAAGGCGTTTTCTTTACATAGGTAACCCCAATGGTAGCGCTTTTTGATTTGATGGCCTTAGAATGCGATACAGGCGGTGTTGGTGTTGATGGATTTATTGAAACTGGAAGACTGTGACAAGTCGAGTCGTCGCCGGAGGCGACCATCTTGATGGTGTGCATGGTGTGCCTGAATTAGTGGATGGGATAATTCTAGTGATGCTATCTGTAGTAACAGGATAGTGCAATATTTCGGCGTTAATTAACTCAAAAAAAATCTTTTTAATTAAAACGCCACCGCTCGCCGCAAGTCTGTGACCGAGCGAAGCGAGTGAGCAGACGAGGAAGCGGAATGTCGTCTGTAGTCAAAAAGAAATAAGGTCACTCAGTAGTAACATATTTTTTGGGTTGAGGTTTTGGAGGAAATGAAAGTTATCCACAGGTGGATTACGGTAAATAATAAAGGTAATTATTTAATTAAGGTAAAAGAAAGGTAAAGACCTCGATAGGTTTTTGTTTTATTTTGAAAAAATTACTTATATGACTTCTTATATTTATCATTTTTTTATTTATCTATATTACTAGCTAAATATCTGTTTTTGTTTATTTTTTTACATAAGTTATTATATTTATCATTAATAGCTCATTTATCAATAAAAACCTTTTAATCAATAAAAACCTTTTAAAATCATGAAAAAAGCTAAAATTCAGCACTGTTTTATGTAATAATTTTAATTTAAGTAATTGAATATATAATAAAAAATTTTATATTCCTTATCCTGAACTCAGGTTATATTATTAAGTAATTATTTGTTTTTGTTTATATAACTTCTCTTTTTTATTTGTTCGCTTATCGTTTTCACTGTTTTTTATCCGATATGCCTTCCTATTTTATTTAATATGCCTTCTTAGGGGCTGTCGTCACAAGATGTAAGGCTATGATATTATTTTAAAATGAAAAAATTAGCTTTATTAGCACATCGTCGACACGACATTTCTGATCGCTCCTGGGAAAGAATCGAGTCCTTACTTCCTGGTAGAAAAGGCAAATGGGGCGGCGTCGCAAAGGATAACCGATTGTTTATTAATGCAGTATTTTGGATCTTAAGAACAGGCTCTCCATGGAGAGATCTGCCTCCTGATTACGGTTGTTGGAAAAATACCCATCGTCGCTTTTGCCGTTGGAAAAATAAAGGTGTATGGGCATTGATTCTTGAAAATCTTACCTGCGAAGCAGATATGGAATGGTTGATGATTGATGCAACTCATACACGAGTTTCGCGCCGACAAATAAACAAGTTATTTTTAAGCTCAATTCGATATAATATATAATTCGAAAAAATTGCCAATTAAAACATAAGATATTGAAATTAAAATATATTTTATGTTATCGCACATCGTGTGGATAAAACATTATTTTAGCTATTTTTAGAGCTTTATATGTCCGTGCGAAACTCGTGTCATATAAAAGTCCACCTTCATGGCACTGGAGCTGTAGGTGGGAATGATGAAATGGGCCTTACAAAAGGGGGCTCAACAGCAAGCTACACCTGGCCGTAGACGCACACGGTATGCCACTCAGAGCAACTTTAACCTCTGGCACTGTTGCTGACTGTACAGTCGCTCCAGACTTGCTCAAGGAGTTAACCGCAGATTATTTACTGGCCGACCGGGGCTATGATAGCGATTCAATCATTAAACAAGCCGAAGAACAAGGGATGCAGCCTGTCATTCCACCACGAAAACATAGAAAGCATTATCGAAAGTTTGATAGTGCTCTCTATAAAAAACCGCCATGTTGTTGAGAATGTCTTTGCGAAAATTAAGCAGTGGAGAGGGATTGCGACTCGATTTGCCAAAAGAGCGTCCTCCTTTCTGGCAAGCATCCAGATTCGATTTATTGCTATCTGGGCTGAAATCTTGTGACGACAGCCCCTAGTGTAAAACTGATCCACCAAGAGTAAAAATGGCAGTTTTAAGGTACTGCCGATGATAACATTGGAGATCAGAGTGGAAATTTCTGTTTTACACGAGTTTCGCGCCGACAAATAAACAAGTTATTTTTAAGCTCAATTCGATATAATATATAATTCGAAAAAATTGCCAATTAAAATATAAGATATTGAAATTAAAATATATTTTATGTTATCACACATCTTGTGGATAAAACATTATTTTAGCTATTTTTAGAGCTTTATATGTCCGTGCGAAACTCGTGTTTTACATCGCCAGGGTATGTCTATACGTGCGATTGCGCGACGCCTTTCATGTTCAAGAGTAACCGTGAGGCGATATCTTCGTAGCACTGAAGCGGCGGCGAATATGCGTTATAAATCGAGAGCGCCTAGACCCGGTAAGTTGGAGCCCTTCAAGGTATATATTCTCGAACGCGTAGAGGCGGCTAGACCTGATTGGATACCGGCCTGCGTATTGCTACGGGAGATCCGTGAATAAGGGTACACAGGCAGCTATAGCTTGCTGACCGCTTTTCTTCATCCTATGAAAAAACCGGTTATTGAAGACGTTGTTCGCTTTGAGACTGAACCCGGTGAACAGATGCAGGTTGACTTCACGATTATCAGACAGGGGAAGAACCCTTTGCTGCCATTCGTTGCCACGTTAGGTTGGAGTCGTTCCACTTTTGTTAAGTTTTACACCTGTCAA
This sequence comes from Coronaproctus castanopsis, assembly GCA_032883995.1. Classification (NCBI taxonomy): domain Eukaryota; kingdom Metazoa; phylum Arthropoda; class Insecta; order Hemiptera; family Monophlebidae; genus Coronaproctus; species Coronaproctus castanopsis. The sequence continues at coordinate 2,818,281 of JAOQIE010000004.1, read as the reverse complement.
AATTCAGCAGCCTGGTGCGACGGGATTGAGTCAGCCCTACAGTATTTTGGCGGTACGCCTCGTCAGCTGCTATTTGATAATGCGAAGACCATTATCATTGAGCGTGATGTTTATGGTCCTGGTAAACACCGCTGGAACCCACAGCTTATCCAGCTTGCCGAGAAATATGCTTTCAGTCCGAAAGTCTGCCGTCCATACAGGGCGAAGACTAAAGGTAAGGTTGAACGTTTTAATCACTATCTTAAGAACACACGAGTTTCGCGCCGACAAATAAACAAGTTATTTTTAAGCTCAATTCGATATAATATATAATTCGAAAAAATTGCCAATTAAAATATAAGATATTGAAATTAAAATATATTTTATGTTATCGCACATCTTGTGGATAAAACATTATTTTAGCTATTTTTAGAGCTTTATATGTCCGTGCGAAACTCGTGGAACAGTTTCATTGTTCCACTAACCGCGTCATTTCGTCAGGCAGGGCTTATTTTGGATGCTGCCGCCGCCAACTCACGTATTGGAGACTGGCTGAGTTCAATAGCTAATGTACGTAAACACGGCACTACGGGTGTATCGCCGGAGGAGCGCATGCTACAAGAACGCTTAGCACTGTTGCCGCTGCCGAAAGTCATGCAAGCATTTCCTTGACCGATACATCAGACTCGCCCGATTCCTATGGAGAGCCTACAACATCCTTTGTCCGTCTATCAATCGATTCTGGAGATGCCTATATGAGTCTTCAGTATGAACGCATCGAAAAATTCTGCCAACAGCTTAAACTGGACAGACTAAGCACAGAGTGGCCAGCTGTAGCGCAGGCAACTATCGACAAGAACGGTACACACGCTGACTTTCTAGAGTCTATTTTACGACTTCAGTATGAAGGACTTACTGAACGTCGGCGTCAAACGATACTCCGTTTATCTGGGCTGCCAGTGATAAAAACGTTGGAGCAGTTTGATTACAAATATGCCAGCGGTGTTCCCCGTAACCAAATACAGGAACTGGCTGGACTGGCTTTCATTGAGCGCCAGGAGAATATCGTGTTGCTAGGTCCGTCTGGTGTCGGGAAGACGCACCTGGCTACTGCCATAAGCTATAGGGCTGCGATGCATGGATTAAGCATCCGTTTTCTAACTGCGGCGGATATGATGTTGCAGCTGCTTACCTCTCATCGACAAGCTGACCTTAAGGGATATCTTACTTGCGTTATCAGTAAACCTAGACTATTGATTATCGATGAAGTTGGCTATTTACCTTTTGGCAAAGAAGAAGCAAATCTGTTCTTCCAGGTGGTGGCAAAGCGATATGAAGCGGGTAGTGTGCTCTTAACCAGTAATCTGTCTTTTGCTCAGTGGTCAAGTACATTTGGTGATGATGAGACGCTAACAGCCGCTATGCTGGATCGATTGCTGCACCATGCACATATCGTACAGATTAGTGGACAAAGTTATCGGTTAAAAGACAAGCTAAAAAGCGGTCAGCTACATAAAAAATTGAAAGCGGAACTGAGCGAGTAAATTAAAGGGAGTGGATCAGTTTTACTTTAGCAAAGTGGATCAGAATTCAATTGGCATTGACAACCACCGCCGGCGGGGTGACTAAAAACAATACATGGCGCGATATCAGCTTTTATCGCGAAAACATCATGACCATGTGGCGATACCGGATAACGGAATTGCTGAGAAAACATTATTACACGCTCACCATTCCCGACGAGCTTAAATGTGAAGGAAGAAGTAAATCATCATGGAATCAACTACTTAACACTCACTTCAAACGCGGTTGGAATATCAATCTTTCTGATATCCTTTCCAATATCACCCATGTCACCCTTTATCTCGGATTTTATCTAAAGAAACCCCCTGTGTCGCTTAGTCGTTTAAAACATTATGCGGGCGAAGATAACATCACCACGAGTTTCGCACAGGCATATAAAATTCCAGAAATGGCTTAAAAGTAATGATTAATCTGCAAGTTACTAAAACACATTAAAACACATAAATTTTATTAAATTACAATAAGTTGCATTTTATTTATAAGGTTTTATCTATTTATATATTATGCTGAATTAAACTTAAAAATAGAGCGTTTTTTTATTGGTGCGAAACTCGTGATCACGTTACGCTATAAGAGCCACCACACGAAAAAACAGGAAGAAGAGGTCATGACATCCGACGAATTTATTACCCGGTTTGAGTCTCATGTACCTGAAAAATGGTTTCACATGATCCGCTATTACGGTTTTTTAAGTCCATCAGCGCCCATGCGAAAAATGTTAACAGAGGTTGTTTATCCTCTAACCCGGCAGGATAAAAAATCTGCTAAAAAAGTGACCTTCCGAAACATGTATCGACATGTCTTTAAAGTCGATCCACTTGCTTGTCTCATATGCGGGAAAAAATTACTTTTCGCAGGAATGAATTTTGGATTGAAGCTTAAAGAGCTTATGGCTCGTCACGACGACCTGGCACGTTTGCGGTGGCAATAAAAACTTACTACAGGGTAGATCTATCTTTTGTTCAAAACTGATTAATAATTAATCGTTTTTTAACCATCCACGAGTTTCGCACCAATAAAAAAACGCTCTATTTTTAAGTTTAATTCAGCATAATATATAAATAGATAAAACCTTATAAATTAAATGCAACTTATTGTAATTTAATAAAATTTATGTGTTTTAGTAACTTGCAGATTAATCATTACTTTTAAGCCATTTCTGGAATTTTATATGCCTGTGCGAAACTCGTGCCATCTATTCCGTTCTTTATCTCAACCTTCAACCTTCAAAAATAATTCTGGCAAAACTTAGAAAAAATAAAAATGGGTTCATCATGGAATAGGTTAATTAGTAACCTTTTCGGGTATTAATTTCTTATACATGAACGAAGAGTAAGTTTTATACCAAATAAGCAAAACCAAGATTTTTTATAATATGATTTTTGATTAAAATTCAATCAAAATCAGCTAGCATAGTGCTTTCAGAGGCATGATGAGGGGATAAAATGGCAAAAATAGGCTACATGAGGGTGTCAAAAAATGACCAAAACACCGATTTACAGCAAAAATCACTCATTTGTACAAATTGTGACCAGATTTTTGAGGATAAAATCAGCGGAAAAATAGACCAGAGACCTGGATTAAAACGCGCGTTAAATTGCTTAAAAACGGGCGATACGTTAGTTGTTTGGAAACTCGATAGACTGGGTCGCAGCATCAAACATTTGATTGCTTTAATCTCTGAACTTGAAGATAAAGGGATTCATTTTCATAGCTTGACGGATGCCATTGATACTTCTACGTCCGCAGGCCGTTTTTTCTTTCATGTGATGAGTGCGTTAGCACAGATGGAGCGAGAACTGATTGTTGAGCGTACTAAAGCCGGTTTAGCTGCCGCCAGAAGCAGAGGACGTATGTATCGGCGGTAGACCTTGCTCATTATCTTCTGTACAGCAAGAGCAGGCTAGAAAGTTACTTGAGTCTGGAAATAGTAGAAAACAGCTTTCATTACTGTATGGCGTTTCATTGGCCAGCATCTACAAATATTGTCCAATTAATCGAAACGCTCAAATAAGCTATGATGAAAAATAGCAGTGTAATTTTTTGCACTGACGGAAACAAAAGTAGCTGGCCATTTATCGCTCATTTTGGCTTCAAATATCGCATGCAGTATCAGTAATACCTGGTAGCATTTGCAATAAATTTAATTTTTTATTCATTTATGCTGAAGTGCATATTGGCAGCCAATTGGTTGATATCCTTGCCATTCAGGTCTAAAAGGAGTACCTCTCTCCGATGGAGTGAGATGCACATAGAGATCGCTAACTTTATCAAGCAGAAGGCAGTCATCCAGCTTTTTGAGATTGTCTTTATGTTGATGTTGAGCATCACCGCAGATTATTTACTGGCCGACCGGGGCTATGATAGCGATTCAATCATTAAACAAGCCGAAGAACAAGGGATGCAGCCTGTCATTCCACCACGAAAACATAGAAAGCATTATCGAAAGTTTGATAGTGCTCTCTATAAAAACCGCCATGTTGTTGAGAATGTCTTTGCGAAAATTAAGCAGTGGAGAGGGATTGCGACTCGATTTGCCAAAAGAGCGTCCTCCTTTCTGGCAAGCATCCAGATTCGATTTATTGCTATCTGGGCTGAAATCTTGTGACGACAGCCCCTAGGGTTTATAGCCCGAGAATAAGCTAATGACACATATACTGAGCCACTCATCTGAAACCCGAACAGTTGTCCGTAATTTATAACGTATTTGCAAGGATGGGTAATATGAGTCAGCCAAATCCACTTTGTGTGGGCATTGATGTATCGAAAGTAACGTTGGACATTGCTGCCAGCTGCGAGATTAAACAGTTTACAGTCAGTAATGACTCTAACGGCTTTGATAACATTATTGCCGAACTGAGAAATCATCCTGTAGCGCTGATCCTGATGGAGGCCACAGGAGGACTTGAAGCTGCTCTGGCTTGCTCGCTCCAGGCTGAAGGATTTGATGTCGCGGTGGTTAATCCTAGACAGGCCCGTGATTTTGCCCGTGCTATGGGGTATTTGGCAAAAACTGACCGTATTGACGCCAGGGTGCTCGAGCTGATGGCTGAGGTCATTAATCGCCATCCTGAACGTGAACGCTTTATTCGGATTCTGCCCGATAGTAAACATATGCTTCTTGCTGCAATGGTGGTGCGCAGACGTCAATTGATTACGATGTTGGTGGCTGAGCGTAATCGATTGCACCCTGCTCATCCTCAAAGCAGAAAAAGCATTAATACCATTATCAAAGCGCTGGAAGATGAGCTTGCCAAGATAGATACGGATATGGGCAGTCACATCCAGAGCCACTTTAAAGAGCTTGCTGAACGCCTGAGCAGCATTAAAGGTGTTGGCACCATGACTGCTGCTGCATTGCTGGCTGAAGTTCCTGAGCTGGGCACCCTTTCGAGACGAGAAATCAGCGCTCTTGTGGGCGTAGCTCCTGTGAACAGGAACTCGGGTACAATGAGGGGACGACGAACCATTTTTGGCGGTCGGGCCGGCGTACGAACCTCTTTGTACATGGCTGCACTGGTTGCAACTCGCTTCAATCCAGTTATAAAAGCATTTTACACACGGCTGGTTGCAGCAGGAAAAGCCAAAAAAGTGGCACTGGTTGCCTGTATGCGCAAACTGCTGACCATCCTGAATGCGATGCTCAGAAAGAACGAAGAATGGGATGAGTCGTATCATAACGCTGCTCCATAAATATATCGTTCAAGACAGTTGCTTATTTGTTCATTCTATTCTTGTGAGATAGAGACTTTCCCTGGTGTTGTGTTTGATATGTTTGCCAGTTAAAACTGGCTTTTTTTTATGCTATTTTCTATTTTTCACGAGTTTCGCACAAAACTAATTTGGGTACGCCAATAAAACACGGATGTGCTCAGCAATAGCATTTTTGATTACGTCCCAATTTTGTTGATAAAGGGTTATTTTTTCAGATATACGACGTTTATGTTGTTCAAACCACGCAGAAATAGCGAGAAAAATATGATTTCTTTGCGCTCGGCTCGTGCGAGCCTGACAGCGTTCAATACCACAGTTTTGTTTAACTTCTCGATGATAAACTTCAACAGACCAACGGGCATCCATGATAGATGTGACGTATTGACGGGTGGGATTCTCTTTGTTTGTTACTATGTCACGAGTTTCGCACCAATAAAAAAACGCTCTATTTTTAAGTTTAATTCAGCATAATATATAAATAGATAAAACCTTATAAATTAAATGCAACTTATTGTAATTTAATAAAATTTATGTGTTTTAGTAACTTGCAGATTAATCATTACTTTTAAGTGTCAATGCCAATTGAATTCTGATCCACTTTGCTAAAGTAAAACTGATCCACTCCCTTTAATTTACTCGCTCAGTTCCGCTTTCAATTTTTTATGTAGCTGACCGCTTTTTAGCTTGTCTTTTAACCGATAACTTTGTCCACTAATCTGTACGATATGTGCATGGTGCAGCAATCGATCCAGCATAGCGGCTGTTAGCGTCTCATCATCACCAAATGTACTTGACCACTGAGCAAAAGACAGATTACTGGTTAAGAGCACACAACCCGCTTCATATCGCTTTGCCACCACCTGGAAGAACAGATTTGCTTCTTCTTTGCCAAAAGGTAAATAGCCAACTTCATCGATAATCAATAGTCTAGGTTTACTGATAACGCGAGTAAGATATCCCTTAAGGTCACCTTGTCGATGAGAGGTAAGCAGCGGCAACATCATATCCGCCGCAGTTAGAAAACGGATGCTTAATCCATGCATCGCAGCCCTATAGCTTATGGCAGTAGCCAGGTGCGTCTTCCCGACACCAGACGGACCTAGCAACACGATATTCTCCTGGCGCTCAATGAAAGCCAGTCCAGCCAGTTCCTGTATTTGGTTACGGGGAACACCGCTGGCATATTTGTAATCAAACTGCTCCAACGTCTTTATCACTGGCAGCCCAGATAAACGGAGTATCGTTTGACGCCGACGTTCAGTAAGTCCTTCATACTGAAGTCGTAAAATAGACTCTAGAAAGTCAGCGTGTGTACCGTTCTTGTCGATAGTTGCCTGCGCTACAGCTGGCCACTCTGTGCTTAGTCTGTCCAGTTTAAGCTGCTGGCAGAATTTTTCGATGCGTTCATACTGAAGACTCATATAGGCATCTCCAGAATCGATTGATAGACGGACAAAGGATGTTGTAGGCTCTCCATAGGAATCGGGCGAGTCTGATGTATCGGTAAAGGAAATGCTTGCATGACTTTCGGCAGCGGCAACAGTGCTAAGCGTTCTTGTAGCATGCGCTCCTCCGGCGATACACCCGTAGTGCCGTGTTTACGTACATTAGCTATTGAACTCAGCCAGTCTCCAATACGTGAGTTGGCGGCGGCAGCATCCAAAATAAGCCCTGCCTGACGAAATGACGCGGTTAGTGGAACAATGAAACTGTTCTTAAGATAGTGATTAAAACGTTCAACCTTACCTTTAGTCTTCGCCCTGTATGGACGGCAGACTTTCGGACTGAAAGCATATTTCTCGGCAAGCTGGATAAGCTGTGGGTTCCAGCGGTGTTTACCAGGACCATAAACATCACGCTCAATGATAATGGTCTTCGCATTATCAAATAGCAGCTGACGAGGGGTACCGCCAAAATACTGTAGGGCTGACTCAATCCCGTCGCACCAGGCTGCTGAATTTTGACAGGTGTAAAACTTAACAAAAGTGGAACGACTCCAACCTAACGTGGCAACGAATGCCAGCAAAGGGTTCTTCCCCTGTCTGATAATCGTGAAGTCAACCTGCATCTGTTCACCGGGTTCAGTCTCAAAGCGAACAACGTCTTCAATAACCGGTTTTTTCATAGGATGAAGAAAAACGGTCAGCAAGCTATAGCTGCCTGTGTACCCTTGTTCACGGATCTCCCGTAGCAATACGCAGGCCGGTATCCAATCAGGTCTAGCCGCCTCTACGCGTTCGAGAATATATACCTTGAAGGGCTCCAACTTACCGGGTCTAGGCGCTCTCGATTTATAACGCATATTCGCCGCCGCTTCAGTGCTACGAAGATATCGCCTCACGGTTACTCTTGAACATGAAAGGCGTCGCGCAATCGCACGTATAGACATACCCTGGCGATGTAAAACAGAAATTTCCACTCTGATCTCCAATGTTATCATCGGCAGTACCTTAAAACTGCCATTTTTACTCTTGGTGGATCAGTTTTACACTAGCAAGTGGATCATTTTTACATTGGTAGCGACACCTCTCAATCAAAACCAGTGCAGGCGGATACTATAAACAAAAATAAAATAGCATCACGCCTAAAAGGGATTTTTATATTAATTAATTATTTGCTTTGCCGTTTATTTTTATAGTCTGCAATGGCGGCTTTAATCGCATCTTCTGCCAAAATAGAACAGTGAATTTTAACCGGAGGCAGCTCTAATTCCTCTGCAATAGCCGTATTTTTGATAGTCTCCGCTTCATCCAATGTCTTACCTTTCATCCATTTCGTTACCAATGAACTAGAAGCAATGGCCGAACCACAACCATAAGTTTTAAAACGCGCATCTTCGATGATGCCTGCGTCATTAACTTTGATCTGAAGCTTCATGACATCACCGCATGCAGGTGCCCCTACCATCCCACTGCCTACCATTGGATCATCATTATCAAACGAACCTACGTTACGTGGATTTTCATAATGATCAATTACTTTCTCACTATATGCCACATTGTAAACTCCTTAATCCGTCTATTAACGATGCGCCCATTCAATGCTATTAAGATCGACACCCTGCTTATACATCTCCCATAGCGGAGAAAGATCACGCAGCCGACCTATCGCATTATGGATTAGCTGGATGGTATAATCGATTTCTTCTTCTGTGGTGAATCGACCAAAGGAGAAACGAATTGAGCTGTGAGCTAACTCATCATTCATTCCCAATGCCCTTAGTACATATGAAGGTTCGAGGCTTGCCGATGTACACGCGGAACCTGATGAGACAGCCAAATCTTTGAGTGCCATCATCAATGATTCACCTTCTACATAGTTAAAACTGACATTCAGAATATGAGGTGCGCCATTTACCAGGGAGCCATTAAGATAAACTTCTTCAATATTCTTAATGCCGTTCCATAAACGTTGGCGTAAGGCATTTAATCTATCAGACTCTACCGCCATTTCTGCTTTAGCAATCCGATAAGCTTCGCCCATTCCTACAATTTGGTGGACAGGTAATGTTCCTGAGCGCATGCCTCGTTCATGACCACCGCCATGTTGTTGGGCTTCAAGTCGAATACGGGGTTTACGACGCACATAAAGTGCACCTATTCCCATTGGTCCATACAGTTTATGTGCTGAGAAAGACATTAAATCAACTTTTAGTTTACTCAAATCAATCGGTAATTTACCGACCGCTTGGGTAGCATCAACATGAAAAAAACTTCCTCTATTGCGGCAAAGTTCGCCAATAGAGGCAATATCTTGAATGATTCCAATCTCATTATTGACATGCATGATAGAAACCAAAATTGTATCATCACGCATAGCCGCTTCAAGTTCATGTAAATCAATAAGACCACTATTTTGTGGTGAAAGGTAAGTCACTTCAAAACCTTCACGCTCAAGTTGACGGCAAGTATCCAAAACCGCTTTATGCTCGGTTTTACTGGTAATGATATGTTTACCTTTTTTCTGATAGAAATTGGCAACCCCTTTCACTGCCAGGTTATCTGATTCAGTCGCTCCTGAAGTAAAAACAATCTCACGCGGATCCGCATTGACTAATCCAGCAATCTGATTTCGCGCAATATCAACAGCTTCTTCAGCCCGCCAGCCAAAACCATGAGAGCGCGATGATGGATTACCAAAATTGCCATCCATTGTCATACACTGGATCATTTTTTCAGCAACACGAGGATCAACCGGTGTAGTCGCCGAGTAGTCTAAATAAATCGGTAGTTTCATTAACTCACTAGCTCCATAAGACGAAAAACGTCTCAAAATTTTATCACTTTGCAATTATTCTATTTTGTAGAACCGTGCAATTTATGCTCATATATTAATAATGGGTTCGGATTGATGAGTCGCTCTCACATGGTGTTGATCGTTATCTTGACGATCAGCAACTTCTTGTACTTCTTGATTATTGACCAATTCTTCTAAGCTAATATTACTAAGAAAACCCGTAATACGGTCACTTAAATCACGCCACAGTGCATGGGTCAAACAACGCTCTCCACCTTGACATCCTTCTTTTCTTCCTTGATGTATAAGAAATTAATACCCGAATAGGTTAATTAGTAACCTTTTCGGGTATTAATTTCTTATACATCAAGCAAAGCTTGATCTAATGTTTTCACGATAGTCGCTTGACCAATAACATCACTGGCGCCAGCTGATAATGCAATAGCCTGTGCATCCGGCAATATGCGTGGATTAACTAAGTACAAATTAGTTAGTCCCATCGTTTTCATCGCACGGGCAGTTTATCCCATATTTCCGGTATGCGAGGTTTCAACCAAAATAATGCGAATATTTTCTAGGGGCTGTCGTCACAAGATTTCAGCCCAGATAGCAATAAATCGAATCTGGATCCTTGCCAGAAAGGAGGACGCTCTTTTGGCAAATCGAGTCGCAATCCCTCTCCACTGCTTAATTTTCGCAAAGACATTCTCAACAACATGGCGGTTTTTATAGAGAGCACTATCAAACTTTCGATAATGCTTTCTATGTTTTCGTGGTGGAATGACAGGCTGCATCCCCTGTTCTTCGGCTTGTTTAATGATTGAATCGCTATCATAGCCCCGGTCGGCCAGTAAATAATCTGCGGTTAACTCCTTGAGCAAGTCTGGAGCGACTGTACAGTCAGCAACAGTGCCAGACGTTAAAGTTGCTCTGAGTGGCATACCGTGTGCGTCTACGGCCAGGTGTAGCGTGCTGTTGAGCCCCCTTTTGTAAGGCCCATTTCATCATTCCCACCTACAGCTCCAGTGCCATGAAGGTGGACTTTTATATGAGTTGCATCAATCATCAACCATTCCATATCTGCTTCGCAGGTAAGATTTTCAAGAATCGATGCCCATACACCTTTATTTTTCCAACGGCAAAAGCTACGGTGGGTATTTTTCCAACAACCGTAATCAGGAGGCAGATCTCTCCATGGAGAGCCTGTTCTTAAGATCCAGAATACTGCATTAATAAACAATCGGTTATCCTTTGCGACGCCGCCCCATTTGCCTTTTCTACCAGGAAGTAAGGACTCGATTCTTTCCCAGGAGCGATCAGAAATGTCGTGTCGACGATGTGCTAATAAAGCTAATTTTTTCATTTTAAAATAATATCATAGCCTTACATCTTGTGACGACAGCCCCTAGCATGATTGTCTTTATTTTGTGTTAATAATCAGGCTATTCTACCACAATCATAGTCATGTTGACGAATCTCTGTTATACTGCCGAACTTGCTTAAACCTTGTTCTTTAACATTCCAGTGGAAATAACCCATGCATCCAATGCTAACTATTGCTATACGGGCAGCTCGCCAAGCAGGTAACTTTATTGCTAAAAGCTATGAAAAACCTGACTCTATCGAAATAATGGCAAAAGGCCAAAATGATTTCGTGACCAATATTGATAAAAAAGCAGAACAAATTATTATTGAAGTCATTCAAAAATCTTATCCTACTCATACCATTATTACCGAAGAGAGTGGTCAAATACTTGGTGAAAAAAATGATATTCAGTGGATTATTGATCCTTTGGATGGCACAACCAATTTCACTAAACGCTTACCCCATTTTGCCGTCTCCATCGCAGTACGTATTAACGGCCGTACAGAAATCGCCGCTATTTATAATCCTATGCTTAATGAGCTATTTACTGCGGTACGTGGGCAAGGTGCACAATTAAACGGTTACCGCCTTCGTCTTAAAAATAATAATGAATTAGAAGGGGCAATTATTGCCACGGGTTTTCCTTTCAAAGCGAAACAACATTCAGCTGCATATATTAATATTGTCGCTAAACTATTTAAAAAATGCGCCGATTTTCGCCGCACAGGTTCAGCGGCTTTGGACTTAGCTTATGTTGCTGCTGATCGTGTCGATGGCTTTTTTGAGATTGGCTTAAAAACGAGGGCTTTTATGGCTGGAGAACTATTGGTGCGTGAAGCCGGTGGAATTGTAACCGACTTCGTTGGCGGACATAATTATCTCACCTCTAGCAATCTGCTAGCTGGCAGTCCACGGATAGTGAAAAAAATGGTGCTAGAAATGCAGACCGAGTTAAGCGATCCATTGAAATGCTAAACAATGCGCTTAAAAAGCAATAGCCAAAGTTATATTGAGTTAATAATGTCTTGATGGCGTAACTTTGTCATTTACTAATTGGTGAAGGCTGCAAATGGTAAAAATTCACCATGGCTTTAATTAGTTAAATAAACCCGCTAAATATTTTCAATATTTACTCTTGTTGTCGGTGCTTTATTGTTTAATTAAATATAAAACCCCTATTCCTTTTCAGGCATTAAGGGGTATTTTAATGATTGGCCAGCTTGTTTAGTTTTAATATAAAAATTTTTATCTGCATAGTTGGTTAATATTTATCTGTTATTCAAATTAAATGAACAACTTTAACTTAATTGTTTGGCTATTCCATCGAATCTAATGATGTTATTTTTTTATTCGGGCGAATAAATAGTGCTGGAATGGCAATCAATACCATTAACCAAAATACCCAGTTATGGTGAAAAGGTAAATGTTCATAAACAAAACCTACCACAATTGTCACTAGCGCTAAACCACCTCCTAGTCCAAATGCCGAATAAAATGCTTGCAGCGGAATAATTTCACCTTCGCTACGTGCACTAATAAAACGCATTGCCGCTAGATGACAAACAGTAAAAGTACCACTATGTAAAAGTTGGCTAACTATCAGTATTGGTAAAGTGGTAAAATAGGCCATTAATCCCCAACGAACAACCGCGCAACTAGCTGATAACAATAATAATTCACTTACCTGCCAATGACGGAAAAGGACATGGCTAAAGGTAAACACAATCACTTCAGCAACAATACTTAAAGACCATAACAGGCCAATAATACCACCGGAATAACCCGCTTCTTGCCAATAAATTCGAAGAAAAACCATAATAAGCAGCATGAGAAGCTTGTAATAAGGTAATGCACAGTAAAAAACGCCAGACTGAGCTATCGGCTAATAATTGCTTCAATGATATAGTTGTATTAGCTATTTGGCGATAAGTGGCTTTAGGCATAACTGTAGGTTGTAATAACATCGTCAACAGCATAATGATTATACTGACAAGTAATGCGTAAATAATTATTTTATGTCCCCCGCTATTCGCTAAATAACCGATCCAAGAAGCGCTAATAATAAATGCAATCGAACCCCAAACCCTCAATTTTCCATAATCAAATGTTAACTGTTTTTGCCAAGATGGTCGCCTCCGGCGACGACTTGTCATTGCTTGTTAGTACTGGTCACGAGTTTCGCACCAATAAAAAAACGCTCTATTTTTAAGTTTAATTCAGCATAATATATAAATAGATAAAACCTTATAAATCAAATGCAACTTATTGTAATTTAATAAAATTTATGTGTTTTAGTAACTTGCAGATTAATCATTACTTTTAAGCCATTTCTGGAATTTTATATGCCTGTGCGAAACTCGTGCTGGTATAACCCCGAACCTATTTTCTCAATCTTTCAGTGCCATTTATGTCACCACGTTTTAGTCATGTTTTCCAATTTGGTCAACGCTGGCTCAATTGGCTTAACCGTCAACCCTCTGACAGTGTTCGCCCTGTTGTGATCGAAACCATGGTAAAGATTATGGCTTGTGGCACTTCACTTATGGGCTGGTCAATTTGGCGATGCCCTGACCCTGAATGTAATCATGAGAAGCGGGTTAAATTTACCTGCAAAAGCCGAAGCTGCCCTCATTGTGGCGTAAAAGCTTGCCTGCAATGGATTAACAATACGCTGGCCTGGTTACCCGAAGTCCCTTGGCAACACATCACTTTTACCATGCCTTGTGAATATTGGCCTGTTATTCGCGCCAACCGTTGGCTTCTCGGTGAAATGAATCGATTAGCTGCTGATGTAATATTAACAATCTGCCGCGATATCAATATTACCCCCGGCATTTTCACTGCCATACACACCTGGGGACGTGACCAAAAATGGCATCCGCATATTCATCTTTCAACCACCGCCGGCGGGGTGACTAAAAACAATACATGGCGCGATATCAGCTTTTATCGCGAAAACATCATGACCATGTGGCGATACCGGATAACGGAATTGCTGAGAAAACATTATTACACGCTCACCATTCCCGACGAGCTTAAATGTGAAGGAAGAAGTAAATCATCATGGAATCAACTACTTAACACTTACTTCAAACGCGGTTGGAATATCAATCTTTCTGATATCCTTTCCAATATCACCCATCTCACCCTTTATCTCGGATTTTATCTAAAGAAACCCCCTGTGTCGCTTAGTCGTTTAAAACATTATGCGGGCGAAGATAACATCACGTTACGCTATAAGAGCCACCGCACGAAAAAACAGGAAGAAGAGGTCATGACATCCGACGAATTTATTACCCGGTTTGAGTCTCATGTACCTGAAAAATGGTTTCACATGATCCGCTATTACGGTTTTTTAAGTCCATCAGCGCCCATGCGAAAAATGTTAACAGAGGTTGTTTATCCTCTAACCCGGCAGGATAAAAAATCTGCTAAAAAAGTGACCTTCCGCAACATGTATCGACATGTCTTTAAAGTCGATCCACTTGCTTGTCTCATATGCGGGAAAAAATTACTTTTCGCAGGAATGAATTTTGGATTGAAGCTTGGGCTGGAGCGGACGCGATTAGAAAGAAGGCATGAAGGCATGGACGCCAACTTTAAGGAAAGCTGGAATTAGATATCGTAACCCTTATTGTCAATGCCAATTGAATTCTGATCCACTTTGCTAAAGTAAAACTGATCCACTCCCTTTAATTTACTCGCTCAGTTCCGCTTTCAATTTTTTATTTTTTATGTAGCTGACCGCTTTTTAGCTTGTCTTTTAACCGATAACTTTGTCCACTAATCTGTACGATATGTGCATGGTGCAGCAATCGATCCAGCATAGCGGCTGTTAGCGTCTCATCATCACCAAATGTACTTGACCACTGAGCAAAAGACAGATTACTGGTTAAGAGCACACTACCCGCTTCATATCGCTTTGCCACCACCTGGAAGAACAGATTTGCTTCTTCTTTGCCAAAAGGTAAATAGCCAACTTCATCGATAATCAATAGTCTAGGTTTACTGATAACGCAAGTAAGATATCCCTTAAGGTCACCTTGTCGATGAGAGGTAAGCAGCTGCAACATCATATCCGCCGCAGTTAGAAAACGGATGCTTAATCCATGCATCGCAGCCCTATAGCTTATGGCAGTAGCCAGGTGCGTCTTCCCGACACCAGACGGACCTAGCAACACGATATTCTCCTGGCGCTCAATGAAAGCCAGTCCAGCCAGTTCCTGTATTTGGTTACGGGGAACACCGCTGGCATATTTGTACACGAGTTTCGCACAGGCATATAAAATCCCAGAAATGGCTTAAAAGTAATGATTAATCTGCAAGTTACTAAAACACATAAATTTTATTAAATTACAATAAGTTGCATTTAATTTATAAGGTTTTATCTATTTATATATTATGCTGAATTAAACTTAAAAATAGAGCGTTTTTTTATTGGTGCGAAACTCGTGTTGTAATCAAACTGCTCCAACGTTTTTATCACTGGCAGCCCAGATAAACGGAGTATCGTTTGACGCCGACGTTCAGTAAGTCCTTCATACTGAAGTCGTAAAATAGACTCTAGAAAGTCAGCGTGTGTACCGTTCTTGTCGATAGTTGCCTGCGCTACAGCTGGCCACTCTGTGCTTAGTCTGTCCAGTTTAAGCTGCTGGCAGAATTTTTCGATGCGTTCATACTGAAGACTCATATAGGCATCTCCATAATCGATTGATAGACGGACAAAGGATGTTGTAGGCTCTCCATAGGAATCGGGCGAGTCTGATGTATCGGTAAAGGAAATGCTTGCATGACTTTCGGCAGCGGCAACAGTGCTAAGCGTTCTTGTAGCATGCGCTCCTCCGGCGATACACCCGTAGTGCCGTGTTTACGTACATTAGCTATTGAACTCAGCCAGTCTCCAATACGTGAGTTGGCGGCGGCAGCATCCAAAATAAGCCCTGCCTGACGAAATGATGCGGTTAGTGGAACAATGAAACTGTTCCACGAGTTTCGCACGGACATATAAAGCTCTAAAAATAGCTAAAATCATTTTTTATCCACAAGATGTGCGATAACATAAAATATATTTTAATTTCAATATCTTATGTTTTAATTGGCAATTTTTTCGAATTATATATTATATCGAATTGAGCTTAAAAATAACTTGTTTATTTGTCGGCGCGAAACTCGTGTCTTTAATCGTGCAAGGATCCGTCGTGCTTTTGTGAAACTCGGACAAATGCATCTGAAAGCAGCCCGTCGTCAGCTGATGAAGCGAGGTGGCCGTTCACGACCCGGTGAAACCCCACGATGGCAAACTGGACGATTAGCGCGATCTATTGGTTATTACGTTCCGAAAGCAACATCACGACGACCCGGGTTAATGGTCAAGATCGCCCCCAATCAGAAAGGCGGTGTCGGCAGTAGACCGATTGAAGGCAATTTTTACCCTATTTTTCTGCATTACGGGGTACGTAGCGCTTCTCGCGGCATGTCTAAACAGCACAAACGACAAAAACGTCACCACCAACGCGGGGGTTGGCGTATTGAGAAACGTCAAAATTACATGGTTGCCACGTTAACGCGGCTGAAAAGTTGGACGAGCTACACGCTAAAGAGAGCACTGCGTCAATCACTGCGGGCAGCGAGAAGGAAAGGAAAAAATCATGAAACTTAGTCCCATTATTGCGGCATTACGAACCTTTTGCCCCCGTTTTGAAAACAGAGTAGGCAGTGTCTCTCAATATGAGGATTTACACGATTGCGGAAAATTGTCTTTGCCGGCTGCTTACGTTATTCCGGGAGAAGATGTTGTCGGTGAACAACGGTCACAAACGGATTATTGGCAATCATTAACCGAAAGTTTTTATGTCGTGGTGATTTTAAATAATGCACGTAATCAAAAAGGACAATATCCCTCTGTCGACACATTAAATGAAGTTAGGTCTGAAATCTGGCGGGCATTACTCGGTTGGCAACCAGAGCCGGGTTGTGGTGCAATTAATTATGCCGGTGCAGAGGAAGCGGATTCAAACCGCGCCGAATATCACTACCTGTTTAAATTTAACACGGAAACAGACATCAACGCCGAAGATACCCGCCACGATGCTGACCTCAATAATTCACGAGTTTCGCACGGACATATAAAGCTCTAAAAATAGCTAAAATAATGTTTTATCCACAAGATGTGCGATAACATAAAATATATTTTAATTTCAATATCTTATGTTTTAATTGGCAATTTTTTCGAATTATATATTATATCGAATTGAGCTTAAAAATAACTTGTTTATTTGTCGGCGCGAAACTCGTGTAATTTACCCGATTTACATACCGCTGCTATTGACCTGAACGAACAGTGAACGAACGAACGAACCAAGATGGTCGCCTTCGGCGACGACTTGTCACCGTCTTCCAGTTTTAATAAATCCATCAACACCAAAACTGCCTGTATCGCATTCTAAGGCCATCAAATCAAAAAGCGCTACCATTAGGTTACTTATATCAAGAAAACGCCTTATAGAGCGTTATGGTGTACCTCAAAATCGATTTATGACGATTGGTTGAGTACATATTTCCATTTCAATCTTAAAAACACCCAGATTGATTAATATTTAACCGTTTTGGGTATTAATTTCTTGTACATGTACATGTACACAACCAGAAATTGTTTTTATTAAGCCTAAGCACGGGCGAAAAGTACCTATTCCGCAATATATGCGCGATACCAAAGAGTATTTTGGGGAATATGTGCCTGAAGAAGGATTACCTGTTCAAAAAACCTTGTTTTGGATCAGAAGAAAACAGGACGATGATATTGAGGAAGTGAGTCACTTCTATACCCCCCCAATCGTGCAAGAGACGACTGATACCGCAAAAACCAAATTAAAAAAAGCTAAAGAGGAGACGCAGGAATGACCATTAGCTTTAATACCGTGAACGCTAATCTGCGTGTGCCTGGTTTTTATCCAGAAATGGATAACAGCGCTGCCAATACGATCCAAGCCAGCGGCCCCGCAATGCTTATTGGGCATGCACTACCCACTGCACAAATGACCTTAAATTCACCCATGATAATGCCCTCGGCAGAAATGATGCAACAATTAGCCGGTCGGGGCAGCCAGTTGCACCGCATGGTGCAAGCGTATCGCCGGATTGATGCTGTCGGTGAACTGTTTGTTATTGCCGTACCTGAAACGACGGGCACTCAAGCAAAAGGGGAGATTGCAATAAGTGGCACGGCAACCGATTCCGGTGTCGTCACGCTATATATCGGCAATCAACGTATTTTAGCTGCCGTCAAAAAATCGGATACCGCGAATACGGTTGCCGCCGTGCTTGGCAAGGCCATTAACGATAACGAGGACTTACCCGTCACCGTGATGATGGATGCTGACAAAATCAGCTTGACGGCAAAACATAAAGGGTTAACCGGTAACGATATTCCCTTGATGATGAACTATTATTCGCCGACAGGCGGTGAGAATACGCCTCACGATCTTAATATTACCATTACTGACATGAGTGGCGGTGCTGGCTCACCCGATATGGATAGCGTTATCAGTGCCATGGGTGACTTATTATTTGATTTTATCGGATTGCCTTTCTCTGATGCTGTTTCTTTGCAAAAGATGAGTGCGGAGATGGAGATGAACGATACGAACGGTCGCTGGAGTCCTTATCAACAGTTATACGGCCATGTTTATACAGCCAAAAAAGGGACGGTCGGTGAACTGGTCGCTTTTGGCGACACGCTTAATGATCCGCATATCACCATTGCAGGCTATGAGAAAGCGACACAAACTGCGCTTGATGAACTGGTTGCGGCACGACTCGCACGGTGTGCGATATTTTTGCGGAATGACCCTGCGAGACCGACCCACACGGGCGAGTTAAACGGGGTATTACCCGCACCGTCGGGCAAACGCTTCACCTTGACGGAGCAGCAATCCCTCCTTTCTGTCGCTACCAATGTAAAAATGATCCACTTGCTAGGGGCTGTCGTCACAAGATTTCAGCCCAGATAGCAATAAATCGAATCTGGATGCTTGCCAGAAAGGAGGACGCTCTTTTGGCAAATCGAGTCGCAATCCCTCTCCACTGCTTAATTTTCGCAAAGACATTCTCAACAACATGGCGGTTTTTATAGAGAGCACTATCAAACTTTCGATAATGCTTTCTATGTTTTCGTGGTGGAATGACAGGCTGCATCCCTTGTTCTTCGGCTTGTTTAATGATTGAATCGCTATCATAGCCCCGGTCGGCCAGTAAATAATCTGCGGTTAACTCCTTGAGCAAGTCTGGAGCGACTGTACAGTCAGCAACAGTGCCAGACGTTAAAGTTGCTCTGTGTGGCATACCGTGTGCGTCTACGGCCAGGTGTAGCTTGCTGTTGAGCCCCCTTTTGTAAGGCCCATTTCATCATTCCCACCTACAGCTCCAGTGCCATGAAGGTGGACTTTTATATGAGTTGCATCAATCATCAACCATTCCATATCTGCTTCGCAGGTAAGATTTTCAAGAATCGATGCCCATACACCTTTATTTTTCCAACGGCAAAAGCGACGATGGGTATTTTTCCAACAACCGTAATCAGGAGGCAGATCTCTCCATGGAGAGCCTGTTCTTAAGATCCAGAATACTGCATTAATAAACAATCGGTTATCCTTTGCGACGCCGCCCCATTTGCCTTTTCTACCAGGAAGTAAGGACTCGATTCTTTCCCAGGAGCGATCAGAAATGTCGTGTCGACGATGTGCTAATAAAGCTAATTTTTTCATTTTAAAATAATATCATAGCCTTACATCTTGTGACGACAGCCCCTAGAACGATAATATTTAACAGACTCTCCTGTTAAACGATATTGATTTTCTTGATGTCGTAATCTGTTCATAATATTCCTTAATTTATCCGTTGTACTCATTTCATATTAATGACGCACTCACCCCGGTTAAAACATCAACGGTTGACCCCATTACAGGATGAGTATGTAAACGTGTTGAAATAGTGACACTTGCTAACGTTAAACATTTAATAGCCGTATTAATCGATTTTTTAAAATTGGCTATCCGTAAATGATTAAAATGACCGCCAGTGACTGTTTCATTGGCTAATTTTCCCACTTCTGCTGTCGCACATAACACACAAGTAGGAATATTGATTTCATTGACCTGATTGATGGGAATTGCGGGTTGGCACCGTAGTTGTTCCAATAAACCATCAAGTAAAGAGGCATCTTCGGTGATATCGGTGAGTTTGATTAAATCGGAACAGGTTAATTGGTGTGGTTGCTCTGGATTCAATTTATTGCGTAGCATTTGTGAATTGAAGCCAATAGATTTTGCTATATGAGCTAATTCACCTTTATGAGAAAGCGCAAACATACGGCAAGCATCGTCAAATTTTGCTTGTTTGGATACTTGATAATCAAACATAGCTTTCATTCTCCTAAAGCGAATAATGACTAGGCATGAAGCGAAATATTGCACTCTGACAATGATTCAATAGTGATTGCAGCAAGATTAATAAACACTGTTCCTTGCTTTAAATCTTTGTGTTTTTTTCGAACAGGTAAACGTCCATCAGCAATCATATTACGAACTGAACTTTCTGATAGTCCAGTACGCTTGCAATACTCGCTAACTGTAACGTATGGGTCTGGAATGGTTATTGTAATGTTTGGGCGCATAAGGCAAAATCTCCTATTCGGTATATTTGATTCTATTTGTGCTTATTTCTCAATTAGCACAATAATAATGTGCAATATGCACATAGTCAATCGTTATTGCAAAATAAATGCGCATTTTGAGAATTGTATTTAAATATGGCTACCTTTGAATTACAGATGGATTCAGACAGCACGCCTGTCCTAGACAGAATTATTGAAGCTTATGGATTCAGCTCAAAAATTACTCTAGCTCAACATTTCAATATGGCAGCAAGTTCTTTATCTTCACGTTATCGTAGAGGTGGATTTCCAGCTGATCTTGTAGTGCAATGCATGGCTGAAACTGGCGTTAGCTTGCAATGGCTCGCCACTGGTCATGGTAAAAAGTTTGATGATGAAGAATTGGATATACTTCGTTTAAAGAAATATAAAATAATTGATGGCGAAGAGTTTGACTCAGGTATAGGCATGTTTGACAAAGCATTTTTTAAACAAGGGGTGCCATTTCCAAGTGAGCCAATTATGGTTCAAGATGGACAAAATTATTTTATTGTTGACCGTAAATTTGGTGAGGTATATGACGGTAAATGGTTAGTCCGTATAGATGATAAAATTAGCATAAGAGAATTGACTAGAATGCCTATGCAACGTGTTCGCGTCTCTGGTGTTGGCATGGCTTTTGATTGCGACTTAATAGCTCTAACAATTCTTGGTCGAGTTATCAAAAAAATAAAGGATTATTGATATGAGTAAGATTTTATTTACGCTAAAAATACTAGGGGCTGTCGTCACAAGATTTCAGCCCAGATAGCAATAAATCGAATCTGGATGCTTGCCAGAAAGGAGGACGCTCTTTTGGCAAATCGAGTCGCAATCTCTCTCCACTGCTTAATTTTCGCAAAGAGATTTTCAACAACATGGTGGTTTTTATAGAGAGCACTATCAAACTTTCGATAATGCTTTCTATGTTTTCGTGGTGGAATGACAGGCTGCATCCCCTGTTCTTCGGCTTGTTTAATGATTGAATCGCTATCATAGCCCCGGTCGGCCAGTAAATAATCTGCAGTTAACTCCTTGAGCAAGTCTGGAGCGACTGTACAGTCAGCAACAGTGCCAGACGTTAAAGTTGCTCTGAGTGGCATACCGTGTGCGTCTACGGCCAGGTGTAGCTTGCTGTTGAGCCCCCTTTTGTAAGGCCCATTTCATCATTCCCACCTACAGCTCCAGTGCCATGAAGGTGGACTTTTATATGAGTTGCATCAATCATCAACCATTCCATATCTGCTTCGCAGGTAAGATTTTCAAGAATCGATGCCCATACACCTTTATTTTTCCAACGGCAAAAGCGACGGTGGGTATTTTTCCAACAACCGTAATCAGGAGGCAAATCTCTCCATGGAGAGCCTGTTCTTAAGATCCAGAATACTGCACACGAGTTTCGCACGGACATATAAAGCTCTAAAAATAGCTAAAATAATGTTTTATCCACAAGATGTGTGATAACATAAAATATATTTTAATTTCAATATCTTATGTTTTAATTGGCAATTTTTTCGAATTATATATTATATCGAATTGAGCTTAAAAATAACTTGTTTATTTGTCGGCGCGAAACTCGTGCTGCATTAATAAACAATCGGTTATCCTTTGCGACGCCGCCCCATTTGCCTTTTCTACCAGGAAGTAAGGACTCGATTCTTTCCCAGGAGCGATCAGAAATGTCGTGTCGACGATGTGCTAATAAAGCTAATTTTTTCATTTTAAAATAATATCATAGCCTTACATCTTGTGACGACAGCCCCTAGAGCTTTATATGTCCGTGCGAAACTCGTGTCATATAAAAGTCCACCTTCATGGCACTGGAGCTGTAAGTGGGAATGATGAAATGGGCCTTACAAAAGGGGGCTCAACAGCAAGCTACACCTGGCCGTAGACGCACACGGTATGCCACTCAGAGCAACTTTAACGTCTGGCACTGTTGCTGACTGTACAGTCGCTCCAGACTTGCTCAAGGAGTTAACCGCAGATTATTTACTGGCCGACCGGGGCTATGATAGCGATTCAATCATTAAACAAGCCGAAGAACAAGGGATGCAGCCTGTCATTCCACCACGAAAACATAGAAAGCATTATCGAAAGTTTGATAGTGCTCTCTATAAAAACCGCCATGTTGTTGAGAATGTCTTTGCGAAAATTAAGCAGTGGAGAGGGATTGCGACTCGATTTGCCAAAAGAGCGTCCTCCTTTCTGGCAAGCATCCAGATTCAATTTATTGCTATCTGGGCTGAAATCTTGTGACGACAGCCCCTAGGGGCTGTCGTCACAAGATGTAAGGCTATGATATTATTTTAAAATGAAAAAATTAGCTTTATTAGCACATCGTCGACACGACATTTCTGATCGCTCCTGGGAAAGAATCGAGTCCTTACTTCCTGGTAGAAAGGGCAAATGGGGCGGCGTCGCAAAGGATAACCGATTGTTTATTAATGCAGTATTCTGGATCTTAAGAACAGGCTCTCCATGGAGAGATCTGCCTCCTGATTACGGTTGTTGGAAAAATACCCACCGTCGCGTTTGCCGTTGAAAAAATAAAGGTGTATGGGCATCGATTCTTGAAAATCTTACCTGCGAAGCAGATATGGAATGGTTGATGATTGATGCAACTCATATAAAAGTCCACCTTCATGGCACTGGAGCTGTAGGTGGGAATGATGAAATGGGCCTTACAAAAGGGGGCTCAACAGCAAGCTACACCTGGCCGTAGACGCACACGGTATGCCACTCAGAGCAATTTTAACGTCTGGCACTGTTGTTGACTGTACAGTCGCTCCAGACTTGCTCAAGGAGTTAACCGCAGATTATTTACTGGCCGACCGGGGCTATGATCATAAGCGCTAACCAAATTTAAATTGAGACAAGGATGAAGTCTGATATTGCCGCTTTCGACTTCGAGAGCCTTTAAGGTGTCGCTGTATTTTGTCCCATTTTGATATACATTCAAAGAGTGATACAGCGGGACAAAGACTGTAAATTAACAGGTTAAATATCAGTGATATGGATTGCCATCTGCTAGCTAAATCATTAAGTTCTTTATCCGAATTTTTGAGGGGAAAAATGTCTGCTGATTGCCAGCAGACGCTCTAACAGACAGGAAACGAACAATTTTCCTTGTAGCCATGCCTTTACCCCTATAGGATTTTTCTTTTTTAGGTGTCCTAGTTTTATTAAGGATTTCATGCGTTTAAAAGCAAGTTCTATCTGCCATCGCTGTCTGTAAAGCCCTAAAATATCTTCTTTACTTAGTTCTTTTAGCGTGGTGACTATCACTACATAGCCAGTTATTTCTTGGACTTCAGGGTTATGTTTTCTCTGATTTTTACTGATTTTTTTCAGGTATTTTCTTTCACTTTCAATCCGTTGTGCTTCTGTTTTGCGGTAAGCGCATACACGTACGGGATATTCAACTCCCTCTAATAGCATGATTGCTGGCCATTCTCCGTACTCACCTTGTGCCAAGGTGCGGAGATGGTTGAGTTGTTGAAATTTATTGCCTTCTATGGAAAGTAACGGAAGTCCCCGTAAATTCATTCTGACCACGACATCTGCTCCCTGATCAATAATATGCTTTATTCCAGTACGGTGGTTGAATCCTCTGTCAGCAATGACGATGCTTCCTTTCTCCACACTAAACCTTGTCAACGTTTCGCCATCACTGATCGGGGTAATAAGTGATTGGTGACAGTTTAATGTTCTGATATCCATTGCGTAGTGAATTCGCCAGTCTGGGGAATTGCTACCCGGCTCTTTTACCACTGAGCCGTCTACCACAATAAGTGATCGATGGCTTATGGATTCAGGAATATCAACATTCTTTGATGTTTTCTCGATAATACCTTCAGTCATCCATCGGAGCCACTCACCACATTTATCAATACGTTTCAACAATGCAACATCTGAGATATTGACTAAACCCGCCGCCGCCGCTCGTGCTACAGTTTCACGCATTGAGCAACCTGTACAAAAATAAATCAGCAATACCCTGAGCAAAAGAGCAGGGCTAGTAAATTGACGCCCAAATTTCAAAGCTCCACATTCACGAGCCTTATCTTCCCATCCATCAGGTAGAAGCATCGTTATTTTTTCCCAGTCGTCAAAAGCTAAATTTGTGCTAGATATCATTTACATCATCTCTTCTCAATTATGAGTAGCAATTATATATCATTATGATTTTTAGTTAGCGCTTATGGGGCTATGATAGCGATTCAATCATTAAACAAGCCGAAGAACAGGGGATGCAGCCTGTCATTCCACCACGAAAACATAGAAAGCATTATCGAAAGTTTGATAGTGCTCTCTATAAAAACCGCCATGTTGTTGAGAATGTCTTTGCGAAAATTAAGCAGTGGAGAGGGATTGCGACTCGATTTGCCAAAAGAGCGTCCTCCTTTCTGGCAAGGATCCAGATTCGATTTATTGCTATCTGGGCTGAAATCTTGTGACGACAGCCCCTAAAAATAGCTAAAATAATGTTTTATCCACAAGATGTGCGATAACATAAAATATATTTTAATTTCAATATCTTATGTTTTAATTGGCAATTTTTTCGAATTATATATTATATCGAATTGAGCTTAAAAATAACTTATTTATTTGTCGGCGCGAAACTCGTGATCTTGTGACGACAGCCCCTAGAATTCATTGAAAAACATGTCATCGCTGAATTGATGAAGCAAGGATATGACCAATCTGTGGCACGGATCAGTGCAGACATAGCAAAAGAACATTATCGCCGCAATACCGCCAGCGCAAAGGGTAAGATTTTTGCTGATTGCCTACATGTTGCCAAAGTCTGGGCTGGAAAGTATCAGCCTCAAATCAAAAGATAACTAGGAGTATTCTATGTGGATATTAATCCTGACTATGTATTCCAGTCCTTACTCATCCAGTAACGTAGCCAGCCTTCATACACAAGAGTTTTATACTCAATAAACTTCAAGATGCACGAAAAGGCTACACGATAAGCTTACTTTCCGTGCCTTCTGCTGGATAGGCGGATGCATCTTGAAGTACGTTGAGTATACACTGAAAACAGGTGTCAAATAGCCGCAAAACAGTTTGAACAGGAATTTGAGACTTTCACGAGTTTCGCACAGGCATATAAAATTCCAGAAATGGCTTAAAAGTAATGATTAATCTGCAAGTTACTAAAACACATAAATTTTATTAAATTACAATAAGTTGCATTTAATTTATAAGGTTTTATCTATTTATATATTATGCTGAATTAAACTTAAAAATAGAGCGTTTTTTTATTGGTGCGAAACTCGTGACTTTTAAGGATATTAGGGGCTGTCGTCACAAGATTTCAGCCCAGATAGCAATAAATCGAATCTGGATGCTTGCCAGAAAGGAGGACGCTCTTTTGGCAAATCGAGTCGCAATCCCTTCCCTCTCCACTGCTTAATTTTCGCAAAGACATTCTCAACAACATGGCGGTTTTTATAGAGAGCACTATCAAACTTTCGATAATGCTTTCTATGTTTTCGTGGTGGAATGACAGGCTGCATCCCTTGTTCTTCGGCTTGTTTAATGATTGAATCGCTATCATAGCCCCATAAGCGCTAACTAAAAATCATAATGATATATAATTGCTACTCATAATTGAGAAGAGATGATGTAAATGATATCTAGCACAAATTTAGCTTTTGACGACTGGGAAAAAATAACGATGCTTCTACCTGATGGATGGGAAGATAAGGCTCGTGAATGTGGAGCTTTGAAATTTGGGCGTCAATTTACTAGCCCTGCTCTTTTGCTCAGGGTATTGCTGATTTATTTTTGTACAGGTTGCTCAATGCGTGAAACTGTAGCACGAGCGGCGGCGGCGGGTTTAGTCAATATCTCAGATGTTGCATTGTTGAAACGTATTGATAAATGTGGTGAGTGGCTCCGATGGATGACTGAAGGTATTATCGAGAAAACATCAAAGAATGTTGATATTCCTGAATCCATAAGCCATCGATCACTTATTGTGGTAGACGGCTCAGTGGTAAAAGAGCCGGGTAGCAATTCCCCAGACTGGCGAATTCACTACGCAATGGATATCAGAACATTAAACTGTCACCAATCACTTATTACCCCGATCAGTGATGGCGAAACGTTGACAAGGTTTAGTGTGGAGAAAGGAAGCATCGTCATTGCTGACAGAGGATTCAACCACCGTACTGGAATAAAGCATATTATTGATCAGGGAGCAGATGTCGTGGTCAGAATGAATTTACGGGGACTTCCGTTACTTTCCATAGAAGGCAATAAATTTCAACAACTCAACCATCTCCGCACCTTGGCACAAGGTGAGTACGGAGAATGGCCAGCAATCATGCTATTAGAGGGAGTTGAATATCCCGTACGTGTATGCGCTTACCGCAAAACAGAAGCACAACGGATTGAAAGTGAAAGAAAATACCTGAAAAAAATCAGTAAAAATCAGAGAAAACATAACTCTGAAGTCCAAGAAATAACTGGCTATGTAGTGATAGTCACCACGCTAAAAGAACTAAGTAAAGAAGATATTTTAGGGCTTTACAGACAGCGATGGCAGATAGAACTTGCTTTTAAACGCATGAAATCCTTAATAAAACTAGGACACCTAAAAAAGAAAAATCCTATAGGGGTAAAGGCATGGCTACAAGGAAAATTGTTCGTTTCCTGTCTGTTAGAGCGTCTGCTGGCAATCAGCAGACATTTTTCCCCTCAAAAATTCGGATAAAGAACTTAATGATTTAGCTAGCAGATGGCAATCCATATCACTGATATTTAACCTGTTAATTTACAGTCTTTGTCCCGCTGTATCACTCTTTGAATGTATATCAAAATGGGACAAAATACAGCGACACCTTAAAGGCTCTCGAAGTCGAAAGCGGCAATATCAGACTTCATCCTTGTCTCAATTTAAATTTGGTTAGCGCTTATGATCATAGCCCCGGTCGGCCAGTAAATAATCTGCGGTTAACTCCTTGAGCAAGTCTGGAGCGACTGTACAGTCAGCAACAGTGCCAGACGTTAAAGTTGTTCTGAGTGGCATACCGTGTGCGTCTACGGCCAGGTGTAGCTTGCTGTTGAGCCCCCTTTTGTAAGGCCCATTTCATCATTCCCACCTACAGCTCCAGTGCCATGAAGGTGGACTTTTATATGAGTTGCATCAATCATCAACCATTCCATATCTGCTTCGCAGGTAAGATTTTCAAGAATCGATGCCCATACACCTTTATTTTTCCAACGGCAAAAGCGACGGTGGGTATTTTTCCAACAACCGTAATCAGGAGGCAGATCTCTCCATGGAGAGCCTGTTCTTAAGATCCAGAATACTGCATTAATAAACAATCGGTTATCCTTTGCGACGCCGCCCCATTTTCCTTTTCTACCAGGAAGTAGGGACTCGATTCTTTCCCAGGAGCGATCAGAAATGTCGTGTTGACGATGTGCTAATAAAGCTAATTTTTTCATTTTAAAATAATATCATAGCCTTACATCTTGTGACGACAGCCCCTAACGCGAAAGCGATTTGTGTCAAAAAATAATCAAGCCATTTTCTTTAAACCCTTCTCAGCATTATGTCCGATGCATATTCACCATGAGCCTTTTGGGATAGAGCCTTGAGAATAGCCGGTGGCAACATCGCGCCGACTCATGGGCTGGCTATTCTTGGACACAAGGCTCTATCACCAAAAGGAAACAAGCAATGCAATTAGTTATTTCTGATGTTGCTATTAAACAAGATAAAGATGGTCGCTATTGCCTTAATGATTTACACAAGGCAGCGGGTGATAAGCGTCGTAATGACCCGCATGATTGGATGCGTCTTAAACAAACCAAAGACCTCATTAATTTATTGAGCGATACGGGGATCCCCGTATCGACAGTAAAGGGTGGGAAAAACCAAGGTACATTTGTATGTAAAGAATTGGTTTACTCCTACGCTATGTGGATTAGCCCAGAATTTAATCTCAAGGTCATTCGCACCTTTGATACTTTAGCCGCTAAAGAGAAAATCCAATTTTCACATCGAGATACTGCCCGTCTAGAATACAAGCCGATGACCGACGCTATCAAGCATGAACGCGAAGCGCAGGGAAAGACGATAGCTCCTCATCACTTCAGCAACGAAGCCGACCTGATTAACCGTATTGCGCTTAATATGACGGCATCAAAGTTCCGTGTCTATCATGATATTGGTAAAAAAGAATCCATTCGTGACTATCTAACACCAGAGCAGATCCATTGCATTACCGAATTGCAACGCGCCAACACGGTATTCATTGCTATGGGGTGGGACTTTGAGCAGCGTAAATCTACGTTAATGGGGATATTCGATAAAAATCATCGCCTACCTTTGATTGAAGAACAACACAGGCTAGCAGCATAATGCGGTGGCAATTTCCTATTATTCACGAGTTTCGCGCCGACAAATAAACAAGTTATTTTTAAGCTCAATTCGATATAATATATAATTCGAAAAAATTGCCAATTAAAAGATAAGATATTGAAATTAAAATATATTTTATATTATCGCGCATCTTGTGGATAAAACATTAATTTTAGCTATTTTTAGAGCTTTATATGTCCGTGCGAAACTCGTGTTATTGTTACACTATTCGCCTCAATGCTGGGTACTGCCCTGTATTACCGGACACTGTATTACGATGCCGAAAAAGCACGAAAGATTGCTGTATCTGATAGGGAAAAACAACAGGTTGCATTTGAGCAGTTAAGCCATCAAATGCAGACCATCTCGGAGCTGGATACACAACACATCAAAGCACTTGAACATGATAAGAAACTTATTACCCAGCTTGAGCGCGATGTAGCTACTAGTCATCGCCGGTTGCACGTCAAAGCAACCTGTTCCAATGTGTCCGCCAATGCCACCTCCTCCAGCCTGGATGATGCAGCCCGCGCCAGACTTACAGACACCGCTCAACGAAATTATTTTACCCTCAGACAACGAATCGAAATCGCAGAGCAGCAAATAAACGGCTTGCAGGATTATGTACGGCAAGTCGTCTTGTCTCATCAACAGGAAGCGAAGAATTAATGAAGTGGATTGATTGTTGTATAAGTATGCCAGAGATTAATAAAACAGTACTTATTTATCGAAAGGACAGAAAAGTGTCAATGCCAATTGAATTCTGATCCACTTTGCTAAAGTAAAACTGATCCACTCCCTTTAATTTACTCGCTCAGTTCCGCTTTCAATTTTTTATGTAGCTGACCGCTTTTTAGCTTGTCTTTTAACCGATAACTTTGTCCACTAATCTGTACGATATGTGCATGGTGCAGCAATCGATCCAGCATAGCGGCTGTTAGCGTCTCATCATCACCAAATGTACTTGACCACTGAGCAAAAGACAGATTACTGGTTAAGAGCACACTACCCGCTTCATATCGCTTTGCCACCACCTGGAAGAACAGATTTGCTTCTTCTTTGCCAAAAGGTAAATAGCCAACTTCATCGATAATCAATAGTCTAGGTTTACTGATAACGCGAGTAAGATATCCCTTAAGGTCACCTTGTCGATGAGAGGTAAGCAGCTGCAACATCATATCCGCCGCAGTTAGAAAACGGATGCTTAATCCATGCATCGCAGCCCTATAGCTTATGGCAGTACCCAGGTGCGTCTTCCCGACACCAGACGGACCTAGCAACACGATATTCTCCTGGCGCTCAATGAAAGCCAGTCCAGCCAGTTCCTGTATTTGGTTACGGGGAACACCGCTGGCATATTTGTAATCAAACTGCTCCAACGTCTTTATCACTGGCAGCCCAGATAAACGGAGTATCGTTTGACGCCGACGTTCAGTAAGTCCTTCATACTGAAGTCGTAAAATAGACTCTAGAAAGTCAGCGTGTGTACCGTTCTTGTCGATAGTTGCCTGCGCTACAGCTGGCCACTCTGTGCTTAGTCTGTCCAGTTTAAGCTGCTGGCAGAATTTTTCGATGCGTTCATACTGAAGACTCATATAGGCATCTCCAGAATCGATTGATAGACGGACAAAGGATGTTGTAGGCTCTCCATAGGAATCGGGCGAGTCTGATGTATCGGTCACGAGTTTCGCACGGACATATAAAGCTCTAAAAATAGCTAAAATAATGTTTTATCCACAAGATGTGCGATAACATAAAATATATTTTAATTTCAATATCTTATGTTTTAATTGGCAATTTTTTCGAATTATATATTATATTGAATTGAGCTTAAAAATAACTTGTTTATTTGTCGGCGCGAAACTCGTGTCGGTAAAGGAAATGCTTGCATGACTTTCGGCAGTGGCAACAGTGCTAAGCGTTCTTGTAGCATGCGCTCCTCCGGCGATACACCCGTAGTGCCGTGTTTACGTACATTAGCTATTGAACTCAGCCAGTCTCCAATACGTGAGTTGGCGGCGGCAGCATCCAAAATAAGCCCTGCCTGACGAAATGACGCGGTTAGTGGAACAATGAAACTGTTCTTAAGATAGTGATTAAAACGTTCAACCTTACCTTTAGTCTTCGCCCTGTATGGACGGCAGACTTTCGGACTGAAAGCATATTTCTCGGCAAGCTGGATAAGCTGTGGGTTCCAGCGGTGTTTACCAGGACCATAAACATCACGCTCAATGATAATGGTCTTCGCATTATCAAATAGCAGCTGACGAGGCGTACCGCCAAAATACTGTAGGGCTGACTCAATCCCGTCGCACCAGGCTGCTGAATTTTGACAGGTGTAAAACTTAACAAAAGTGGAACGACTCCCACCTAACGTGGCAACGAATGCCAGCAAAGGGTTCTTCCCCTGTCTGATAATCGTGAAGTCAACCTGCATCTGTTCACCGGGTTCAGTCTCAAAGCGAACAACGTCTTCAATAACCGGTTTTTTCATAGGATGAAGAAAAGCGGTCAGCAAGCTATAGCTGCCTGTGTACCCTTGTTCACGGATCTCCCGTAGCAATACGCAGGCCGGTATCCAATCAGGTCTAGCCGCCTCTACGCGTTCGAGAATATATACCTTGAAGGGCTCCCACTTACCGGGTCTAGGCGCTCTCGATTTATAACGCATATTCGCCGCCGCTTCAGTGCTACGAAGATATCGCCTCACGGTTACTCTTGAACATGAAAGGCGTCGCGCAATCGCACGTATAGACATACCCTGGCGATGTAAAACAGAAATTTCCACTCTGATCTCCAATGTTATCATCGGCAGTACCTTAAAACTGCCATTTTTACTCTTGGTGGATCAGTTTTACACTAGCAAGTGGATCATTTTTACATTGGTAGCGACAAAAGTATATTTGGTCGGTATTTATCTGGGTAATTCTCAGTTTCACTATGCAGATTGTTGCCAGAGTATTCAGAAAACGTGCACAGCCAGCCACTGGATGCCATTACCTGAATCGCCGAAGACGCCAGGAAACAAGCAAAATGCCAAGTCGAATTCCTAGACCTTGCCGTAAACACGGCTGTCCCCATACCACTACAGCACAATATGGCTACTGTGAGCAGCACAAAAACGAAGGCTGGGTTCAGCACCAACGCGGTAGAACTCGCCAGCAACAGGGCTATGGACGTGCTTGGGAAATCCTTCGAGCCAAAATTCTTAAGCGTGATAAGTATCTTTGCCAAACGTGCCTACGACAAGGAATCGCTACCGAAGCTAAAGCCGTTGACCATATTCGAGCAAAGGCGTTTGGCGGCACAGATGACGAGACCAATTTGCAAGCGATTTGTCATGCTTGTCACGGAGCTAAAACAGCAAAAGAACATTAAATTATATAATTCATTAGGGGCTGTCGTCACAAGATGTAAGGCTATGATATTATTTTAAAATGAAAAAATTAGCTTTATTAGCACATCGTCGACACGACATTTCTGATCGCTCCTGGGAAAGAATCGAGTCCTTACTTCCTGGTAGAAAAGGCAAATGGGGGGCGTCGCAAAGGATAACCGATTGTTTATTAATGCAGTATTCTGGATCTTAAGAACAGGCTCTCCATGGAGAGATCTGCCTCCTGATTACGGTTGTTGGAAAAATACCCACCGTCGCTTTTGCCGTTGGAAAAATAAAGGTGTATGGGCATCGATTCTTGAAAATCTTACCTGCGAAGCAGATATGGAATGGTTGATGATTGATGCAACTCATATAAAAGTCCACCTTCATGGCACTGGAGCTGTAGGTGGGAATGATGAAATGGGCCTTACAAAAGGGGGCTCAACAGCACGCTACACCTGGCCGTAGACGCACACGGTATGCCACTCAGAGCAACTTTAACGTCTGGCACTGTTGCTGACTGTACAGTCGCTCCAGACTTGCTCAAGGAGTTAACCGCAGATTATTTACTGGCCGACCGGGGCTATGATAGCGATTCAATCATTAAACAAGCCGAAGAACAGGGGATGCAGCCTGTCATTCCACCACGAAAACATAGAAAGCATTATCGAAAGTTTGATAGTGCTCTCTATAAAAACCGCCATGTTGTTGAGAATGTCTTTGCGAAAATTAAGCAGTGGAGAGGGATTGCGACTCGATTTGCCAAAAGAGCGTCCTCCTTTCTGGCAAGGATCCAGATTCGATTTATTGCTATCTGGGCTGAAATCTTGTGACGACAGCCCCTAGGGGCTGTCGTCACAATATGTAAGGCTATGATATTATTTTAAAATGAAAAAATTAGCTTTATTAGCACATCGTCGACACGACATTTCTGATCGCTCCTGGGAAAGAATCGAGTCCTTACTTCCTGGTAGAAAAGGCAAATGGGGCGGCGTCGCAAAGGATAACCGATTGTTTATTAATGCAGTATTCTGGATCTTAAGAACAGGCTCTCCATGGAGAGATCTGCCTCCTGATTACGGTTGTTGGAAAAATACCCACCGTCGTTTTTGCCGTTGGAAAAATAAATGTGTATGGGCATCGATTCTTTAAAATCTTACCTGCGAAGCAGATATGGAATGGTTGATGATTGATGCAACTCATATAAAAGTCCACCTTCATGGCACTGGAGCTGTAGGTGGGAATGATGAAATGGGCCTTACAAAAGGGGGGCTCAACAGCAAGCTACACCTGGTCGTAGACGCACACGGTATGCCACTCAGAGCAACTTTAACGTCTGGCACTGTTGCTGACTGTACAGTCGCTCCAGACTTGCTCAAGGAGTTAACCGCAGATTATTTACTGGCCGACCGGGGCTATGATAGCGATTCAATCATTAAACAAGCCGAAGAACAGGGGATGCAGCCTGTCATTCCACCACGAAAACATAGAAAGCATTATCGAAAGTTTGATAGTGCTCTCTATAAACACCGCCATGTTGTTGAGAATGTCTTTGCGAAAATTAAGCAGTGGAGAGGGATTGCGACTCGATTTGCCAAAAGAGCGTCCTCCTTTCTGGCAAGCATCCAGATTCGATTTATTGCTATCTGGGCTGAAATCTTGTGACGACAGCCCCTAAAAATAGCTAAAATAATGTTTTATCCACAAGATGTGTGATAACATAAAATATATTTTAATTTCAATATCTTATGTTTTAATTGGCAATTTTTTCGAATTATATATTATATCGAATTGAGCTTAAAAATAACTTGTTTATTTGTCGGCGCGAAACTCGTGCTGCATTAATAAACAATCGGTTATCCTTTGCGACGCCGCCCCATTTGCCTTTTCTACCAGGAAGTAAGGACTCGATTCTTTCCCAGGAGCGATCAGAAATGTCGTGTCGACGATGTGCTAATAAAGCTAATTTTTTCATTTTAAAATAATATCATAGCCTTACATCTTGTGACGACAGCCCCTAAGTTGCTGTAGAGATGGTATGTATAGATTGAATAGTCAACCGTAGTCCCATAGCACGCAGAATTGCAGTCAAACTACGTACTTCAGGGTTTCCAGATTCTGATAAAGTACGATAAAGTTGGTTTGGATTTAATTCTGCCGATTTAGCTACTTTCCTAACACCACCTAATGCTTCCGCCATTTGACGAAGGGCAATTAAAAGTTCGCCTTGTTCTCCGTCTTCCAAAATACTATTCAATAGCTCAATAGCATAGTTAGGATCGTTGCGGAAAACCTCTGCCATTGCTGTGTCGTGCGCTCTGTCTCTCATTTGTTAATCTCCTGTCCGTTGTTGCCAGTCATGCCAGTAGGTACATGCTCGCTCAATATCTGCATTTTGTCTGCGTTTATCACCGCCGCAGAGCAGTAGCACGACAGTTAGGTTAATTTTAGCGTAATAAACACGATAACCTAGACCTACGTCTATACGTAGCTCCCATACGCCTTCACGCACGGGCTTATGGTCACCGAAATTTCCTAATTCTATACGCATAATACGTCGGTCAATAGCGATCTTAGCTTTTGTGTCGCTAATTTGCTCTCGCCACTCGCTAAAGTGATCGCGTCCGCTTTTATCGAGGTAGTGTCTTATCTGGTGCATAGCTCATACTATCGTTTATAAACGATAAATGTCAAGTGGAAACATCATGATAGCAAGGGGAGGGGAAGGTAAAATCACTATATAAACAATAGGTTAGGAGCGGATGGCCTCCTTTTCTTACATCGCCGCAGGTTAGAAAACTTTTTTTTCAGAAGATTTTTAACATAAATAAACATAAATTTAACAGGACTTTCGCTTATGTCAGGACCGCCGAAAGCCCCGTCACACCTACGTTTGGTGCGGGGCAACCCACATAAGCGCTAACTAAAAATCATAATGATATATAATTGCTACTCATAATTGAGAAGAGATGATGTAAATGATATCTAGCACAAATTTAGCTTTTGACGACTGGGAAAAAATAACGATGCTTCTACCTGATGGATGGGAAGATAAGGCTCGTGAATGTGGAGCTTTGAAATTTGGGCGTCAATTTACTAGCCCTGCTCTTTTGCTCAGGGTATTGCTGATTGATTTTTGTACAGGTTGCTCAATGCGTGAAACTGTAGCACGAGCGGCGGCGGCGGGTTTAGTCAATATCTCAGATGTTGCATTGTTGAAACGTATTGATAAATGTGGTGAGTGGCTCCGATGGATGACTGAAGGTATTATCGAGAAAACATCAAAGAATGTTGATATTCCTGAATCCATAAGCCATCGATCACTTATTGTGGTAGACGGCTCAGTGGTAAAAGAGCCGGGTAGCAATTCCCCAGACTGGCGAATTCACTACGCAATGGATATCAGAACATTAAACTGTCACCAATCACTTATTACCCCGATCAGTGATGGCGAAACGTTGACAAGGTTTAGTGTGGAGAAAGGAAGCATCGTCATTGCTGACAGAGGATTCAACCACCGTACTGGAATAAAGCATATTATTGATCAGGGAGCAGATGTCGTGGTCAGAATGAATTTACGGGGACTTCCGTTACTTTCCATAGAAGGCAATAAATTTCAACAACTCAACCATCTCCGCACCTTGGCACAAGGTGAGTACGGAGAATGGCCAGCAATCATGCTATTAGAGGGAGTTGAATATCCCGTACGTGTATGCGCTTACCGCAAAACAGAAGCACAACGGATTGAAAGTGAAAGAAAATACCTGAAAAAAATCAGTAAAAATCAGAGAAAACATAACCCTGAAGTCCAAGAAATAACTGGCTATGTAGTGATAGTCACCACGCTAAAAGAACTAAGTAAAGAAGATATTTTAGGGCTTTACAGACAGCGATGGTAGATAGAACTTGCTTTTAAACGCATGAAATCCTTAATAAAACTAGGACACCTAAAAAAGAAAAATCCTATAGGGGTAAAGGCATGGCTACAAGGAAAATTGTTCGTTTCCTGTCTGTTAGAGCGTCTGCTGGCAATCAGCAGACATTTTTCCCCTCAAAAATTCGGATAAAGAACTTAATGATTTAGCTAGCAGATGGCAATCCATATCACTGATATTTAACCTGTTAATTTACAGTCTTTGTCCCGCTGTATCACTCTTTGAATGTATATCAAAATGGGACAAAATACAGCGACACCTTAAAGGCTCTCGAAGTCGAAAGCGGCAATATCAGACTTCATCCTTGTCTCAATTTAAATTTGGTTAGCGCTTATGGGGCAACCCATCCAAGCGACCGATCCCCAAAGGGACTCAAGCACCTTCGGTCAGGGGGGAAAAAACACCCGCTTTTTTGAGCAAAAACGAGCAAAATTGGTATAAAAAAATAATTAATCAGCTTAGCGACCGTGAAATTTTAACCGAATTAGATCTTAAAGCGGTTGAAATGCTGGTTAAAGCCTACTCCGATTATCGCGCTATCAATAGCGTACTGGAGTCTGATGGCATCATCCAAAAAGTTGTCACTACAACGGGCGACACACGCACAAAACCCAGTCCTTTCCTCGGTGAGGCGCGAGAAGCGCGTAAGGAACTTAAAGCTTGGCTACAAGAATTCGGTATGACGCCCGCCAGCCGTTCAAAAGCCAATGTTAATGAAGCAGAGACAACAGATCCGTTCGCGGAATTCTTAAAAAGCAGAGAAGATTAATGGCAACAATTAATGATGGTATCCGCTATGCCGAGCGCGTGGTGTCTGGCAAGATGCTAGCGTGTCAATATGTCCGTTTGGCCTGTCTACGCTTTCTGGATGACCTGAAAAACGGCGAAGCGCGCGGCATTTATTTCAGCCAGCCTCGCGCCCAGCATGTCCTTAGTTTCTATAACGTTATCCCCCACGTCAAAGGCAACCTAGTGGGTCAGCCCATTGAACTGATGGATTGGCACACCTTTATTCTGATCAATATTTTTGGTTTTGTTATTCCATTAGTTGACGAGAAAACAGGGGAAATGGTTCTTAAGTCTGACGGCAGCGGTAAGCCCGTGATGGTGCGGCGTTTTCGTACTGCCTACAACGAAGTGGCGCGAAAGAATGCCAAGTCCACGCTTTCATCGGGTATTGCCTTGTACATGACGGGGGCGGACGGCGAAGGTGGCGCAGAAGTCTATTCCGCCGCAACCACGCGAGATCAAGCCCGCATTGTATTCGAGGATGCCAAGATCATGATTAAAAAGGCTCCGTTAACACTTGGACGCTTTTTTGAATTTAATAAGCTGGCTATCTATCAAGAACATTCGGCCTCTCGCTTTCAACCGCTATCCTCAGATGCTCACAGTCTCGACGGGTTAAATATTCATTGCGGAATAGTCGATGAGCTTCATGCTCACAAGACCCGGGATGTTTGGGATGTGCTGGAAACAGCAAGCGGCGCACGTCTGCAATCGCTACTGTTCGGCATTACAACGCCAGGATTCAACAAGGAGGGCATTTGCTACGAGTTGCGAGATTATGCCATTAAGGTATTGCGCGGCATTGATAGCAAAGTTGCAGGGGCAATCAAAGATGACACTTTTTTTTCAATCATCTACACGCTTGACGAAAACGACGATCCGTTTGATGAAAATGTCTGGTTAAAAGCAAATCCCGGCTTGGGTACCTGTAAATACTGGGATGATTTACGCCGCTTGGCAAAAAAAGCCCAAGAGCAGGTAACTGCACGTGTCAATTTCTTTACGAAACACATGAATATGTGGGTGACGGCGGAATCGGCATGGATGGACATGATCAAGTGGGAGAAATGCAAATATATCGCGCCACAGCATGAATTAAATACTTATCCACTGTGGGTAGGTGTTGATCTGTCAAATAAAATTGATATTTGCGCGGCAGTTAAAGTCTGGCGGACAAATGAGGGGCATATCCACGTCGATGGCAAATTCTGGCTACCCGAAGGACGGCTAGAGCGCTGCTCTCGCCAAATGGCGGAAATGTACCGCCGGTGGGCGGCGCTGGATAGGCTCACGTTAACGGAGGGGGATGTTATCGACCATGCGAAAATCAAGGAAGCGCTACAGGCTTGGGTGTCAGGCGAAAGTCTGAAGGAAATTGCTTTCGACCCGTGGAGTGCGACCCAGTTCAGTTTATCGCTTGCGGAAGAGGGCTTGCCGCTGGTTGAAGTGCCACAAACGGTGAAGAATTTATCTGAAGCCATGAAAGAGGTGGAAGCGCTAGTTTATAGCGGACGTTTGCACCACACACAAAACCCGTTAATGAACTGGATGATGTCAAATATTACGGTAAAAATTGATAAAAAAGACAACATTTTCCCCAATAAATCAACGCCTGAAGCAAAAATAGATGGGCCGGTCGCCTTGTTTACCGCGATGAGTCGCGTATTAGTTAATGGCGGCAATAAGACGGATTTTCTCTCAACACTGGATCCTATCGAAGATCTCCTCATGCTATGAAATATTTAATCATTGATATTTTCGGGCTGGTCGGTTTTGGCTTGCTCTCCGCTGGGGTGTACCTGCAATTTGGTCTGCCCTGTTCACTGATGTTTTCCGGTACTATCGTGCTGACATGGGCGCTATTAGCCGCCATGAGGAGGAGACATGCTACTTGATGCCATTTTCCGCCATGAACCACTGGAAAACCCTAAAACGGGCATAATTGCCGAGATGGCAGAGACAGACGGACTATTCCGATCAGGTACTTATGTTAATCCTGAAACTGCACTGAAACTGGCCGCCGTCTATTCCTGTATCACCGTGCTAGCGTCAAATATTGCCCAAATGCCGTTGCATGTGATGAGAAAGACAGATAAAGGCGTCGATATTGCCCGCGATCATCCTGCTTTCTATCTGGTTCATGATGAGCCAAATACGTGGCAAACGAGTTACAAGTGGCGGGAATTAACTCAACGACATATTTTGGGCTGGGGCAATGGTTTTACGCGCGTGATGCGCTCTCGTCGCGGCGAAGTGCTATCACTGGAAGCTTGTATGCCGTGGGAAACCACACTGATGAATACGGGAGGACGCTATACCTACGGCGTTTACAACGAACAAGGCAATTTTGCGGTATCGATGGACGATATGATCCACATTCAAGCACTGGGCAATAACCAGAAAATGGGGTTAAGTCCGATTTTGCAACATGCTGATACGATTGGCATCGGCATGAGTGGACAACACTATACTGCCAGTTTCTTTGCCGGTAATGGGCGACCTAGCGGCATCGTTTCAGTCAAAGGAGAAATTAAAGACGACGGCTGGCTACGATTAAAGGCGCTATGGACCAATGCCATGTTGGCATTACGGCGTGAAGAGAATAAAACGTTACTTCTTCCGGCAGACCTGGATTACAAGGCGCTGACCGTTTCGCCAGTCGATGCACAAATCATTGACATGATGAAACTCAATCGTTCAATGATTGCCGGTATTTTTAATTTGCCGTCGCATATGATTAACGATTTGGAGAAAGCCACCTACAGCAATATCACTGCGCAAGCCATTCACTTTGTGCGTTACAGCATCATGCCTTGGGTAGCTAATTGGGAGCAGGAGCTTAACCGGCGTCTATTTACCCGCGCTGAACGACGTGCAGGCTTTTACGTCCGCTTTAACCTTGCTGGCTTGATGCGCGGAACACCGCAGGAGCGCGCCCAATTTTATCACTATGCCATTACTGATGGCTGGATGAGCCGCAACGAAGCACGGGCCTTTGAGGACATGAATCCGGTTGACGGACTTGATGAAATGCTGGTCAGCGTTAACGCCACCAACCCAATCCCTTTAACGACCGATGAAGAGACAAAAGAAAAAATCAAAGAGGAAATTGCCGATGCTTGACAGGGAAACGCGCTGTTACAGCGGAGAAATCAGGGCGGAACAGCAGGATACCCCGTCCACGCGAATTATTGGCTATGGCTCCGTGTTCAATAGCCGCTCAGAGCCATTATGGGGTTTTAGAGAGATAATCAAGCCCGCCGCATTCGATGGCGTCCTTAATGATGATGTCAGAGCGCTATTTAATCACGATGCCAATTTCATTCTTGGGCGCACGGTAGCCGGAACACTAGCGTTATCGGTGGATGAGCGTGGTTTGCAGTACGACATATCCGCACCCGATACCCAGACAATCCGCGATTTGGTGCTGGAGCCAATGCGACGAGGCGATATTGACCAATCATCCTTTGGCTTTCGCGTTGCTCACGATGGTGAGTATTGGTATGAGGACGACGAAGGCATGGTAATACGTGAAATCCATCGGTTTTCTCGGCTTTTCGATGTCAGTCCCGTCACTTATCCGGCCTATCAGGATACGGATTCAGCTGTCCGATCACTAAAAGCCTGGCAGCAAGCAAAAGAAACCGGTGTGCTTCAACACGCCATCAACCA
This sequence comes from Coronaproctus castanopsis, assembly GCA_032883995.1. Classification (NCBI taxonomy): domain Eukaryota; kingdom Metazoa; phylum Arthropoda; class Insecta; order Hemiptera; family Monophlebidae; genus Coronaproctus; species Coronaproctus castanopsis. The sequence continues at coordinate 2,777,553 of JAOQIE010000004.1, read as the reverse complement.
ACGAATGGCGCGCGAGCGTCTGCTGACTTTATTAAATGTTTAAAGGATACAAGATGAAACTGCACGAATTACAGCAAAAACGCCAGACTATTGCGACGGATATGCGGGCGCTCAATGAAAAAATTGGCGATAACGCCTGCACGGATGAACAACGTACTGAGTGGAATAAGGCCAAAACGTCATTACAAAGCCTCGATGAACAGATTACCCGTGAAGAGGAATTGCGCCAACTGGATCAGGCGGTTGTCGATGAACGGGCCGACGAACAGCGCAAAAGTTTGGACAAAAGCAACCCAGAACATGAAGGTGAACGGTGCACAGCGGCATTCGACAAATTCTTGCGTTGCGGGCTGGGTGAGATGAGTTCAGAAGAGCGGCAGGCATTACGCGAGTTGCGGGCGCAAGGGGTCTCTGTGGACGACAAAGGCGGCTATACCGTCCCGAAAGTGATGTTAAATAAAATCGTCGATTCCATGAAGGCGTATGGCGGTATTGCCAGCGTTGCGCAAATTCTCATGACCTCCGACGGACAGACGATTACCTGGAGTACATCAGATGGGACTGCGGAGGAAGGGGAGCTGCTAGCAGAAAATACGGCGGTCAGCGAAGGGGATGTTACCTTTGGCACGGCAAGCCTGGGGGCAAAAAAGTTATCATCAAAAATGATTAAGGTTTCCAATGAATTATTGCAAGACAGTGGCGTTGATATTGAAGGCTACCTGGCTGCGCGTATTGCCCAACGGCTGGGACGCGGTGAAGCAAAATATCTGGTGCAAGGCAGTGGTGCGGGTACTCCCCCATAAGCGCTAACTAAAAATCATAATGATATATAATTGCTACTCATAATTGAGAAGAGATGATGTAAATGATATCTAGCACAAATTTAGCTTTTGACGACTGGGAAAAAATAACGATGCTTCTACCTGATGGATGGGAAGATAAGGCTCGTGAATGTGGAGCTTTGAAATTTGGGCGTCAATTTACTAGCCCTGCTCTTTTGCTCAGGGTATTGCTGATTTATTTTTGTACAGGTTGCTCAATGCGTGAAACTGTAGCACGAGCGGCGGCGGCGGGTTTAGTCAATATCTCAGATGTTGCATTGTTGAAACGTATTGATAAATGTGGTGAGTGGCTCCGATGGATGACTGAAGGTATTATCGAGAAAACATCAAAGAATGTTGATATTCCTGAATCCATAAGCCATCGATCACTTATTGTGGTAGACGGCTCAGTGGTAAAAGAGCCGGGTAGCAATTCCCCAGACTGGCGAATTCACTACGCAATGGATATCAGAACATTAAACTGTCACCAATCACTTATTACCCCGATCAGTGATGGCGAAACGTTGACAAGGTTTAGTGTGGAGAAAGGAAGCATCGTCATTGCTGACAGAGGATTCAACCACCGTACTGGAATAAAGCATATTATTGATCAGGGAGCAGATGTCGTGGTCAGAATGAATTTACGGGGACTTCCGTTACTTTCCATAGAAGGCAATAAATTTCAACAACTCAACCATCTCCGCACCTTGGCACAAGGTGAGTACGGAGAATGGCCAGCAATCATGCTATTAGAGGGAGTTGAATATCCCGTACGTGTATGCGCTTACCGCAAAACAGAAGCACAACGGATTGAAAGTGAAAGAAAATACCTGAAAAAAATCAGTAAAAATCAGAGAAAACATAACCCTGAAGTCCAAGAAATAACTGGCTATGTAGTGATAGTCACCACGCTAAAAGAACTAATTAAAGAAGATATTTTAGGGCTTTACAGACAGCGATGGCAGATAGAACTTGCTTTTAAACGCATGAAATCCTTAATAAAACTAGGAAACCTAAAAAAGAAAAATCCTATAGGGGTAAAGGCATGGCTACAAGGAAAATTGTTCGTTTCCTGTCTGTTAGAGCGTCTGCTGGCAATCAGCAGACATTTTTCCCCTCAAAAATTCGGATAAAGAACTTAATGATTTAGCTAGCAGATGGCAATCCATATCACTGATATTTAACCTGTTAATTTACAGTCTTTGTCCCGCTGTATCACTCTTTGAATGTATATCAAAATGGGACAAAATACAGCGACACCTTAAAGGCTCTCGAAGTCGAAAGCGGCAATATCAGACTTCATCCTTGTCTCAATTTAAATTTGGTTAGCGCTTATGGGTACTCCCCTGGAACCAAAAGGGCTAGAGGCTTCCGTTACCGGGACGAAGAATACGGCGGCAATAGACAAGTTCACGTGGCAAGAAATATTGGCATTAAAACACAGCGTTGATCCGGCTTATCGAAATAGCGGCACCTTCCGTTTGGTTTTTAACGATAATACGTTAAAAATGCTCAGTGAAATGGAAGATGCCCAGAAGCGCCCCTTATGGCTACCAGAAATTGTCGGCGTAGCGCCCGCGACGGTGCTCAATATTCCTTATGTGATTGATCTGGCGATTGCCGATTTCGGTAAAGGGAAAAAGTTTATCTACTGCGGCGACTTTAACCGTTTTATCGTCCGACGCGTCAGCACTATGACGTTAAAACGCCTGGTTGAGCGTTATGCTGAGTATGACCAGACCGCCTTTGTTGCTTTCCATCGTTTCGATTGTGTACTGGAAGATACTGCCGCTATCAAGGCGCTGGTTGGCAAGCCCACTTAATCCCTGGACAACTTAAAAAACCAAGATGACCGCCATTTGCGGTTTTTTTATGCCCGTCATTCGGCGGGCATAGGAGTTAGTTATGTTTTTAACGCTTGAAGAAATCAAGGCGCATTGTCGTCTTGAGGCAGATTTTAACGAAGAAGACAGCGTACTTAATTTGATTGGTCAAGCCGTTGTGCAACGCACCGAAACGTATTTAAATCGAAAGTTATACCCTCCTAAGGCAGAAATACCGACTGAGGATAGAAATGGCATACACCTGACGGCAGATATTAAAATGGCTATGTTGCTGTGTCGCTACCAATGTAAAAATGATCCACTTGCTAGTGTAAAACTGATCCACCAAGAGTAAAAATGGCAGTTTTAAGGTACTGCCGATGATAACATTGGAGATCAGAGTGGAAATTTCTGTTTTACATCGCCAGGGTATGTCTATACGTGCGATTGCGCGACGCCTTTCATGTTCAAGATGGTCGCCTCCGGCGACGACTTGTCACCGTCTTCCAATTTCAATAAATCCATCAACACCAAAACCGCCTGTATCGCATTCTAAGGCCATCAAATCAAAAAGCGCTACCATTGGTTACTTATATCAAGAAAACGCCTTATAGAGCGTTATGGTGTACCTCAAAATCGATTTATGACGATTGGTTGAGTACATATTTCAAACACCCAGATTGATTAATATTTAACCGTTTTGGGTATTAATTTCTTATACATCAAGATGGTCGCCTCCGGCGACGACTTGTCACCGTCTTCCAGTTTCAATAAATCCATCAACACCAAAACCGCCTGTATCGCATTCTAGGGGCTGTCGTCACAAGATGTAAGGCTATGATATTATTTTAAAATGAAAAAATTAGCTTTATTAGCACATCGTCGACACGACATTTCTGATCGCTCCTGGGAAAGAATCGAGTCCTTACTTCCTGGTAGAAAAGGCAAATGGGGCGGCGTCGCAAAGGATAACCGATTGTTTATTAATGCAGTATTCTGGATCTTAAGAACAGGCTCTCCATGGAGAGATCTGCCTCCTGATTACGGTTGTTGGAAAAATACCCATCGTCGCTTTTGCCGTTGGAAAAATAAAGGTGTATGGGCATCGATTCTTGAAAATCTTACCTGCGAAGCAGATATGGAATGGTTGATGATTGATGCAACTCATATAAAAGTCCACCTTCATGGCACTGGAGCTGTAGGTGGGAATGATGAAATGGGCCTTACAAAAGGGGGCTCAACAGCAAGCTACACCTGGCCGTAGACGCACACGGTATGCCACTCAGAGCAACTTTAACGTCTGGCACTGTTGCTGACTGTACAGTCGCTCCAGACTTGCTCAAGGAGTTAACCGCAGATTATTTACTGGCCGACCGGGGCTATGATAGCGATTCAATCATTAAACAAGCCGAAGAACAAGGGATGCAGCCTGTCATTCCACCACGAAAACATAGAAAGCATTATCGAAAGTTTGATAGTGCTCTCTATAAAAACCACCATGTTGTTGAAAATCTCTTTGCGAAAATTAAGCAGTGGAGAGAGATTGCGACTCGATTTGCCAAAAGAGCGTCCTCCTTTCTGGCAAGCATCCAGATTCGATTTATTGCTATCTGGGCTGAAATCTTGTGACGACAGCCCCTAGTACGCAAGGGCTTTTTTTGTCTATAGAAGGTTCAACTAATCGCCATAGGTCTTTAGGTCGAAAACATCTACTTTTTAGCCATCGGCTAACAGTGTCATGAGATAAAGGCGATGGGCTTACTTCTGATAACGCCAAACTAGAGTATCTTAAACTGCTTACTTGTAAGAATGTTTTATAGATATCTTTAGGGGCTGTCGTCACAAGATGTAAGGCTATGATATTATTTTAAAATGAAAAAATTAGCTTTATTAGCACATCGTCGACACGACATTTCTGATCGCTCCTGGGAAAGAATCGAGTCCTTACTTCCTGGTAGAAAAGGCAAATGGGGGGCGTCGCAAAGGATAACCGATTGTTTATTAATGCAGTATTCTGGATCTTAAGAACAGGCTCTCCATGGAGAGATCTGCCTCCTGATTACGGTTGTTGGAAAAATACCCACCGTCGCTTTTGCCGTTGGAAAAATAAAGGTGTATGGGCATCGATTCTTGAAAATCTTACCTGCGAAGCAGATATGGAATGGTTGATGATTGATGCAACTCATATAAAAGTCCACCTTCATGGCACTGGAGCTGTAGAGGCTGTCGTCACAAGATTTCAGCCCAGATAGCAATAAATCGAATCTGGATGCTTGCCAGAAAGGAGGACGCTCTTTTGGCAAATCGAGTCGCAATCCCTCTCCACTGCTTAATTTTCGCAAAGACATTCTCAACAACATGGCGGTTTTTATAGAGAGCACTATCAAACTTTCGATAATGCTTTCTATGTTTTCGTGGTGGAATGACAGGCTGCATCCCTTGTTCTTCGGCTTGTTTAATGATTGAATCGCTATCATAGCCCCGGTCGGCCAGTAAATAATCTGCGGTTAACTCCTTGAGCAAGTCTGGAGCGACTGTACAGTCAGCAAGAGTGCCAGACGTTAAAGTTGCTCTGAGTGGCATACCGTGTGCGTCTACGGCCAGGTGTAGCTTGCTGTTGAGCCCCCTTTTGTAAGGCCCATTTCATCATTCCCACCTACAGCTCCAGTGCCATGAAGGTGGACTTTTATATGAGTTGCATCAATCATCAACCATTCCATATCTGCTTCGCAGGTAAGATTTTCAAGAATCGATGCCCATACACCTTTATTTTTCCAACGGCAAAAGCGACGGTGGGTATTTTTCCAACAACCGTAATCAGGAGGCAGATCTCTCCATGGAGAGCCTGTTCTTAAGATCCAGAATACTGCATTAATAAACAATCGGTTATCCTTTGCGACGCCGCCCCATTTGCCTTTTCTACCAGGAAGTAAGGACTCGATTCTTTCCCAGGAGCGATCAGAAATGTCGTGTCGACGATGTGCTAATAAAGCTAATTTTTTCATTTTAAAATAATATCATAGCCTTACATCTTGTGACGACAGCCCCTAGGTGGGAATGATGAAATGGGCCTTACAAAAGGGGGCTCAACAGCACGCTACACCTGGCCGTAGACGCACACGGTATGCCACTCAGAGCAACTTTAACGTCTGGCACTGTTGCTGACTGTACAGTCGCTCCAGACTTGCTCAAGGAGTTAACCGCAGATTATTTACTGGCCGACCGGGGCTATGATAGCGATTCAATCATTAAACAAGCCGAAGAACAGGGGATGCAGCCTGTCATTCCACCACGAAAACATAGAAAGCATTATCGAAAGTTTGATAGTGCTCTCTATAAAAACCGCCATGTTGTTGAGAATGTCTTTGCGAAAATTAAGCAGTGGAGAGGGATTGCGACTCGATTTGCCAAAAGAGCGTCCTCCTTTCTGGCAAGGATCCAGATTCGATTTATTGCTATCTGGGCTGAAATCTTGTGACGACAGCCCCTAATACATGGATAACCGGACAAAATATGAACACCCTGATTTTTTCTTGGTTTTAAATTTATACTTCTTTTTTGGAGATTGCAAAACTCGTGTAAGAATGACTTCTGATCCTCACGAGTTTCGCGCCGACAAATAAACAAGTTATTTTTAAGCTCAATTCGATATAATATATAATTCGAAAAAATTGCCAATTAAAACATAAGATATTGAAATTAAAATATATTTTATGTTACCACACATCTTGTGGATAAAACATTATTTTAGCTATTTTTAGAGCTTTATATGTCCGTGCGAAACTCGTGACAGTATCAATTATTCGTTTTTCGATATAAAAGCGCTCATGTAAATTCAAATGTTTTCCCTTCATACAACAGTATCTCTTATGGGGTCATTACAGTAAGTTTATCTATGTATGACCAAGGATTCACTTTGTTGCATTTCGTTTGGGAATTGAGGAAAATACACAAGCCATACTCGCTATTATTAATCGTCTTAATAGCGCCTCTGCACTTTTTTGAAGCCAAGATTCCATGTTATGCCCCGCACTTTTAATTAGTTTGAAAAATGACTCTATGCTCCATCTCCAGTAATACCAACGAGCTAATTCATCACATTTTATTTCTTTTTGGACATTGCTTAGTAATTATCCATCTCGCTAGAATATTCCCTTTTTTATCACTGACTTTTGATACGACCAGTCTTAATGGCAGTGGTTTACCTACTTGTGGGCTTATTCGTTTTCCTGCATCACTGAAACGTTTGGGTTTCGCCATACGAGTAAGCGTTATTGGTGCTTCGGTCACCGAAAGATAGGGCTTTTTCCCCTTATAATTAACGGTAACTGTATTTTCATATTCAAGACTCTCTGCTACATCGTTCATTTTTTGAGGCTTACCCTGGTATTCTAGTGTATGTCCAGCTTTACCACGAATAAGAAAATTATATCCGTGGGAATTTAATTCTCTCATGTGAGCAATTGAATCACCCTCACGATCAACGATATGTACCAATCTCTTTCCCAAATCGATGTCTTCTATATCTTTAATATCCTCATTTAAAGCGTCCATATGTGTTTTCTTAGCTTTCAATTTATCTCCTAGGGGCTGTCGTCACAAGATGTAAGGCTATGATATTATTTTAAAATGAAAAAATTAGCTTTATTAGCACATCGTCGACACGACATTTCTGATCGCTCCTGGGAAAGAATCGAGTCCTTACTTCCTGGTAGAAAAGGCAAATGGGGCGGCGTCGCAAAGGATAACCGATTGTTTATTAATGCAGTATTCTGGATCTTAAGAACAGGCTCTCCATGGAGAGATCTGCCTCCTGATTACGGTTGTTGGAAAAATACCCACCGTCGCGTTTGCCGTTGAAAAAATAAAGGTGTATGGGCATCGATTCTTGAAAATCTTACCTGCGAAGCAGATATGGAATGGTTGATGATTGATGCAACTCATATAAAAGTCCACCTTCATGGCACTGGAGCTGTAGGTGGGAATGATGAAATGGGCCTTACAAAAGGGGGCTCAACAGCAAGCTACACCTGGCCGTAGACGCACACGGTATGCCACTCAGAGCAACTTTAACGTCTGGCACTGTTCTTGACTGTACAGTCGCTCCAGACTTGCTCAAGCCGAAGAACAAGGGATGCAGCCTGTCATTCCAGCACGAAAACATAGAAAGCATTATCGAAAGTTTGATAGTGCTCTCTATAAAAACCGCCATGTTGTTGAGAATGTCTCACGAGTTTCGCGCCGACAAATAAACAAGTTATTTTTAAGCTCAATTCGATATAATATATAATTCGAAAAAATTGCCAATTAAAACATAAGATATTGAAATTAAACTATATTTTATGTTATCGCACATCTTGTGGATAAAACATTATTTTAGCTATTTTTAGAGCTTTATATGTCCGTGTGAAACTCGTGTGTCTTTGCGAAAATTAAGCAGTGGAGAGGGATTGCGACTCGATTTGCCAAAAGAGCGTCCTCCTTTCTGGCAAGCATCCAGATTCGATTTATTGCTATCTGGGCTGAAATCTTGTGACGACAGCCCCTAGAGTAGAATAGCGAGTATTATTATCAGCCATGGATTGAGACATGGGTACAATTGGTAATCCATTGGTTGCATCAACTAATAAACTACTTTGTAGTTCATAACCTAAGTCTCCATGGTGGCTCATTTTTAAGCGTTCACGAGTTTCGCACCAATAAAAAAACGCTCTATTTTTAAGTTTAATTCAGCATAATATATAAATAGATAAAACCTTATAAATTAAATGCAACTTATTGTAATTTAATAAAATTTATGTGTTTTAGTAACTTGCAGATTAATCATTACTTTTAAGCCATTTCTGGAATTTTATATGCCTGTGCGAAACTCGTGGCGTTGTTTCTTATTTGTATGAGTAACAAAATTGAGGTGTGACCAATCGTGAATAATCAAAGCATAAGGATGAGCGTTTTGTTCTATTTCACGGTTGGCAAGCTCTAATATGGGTGTATTTAATTTTGAAAAAGAAATTTTTTCGTTGTTAAGAAAACGCCAAACAGCTTGTGTAGTCGTAAAAGTTTCTTTTTGAGCACTTGCAACATCTTTAATGCCGCAAGCTAATCTGCTAGCAGCGGTCATGTGTTGTTTAACCAAAATGGCTAGTCGGCGATTCAGGCGTGCATCGAGCCCTGTAGTCGATAAGTTATATGCATATTAGGGGCTGTCGTCACAAGATTTCAGCCCAGATAGCAATAAATCGAATCTGGATGCTTGCCAGAAAGGAGGACGCTCTTTTGGCAAATCGAGTCGCAATCCCTCTCCACTGCTTAATTTTCGCAAAGACATTCTCAACAACATGGCGGTTTTTATAGAGAGCACTATCAAACTTTCGATAATGCTTTCTATGTTTTCGTGGTGGAATGACAGGCTGCATCCCTTGTTCTTCGGCTTGTTTAATGATTGAATCGCTATCATAGCCCCGGTCGGCCAGTAAATAATCTGCGGTTAACTCCTTGAGCAAGTCTGGAGCGACTGTACAGTCAGCAACAGTGCCAGACGTTAAAGTTGCTCTGAGTGGCATACCGTGTGCGTCTACGGCCAGGTGTAGCTTGCTGTTGAGCCCCCTTTTGTAAGGCCCATTTCATCATTCCCACCTACAGCTCCAGTGCCATGAAGGTGGACTTTTATATGAGTTGCATCAATCATCAACCATTCCATATCTGCTTCGCAGGTAAGATTTTCAAGAATCGATGCCCATACACCTTTATTTTTCCAACGGCAAAAGCGACGATGGGTATTTTTCCAACAACCGTAATCAGGAGGCAGATCTCTCCATGGAGAGCCTGTTCTTAAGATCCAGAATACTGCATTAATAAACAATCGGTTATCCTTTGCGACGCCGCCCCATTTGCCTTTTCTACCAGGAAGTAAGGACTCGATTCTTTCCCAGGAGCGATCAGAAATGTCGTGTCGACGATGTGCTAATAAAGCTAATTTTTTCATTTTAAAATAATATCATAGCCTTACATCTTGTGACGACAGCCCCTAGGAATTAATACCATTAATTTATAAAAATGTGTAGATACCTATGGTTATAAGGGGCATTGTTAAATATTTTTTTATAATTGATGATTACTCTTTAACTATTACGCTGTTATTAATTAAAGTGACAATATTATTTTTGCTAATTTTACAGCGTTTACGGGTTTCAATTTCACCATCAACTTTTACATCACCTTGGGCGATAAGTGCTTTGGCTGCGGCGCCGCTATCCACCCAACCTTGCAATTTCAATAAATCACATAATTTAATATAAGGCTGCCCATTTAGATGAAAGATTTCCATTTTATCGCCTATTGGTTAGTATTTTGAATATCATGATATTCTTCACAAGCTTGTAAGGTATTTTGCATAAGTGTTGCCACTGTCATTGGGCCAACGCCACCAGGCACAGGAGTGATCCAGCTAGCGCGTTGTTGTGCTTCTTGATAGCAGACATCGCCAGTAATTGCGCCATTTTCAAGCCGATTAATTCCCACATCCATAATAATGGCACCCGGTTTTATCCATTCACCGGGAATAAAATTTGGTTTACCAACAGCGACAACTAATAAATCAGCCTGCTCTATATGTTGACGTAAATTAGTAGTAAAGCGGTGGGTGACAGTAGTTGTACAACCAGCAAGTAACAATTCCAGGCTCATTGGGCGACCTACGATATTTGAAGTACCAACAATAACTGCATTTAAACCAAGTAGATTAATTTGGTAGCGCTCAAGTAAGGTAATAATGCCGTGAGGTGTACAAGGGCGTAGTCTTGGGGCTCGTTGGCAAAGACGGCCTATGTTATAAGGATGAAAACCGTCAACATCTTTGTCTGGATGTATATGTTCTAGTATCTTGATATAGTCAATAGTTTTGGGCAGTGGTAATTGAACCAGGATGCCATCAATTGCCTTGTCATTATTAAGTTGATCAATTAATTGTAAAAGTTCAGACTCAGTGGTTTTTTCCGCTAAATCATATGAGCGAGAAACAAAACCAACCGCTTCACAAGTACGACGTTTACTGTTTACGTAGATCTGTGAAGCCGGATCATTACCGACTAAAATGACTGCAAGTCCGGGAGCTCGCTTGCCTAGTGAAAGTCTCAATTTAACTTTTTCGGCAATTTCCTGTTTGATTGTTTCGGAAATCATTTTTCCGTCAATAATTTTTGCTGACATTTATTTCATTAATCCATAAAAACATTGTGATATTGCTATTGTGTCAGAAGAAAGCGATGCTGTCAGTTTTATTAGTAGTCAGAAAATGAGCAGATAGATAATTTGTCATTGAAAAGACGTTGACTCAGTGCTCAGCAACCGTATAATCCAACGACATTATTTTATTATTGAATAAGCGTTTTTCTAAGCGCCCTTAGCTCAGCTGGATAGAGCAACGGCCTTCTAAGCCGTAGGTCATAGGTTCGAATCCTATAGGGCGTACCATTTAAATCAACAAGTTATGCAGATTTTCATGAGGTTAAGTTAAAAATCAAGGTCAAGCAATGGGTCAAGTTAGTTATTCTGTAATTCAACCCACTGGTTGTAGCTTTCCTCTGACCAGCCAAGAAAAAGTCCACCTTTCGTCACTTTCGGCTTGGGAAATTCACCCTTTTTTATCATCCTCCAAATTGTTGTTCTGCTTTTATTCAATTTCTTTTCCATCTCTTCATACCCCATAAATCTTGTAGCATCAGATGTCGCCTCTGTTTGTAGTCTGTTAACTTTCGCGGCGCGTTGTGCGGCTAACCATACCTTTCTAGCCTGTTCAATGCGTAGATGACTCCAAACATAGCGACGTTCTGACATACCGCCAAAACCGTCTGGTACAGTTTCACTCAGAAAATCATCGAAGGTTTCAATCATTTCAAACCTCTATTTTTCATTTTTTCAAGCAGAATGTCCCGCAGTTCGTATTTTAAGTTAATTCTATTCCACTCGAATAATGTGATGTGTGCCATAATGACCTCCGCTAAAATCAAGCCGCTGCGCCGTATGTCATGACGGCGAGCAGGCGGTGAATTGTTGGAATGGGGTTTGTGGTGACGTAATGAAGGAGGGGCAGCATGTCGTTGCCAATATACTTAAATTGGCATTCTCACCGCCCTAATTTTTTAGCAGTCGTTCCGCCAGTAAATATTCATGGCATGATATGGCGTGTGATATTTGTAGCCAAAACGTGCGATAAATGACAAGCTACTTTTGTTTCCATCAGTGCAACGAAATTACACTGTTATTTTTCATCAGAGCTGATTTGGGCGTTTCGATTAACTGGATAATATTTGTAGATGCTGGCCAACGAAACGCCATACAGTAATGAAAGCTGTTTTCTACTATTTCCAGACTCAAGTAACTTTCTAGCCTGCTCTTGCTGTACAGAAGATAATGAGCAAGGTCTACCGCCGATACGTCCTCTGCTTCTGGCGGCAGCTAAACCGGCTTTAGTACGCTCAACAATCAGTTCTCGCTCCATCTGTGCTAACACACTCATCACATGAAAGAAAAAACGGCCTGCGGACGTAGAAGTATCAATGGCATCCGTCAAGCTATGAAAATGAATCCCTTTATCTTCAAGTTCAGAGATTAAAGCAATCAAATGTTTGATGCTGCGACCCAGTCTATCGAGTTTCCAAACAACTAACGTATCGCCCGTTTTTAAGCAATTTAACGCGCGTTTTAATCCAGGTCTCTGGTCTATTTTTCCGCTGATTTTATCCTCAAAAATCTGGTCATAATTTGTACAAATGAGTGATTTTCGCTGTAAATCGGTGTTTTGATCATTTTTTGACACCCTCATGTAGCCTATTTTTGCCATTTTATCCCCTCATCATGCCTCTGAAAGCACTATGCTAGCTGATTTTGATTGAATTTTAATCAAAAATCATATTATAAAAAATCTTGGTTTAACGGAAACAGTGGGTTGTGCAAAAAATGCCGTACCTAATTATCGTAAAATTAACGGTAAAACACTCGCGCAAGATGTGCAATTGACTGCGGCTGATGTTAATGCAGCTACTCAGGAAATGGTACGTATTGAGTTGCCCGTTGGTATCCCCCTGCCTTGGCCTACAGGAACACCGCCAGCAGGTTGGTTGATGTGTGATGGTCAAGAATTCAATAAAGCAACATGTCCTAAACTGGCAATGGCATATCCCACTGGTAAATTACCTGATTTACGAGGTGAATTTATTCGGGGTTGGGACGCTGGGCGCAAGGTGGATAATGGACGTCAGATATTAAGCGCCCAAGGTGATGCTATTCGGAATATTACCGGACGTATTGGGTATGCCAGACACGGAGGGACACAGCCCCCTATCGTTGATGGTGAAGGAGCATTCAGAAGAGACAGTAATCATAATGTGAACATTGCCAATGGACGAGGTGACGACTGGGGAAGCGTAATGTCCTTCAATGCCTCTCGTGTCGTACCGACTGCCGATGAAAATCGCCCGCGAAACGTCGCCTTTAACTACATTGTCAGGGCAGCCTGATATTCAACTTTACTCTGCTGTCTGTGGCGATTCCGGCCACGCAATATCCGGCGCTTTGCTGATATCAGCACGGTTTAGCAGCACTCGGTATTTTTTCCATGCTATCAGTGATGCTTTTTCAGCTTCCGTCGCCACGTTAAGGTCTACAGCATCTTGCAATGGCGCAATCATTTTGGTTGCCTGCTCAAGTAGATAATTTTTTTTATGAGTAGTTTTCCCCCTGAGTTCATCAGCCGTGTAGATGCGTGGGACGACTTGAGCATCGACAAAACACCATTTTCGGTTAGGGGCTGCTTCTTTAGGCCATTCGGATACTTCTGCTACACTGCACCCTTCGGGACAGAAACCGCTGATATCATAGCCCATTGAACGTATCACTCCGTCGGCCTCATACTCGACTTTCATCGTATCTAGCTGAAAGTTTTTCTGGCACTCATACCAGTCCTGACCGTCTTCTGATATAAGAAAAATGACACCCATAGCGCTTTCTAGCGCTTTTTTGTCAATGGATTCAGGGTGATAACGTTGAAAATTTTTAAGGTTTTGCATTACATACACCACACATTCATCCAGTTACCATTGATATTTTTTTGCAAAGGACGCCGCTGAATGGAGTCAACATATTCATCAGAGTTCCAGTTATACGCGCCGGTAATCACATGAGGCGGTTCATCACGATAACCAGGCCCACGCCATACCTGGACTTCTTGCATATGTCCCAATCGAATATCGCGCACAAAGGTATTATTTAGCCATCCGCTGAGATGGCCGCCCCAGACCGATCCGTGAATATTGCCATCTTCTTGATAGGTAGCGCCTGCGGCATAGAGTGCCTGCGGGGAATAAAAATGCCCGTTTTTATTGAATACCCAATCTCCACTACCGTCATTGCCGTTATTTAGCCGGACGCCATCACCTCCCTTGTCTTTGTAGAGCCACATGCGAACGCTACCATCCTGATTATGAAAACCCAGATGCTTGCGGTTATCCCCCTTCAATAAGAATTGGCCACCCTGTGAAATAATGTCGCCATTGACAGTGCCACCAGTCCGTTTATCCAGTGCATTTTTTGCACAATCTACCGTTTCCGTTAAACCAAGGTTTTATTAAATAGAGAATTTAGCTAATATTTTGACCAAAACCAGTGATGATAAGGCTTTCAAAGGGAGAAGAAAGGGCTAAAATGGCAAAAATAGGCTATATGCGGGTGTCAAAAAATGACCAAAACACCGATTTACAGCGAAAATCACTCATTTGTACAAATTGCGAGCAGATTTTTGAGGATAAAATCAGCGGAAAAACAGACCAGAGACCCGGATTAAACCGTGCGCTAAACGCACTGAAATCGGGTGACACATTGGTGGTCTGGAAGCTGGATAGACTGGGCCGCAGCATTAAACATTTGCACGAGTTTCGCACCAATAAAAAAATGCTCTATTTTTAAGTTTAATTCAGCATAATATATAAATAGATAAAACCTTATAAATTAAATGCAACTTATTGTAATTTAATAAAATTTATGTGTTTTAGTAACTTGCAGATTAATCATTACTTTTAAGCCATTTCTGGAATTTTATATCCCTGTGCGAAACTCGTGATTTGATTACTTTAATATCCAAACTGGAAGATAAAGGTATTCATTTTCATAGTTTGACGGATGCCATTGATACCTCTACGTCCGCTGGCCGTTTTTTCTTTCATGTGATGAGTGCGTTGGCACAGATGGAGCGAGAACTAATTGTTGAGCGTACTAAGGCAGGTTTGGCAGCAGCGAGAAGTAGGGGGCGTATTGGCGGCAGACCTCAGTCGCTATCTTTTGCACAGCAACAGGAAGCTCAAAAATTATTGGCGAATGGTCATAGCAGGAAACAGCTTGCATTATTGTATGGTGTTTCATTGACCAGTATCTACAAATATTGTCCCGTTGATCGTACCACTCAAACAGACCAAACTGCCTCCGATGAAAAATGACAGTGTAATTTCGTTGCACTGATGGAAACAAAAGTAGCCTGCCATTTATCGCACGTTTTGGCTTCAAATATCGCACGCCGCATCAGACTTAAAAAACCGTAATAGCGGATCATGTGAAACCATTTTTCAGGTACATGAGACTCAAACCGGGTAATAAATTCGTCGGATGTCATGACCTCTTCTTCCTGTTTTTTCGTGCGGTGGCTCTTATAGCGTAACGTGATGTTATCTTCGCCCGCATAATGTTTTAAACGACTAAGCGACACAGGGGGTTTCTTTAGATAAAATCCGAGATAAAGGGTGACATGGGTGATATTGGAAAGGATATCAGAAAGATTGATATTCCAACCGCGTTTGAAGTGAGTGTTAAGCAGTTGATTCCATGATGATTTACTTCTTCCTTCACATTTAAGCTCGTCGGGAATGGTGAGCGTGTAATAATGTTTTCTCAGCAATTCCGTTATCCGGTATCGCCACATGGTCATGATGTTTTCGCGATAAAAGCTGATATCGCGCCATGTATTGTTTTTAGTCACCCCGCCGGCGGTGGTTGAAAGATGAATATGCGGATGCCATTTTTGGTCACGTCCCCAGGTGTGTATGGCAGTGAAAATGCCGGGGGTAATATTGATATCGCGGCAGATTGTTAATATTACATCAGCAGCTAATCGATTCATTTCACCGAGAAGCCAACGGTTGGCGCGAATAACAGGCCAATATTCACAAGGCATAGTAAAAGTGATGTGTTGCCAAGGGACTTCGGGTAACCAGGCCAGCGTATTGTTAATCCATTGCAGGCAAGCTTTTACGCCACAATGAGGGCAGCTTCGGCTTTTGCAGGTAAATTTAACCCGCTTCTCATGATTACATTCAGGGTCAGGGCATCGCCAAATTGACCAGCCCATAAGTGAAGTGCCACAAGCCATAATCTTTACCATGGTTTCGATCACAACAGGGCGAACACTGTCAGAGGATTGACGGTTAAGCCAATTGAGCCAGCGTTGACCAAATTGGAAAACATGACTAAAACGTGGTGACATAAATGGCACTGAAAGATTGAGAAAATAGGTTCGGGGTTATACCAGTACTAACAAGCAATGACAAGTCGTCGCCGGAGGCGACCATCTTGACTGATTCACGAGTTTCGCACGGACATATAAAGCTCTAAAAATAGCTAAAATAATGTTTTATCCACAAGATGTGCGATAACATAAAATATATTTTAATTTCAATATCTTATGTTTTAATTGGCAATTTTTTCGAATTATATATTATATCGAATTGAGCTTAAAAATAACTTGTTTATTTGTCGGCGCGAAACTCGTGTGATTTACTGATTTGGGTATAAGCAGAGATATGTTGGTTTTATTTAACATGGAATTTAGCTAATATTTTGACCAAAACCAGTGATGATAAGGCTTTCAAAGGGAGAAGAAAGGGCTAAAATGGCAAAAATAGGCTATATGCGGGTGTCAAAAAATGACCAAAACACCGATTTACAGCGAAAATCACTCATTTGTACAAATTGCGAGCAGATTTTTGAGGATAAAATCAGCGGAAAAACAGACCAGAGACCCGGATTAAACCGTGCGCTAAACGCACTGAAATCGGGTGACACATTGGTGGTCTGGAAGCTGGATAGACTGGGTCGCAGCATTAAACATTTGATTACTTTAATATCCAAACTTGAAGATAAAGGCATTCATTTTCATAGTTTGACGGATTCTATCGACACCTCTTCGTCAGCAGGTCGTTTTTTCTTTCATGTGATGAGTGCGTTAGGGGCTGTCGTCACAAGATGTAAGGCTATGATATTATTTTAAAATGAAAAAATTAGCTTTATTAGCACATCGTCGACACGACATTTCTGATCGCTCCTGGGAAAGAATCGAGTCCTTACTTCCTGGTAGAAAAGGCAAATGGGGCGGCGTCGCAAAGGATAACCGATTGTTTATTAATGCAGTATTCTGGATCTTAAGAACAGGCTCTCCATGGAGAGATCTGCCTCCTGATTACGATTGTTGGAAAAATACCCATCGTCGCTTTTGCCGTTGGAAAAATAAAGGTGTATGGGCATCGATTCTTGAAAATCTTACCTGCGAAGCAGATATGGAATGGTTGATGATTGATGCAACTCATATAAAAGTCCACCTTCATGGCACTGGAGCTGTAGGTGGGAATGATGAAATGGGCCTTACAAAAGGGGGCTCAACAGCAAGCTACACCTGGCCGTAGACGCACACGGTATGCCACTCAGAGCAACTTTAACGTCTGGCACTGTTGCTGACTGTACAGTCGCTCCAGACTTGCTCAAGGAGTTAACCGCAGATTATTTACTGGCCGACCGGGGCTATGATAGCGATTCAATCATTCACGAGTTTCGCACCAATAAAAAAACGCTCTATTTTTAAGTTTAATTCAGCATAATATATAAATAGATAAAACCTTATAAATTAAATGCAACTTATTGTAATTTAATAAAATTTATGTGTTTTAGTAACTTGCAGATTAATCATTACTTTTAAGCCATTTCTGGAATTTTATATGCCTGTGCGAAACTCGTGTCATTAAACAAGCCGAAGAACAAGGGATGCAGCCTGTCATTCCACCACGAAAACATAGAAAGCATTATCGAAAGTTTGATAGTGCTCTCTATCAAAACCGCCATGTTGTTGAGAATGTCTTTGCGAAAATTAAGCAGTGGAGAGGGATTGCGACTCGATTTGCCAAAAGAGCGTCCTCCTTTCTGGCAAGCATCCAGATTCGATTTATTGCTATCTGGGCTGAAATCTTGTGACGACAGCCCCTAGCGCCATCACCGTTACAAGGGATTTTTTCTCTGCTTTTCCTCGCGTTTTTAGCCTTGTTCACCTATCTGGATGCGGCCAGTCGCTGCTTACCGCGCTGTTTTACGCTGGCGTTTGGATTGACCGGAGCCGTCTGGCATTTTCTTTTGTACCCAGAGACGGCGCTACCAGCTCTGCTCACCGTGTTAAGTGTCTTTGGTGTGCTTTGGGCACTACGTACCCTCGCTTATCGTCGTAATGGCTCCGCGCAGTTTGGTTTGGGCGATGTGTACCTGATGGCGGGGTTGGGCATGTGGTTTTCCTTCCCGGCGGTACTTTGGATCATCAGTGGTGCCGCCGTTTCAGGGGGTCTTTTTTTGCTGGCAAGAAGATCACGCCATCCGATGCAGTGGCAAGAAAACGTCAATTATCGTTCAGCACCCTTTGCGCCGTTTTTATGTGGCATGGCGGCGATTGAGCACCTTTGGCTGATGGGAAGTTATCTTTAGGAGGTCACATCTTGAAAAAAACAATCAAGAAAAAAAGCCAGAAATCCATCGCGGATTTGTCTCTCTGGAAGTGTTAGGGGCGTTGGTGGTTGTGGCATTAGCGGCTCTATTTGGCGCAGAGAAATACAGCGACTATCTGGATGAACAGGAGTGGGTCGTCGCAGCGCGTCATGCCAGCCAGTTTAATGAAGCAGCAAAGCAGTATATTGCTGATCATAGCGATGAATTACTCAATCAACCGCTACCCTACCGTATTACCCCGTCGTTACTGATTAAAAACGGTTATTTGCAACAGGGCTTCGCGGAGAAAAATGGTTTTGGTCACCAGTACGTAACCGGCGTCGTCAAAAACCGTCTGAAAAACTCGCCAGCGCTACAGGCGCTCACCTGTAGCGTACAGGGTGATACTCTGTCAGAAAAAGGGATGCGCCGTATTGCCGCACAGATCAGCGGCATGGGTGGGTTTGTTGACGAAAAAAATATCGCTATCGGGGCTTACGGCGGCTGGAAAAGCCAGCCAAGGGATTTTGGCCTTGACTGCCGTCACGGGCATATTGCCATTGCGTTATCGTCGGAAATACTCGGCAGCGTGTTACAGGAAAGCGACCGGCTGTATCGCTTTCACGTGAAGCATCGGCCAGAACTAAACCGGATGCACACCCATATCGATATGGGTGGCAATGACCTGAATAATACTGCCACAATCAATAGCCAAAGGCTTAACAGTGATACCGTCTACGCCAAAGGTCGTATCCAGACCGATGAGGTAATTGGGCTGAGTAACAGTCATATTGCCGGAACGCGCTGCAACACAACAGGCGATATTAGCCGCGATGCCAATGGCGGTTTATTAACCTGCCAGCAAGGGTTATGGTCAGGTGCTGAAAGTTACCCGGTTGGTAGCCCTATTCCGTGGCCTTCTCGCATTATCCCACCGAGGTATCTGGCCTGTGATGGCCATTCATTTAATAAAGCGCATTATCCCAAACTGGCACTAGCTTACCCCTCTGGCATATTGCCAGATTTACGCGGTGTTTTTTTGCGGGGTTGGGATGCTGGCCGGGGTTTAGATAAAGGACGTCAAGTATTGGGTTCACGAGTTTCGCACAGGCATATAAAATTCCAGAAATGGCTTAAAAGTAATGATTAATCTGCAAGTTACTAAAACACATAAATTTTATTAAATTACAATAAGTTGCATTTGATTTATAAGGTTTTATCTATTTATATATTATGCTGAATTAAACTTAAAAATAGAGCGTTTTTTTATTGGTGCGAAACTCGTGGGGTTATCAAAATGATGAAAACGGAATGGTATTAGGTGGAGGAGAATTACACGGTCACCACAGTGGGATGGAGCACTGGTATCGGGACAGAACTCAGGAGGTCAGACCGAAAAACATTGCCTTTTATTACATCGTAAAAGCAGAGTGAAAACTCATTGCAGTATAGGGATTAAGTTTTTCGGTTCTTTGAAAGAACCCGTTTTAATTTTAATCAATAACTTTAGTCTCTGTTATTTCAAAGGTATCAGCATTAACAGGAAAAGGAATTGCTGTTATCTCTAAATCTTTTCCTTCTTTTAAATTATTTTCCATAAAAAAGGTTTTACCAACAATATTCCCTTCTTTAATTAAATTTATACATATTTTTACCATTCTAGGGGCTGTCGTCACAAGATGTAAGGCTATGATATTATTTTAAAATGAAAAAATTAGCTTTATTAGCACATCGTCAACACGACATTTCTGATCGCTCCTGGGAAAGAATCGAGTCCCTACTTCCTGGTAGAAAAGGCAAATGGGGCGGCGTCGCAAAGGATAACCGATTGTTTATTAATGCAGTATTCTGGATCTTAAGAACAGGCTCTCCATGGAGAGATCTGCCTCCTGATTACGGTTGTTGGAAAAATACCCACCGTCGCTTTTGCCGTTGGAAAAATAAAGGTGTATGGGCATCGATTCTTGAAAATCTTACCTGCGAAGCAGATATGGAATGGTTGATGATTGATGCAACTCATATAAAAGTC
Organism: Coronaproctus castanopsis; assembly: GCA_032883995.1. Lineage (NCBI taxonomy): Eukaryota > Metazoa > Arthropoda > Insecta > Hemiptera > Monophlebidae > Coronaproctus > Coronaproctus castanopsis. The sequence continues at coordinate 2,757,097 of JAOQIE010000004.1, read as the reverse complement.
CACCTTCATGCCACTGGAGCTGTAGGTGGGAATGATGAAATGGGCCTTACAAAAGGGGGCTCAACAGCAAGCTACACCTGGCCGTAGACGCACACGGTATGCCACTCAGAGCAACTTTAACGTCTGGCACTGTTGCTGACTGTACAGTCGCTCCAGACTTGCTCAAGGAGTTAACCGCAGATTATTTACTGGCCGACCGGGGCTATGATAGCGATTCAATCATTAAACAAGCCGAAGAACAAGGGATGCAGCCTGTCATTCCACCACGAAAACATAGAAAGCATTATCGAAAGTTTGATAGTGCTCTCTATAAAAACCGCCATGTTGTTGAGAATGTCTTTGCGAAAATTAAGCAGTGGAGAGGGATTGCGACTCGATTTGCCAAAAGAGCGTCCTCCTTTCTGGCAAGCATCCAGATTCGATTTATTGCTATCTGGGCTGAAATCTTGTGACGACAGCCCCTAGAGGATAAACAACCTCTGTTAACATTTTTCGCATGGGCGCTGATGGACTTAAAAAACCGTAATAGCGGATCATGTGAAACCATTTTTCAGGTACATGAGACTCAAACCGGGTAATAAATTCGTCGGATGTCATGACCTCTTCTTCCTGTTTTTTCGTGCGGTGGCTCTTATAGCGTAACGTGATGTTATCTTCGCCCGCATAATGTTTTAAACGACTAAGCGACACAGGGGGTTTCTTTAGATAAAATCCGAGATAAAGGGTGACATGGGTGATATTGGAAAGGATATCAGAAAGATTGATACACGAGTTTCGCACGGACATATAAAGCTCTAAAAATAGCTAAAATAATGTTTTATCCACAAGATGTGCGATAACATAAAATATATTTTAATTTCAACATCTTATGTTTTAATTGGCAATTTTTTCGAATTATATATTATATCGAATTGAGCTTAAAAATAACTTGTTTATTTGTCGGCGCGAAACTCGTGTGATATTCCAACCGCGTTTGAAGTGAGTGTTAAGCAGTTGATTCCATGATGATTTACTTCTTTCTCCACATTTAAGCTCGTCGGGAATGGTGAGCGTGTAATAATGTTTTCTCAGCAATTCCGTTATCCGGTATCGCCACATGGTCATGATGTTTTCGCGATAAAAGCTGATATCGCGCCATGTATTGTTTTTAGTCACCCCGCCGGCGGTGGTTGAAAGATGAATATGCGGATGCCATTTTTGGTCACGTCCCCAGGTGTGTATGGCAGTGAAAATGCCGGGGGTAATATTGATATCGCGGCAGATTGTTAATATTACATCAGCAGCTAATCGATTCATTTCACCGAGAAGCCAACGGTTGGCGCGAATAACAGGGCAATATTCACAAGGCATGGTAAAAGTGATGTGTTGCCAAGGGACTTCGGGTAACCAGGCCAGCGTATTGTTAATCCATTGCAGGCAAGCTTTTACGCCACAATGAGGGCAGCTTCGGCTTTTGCAGGTAAATTTAACCCGCTTCTCATGATTACATTCAGGGTCAGGGCATCGCCAAATTGACCAGCCCATAAGTGAAGTGCCACAAGCCATAATCTTTACCATGGTTTCGATCACAACAGGGCGAACACTGTCAGAGGGTTGACGGTTAAGCCAATTGAGCCAGCGTTGACCAAATTGGAAAACATGACTAGGGGCTGTCGTCACAAGATTTCAGCCCAGATAGCAATAAATCGAATCTGGATGCTTGCCAGAAAGGAGGACGCTCTTTTGGCAAATCGAGTCGCAATCCCTCTCCACTGCTTAATTTTCGCAAAGACATTCTCAACAACATGGCGGTTTTTATAGAGAGCACTATCAAACTTTCGATAATGCTTTCTATGTTTTCGTGGTGGAATGACAGGCTGCATCCCTTGTTCTTCGGCTTGTTTAATGATTGAATCGCTATCATAGCCCCGGTCGGCCAGTAAATAATCTGCGGTTAACTCCTTGAGCAAGTCTGGAGCGACTGTACAGTCAGCAACAGTGCCAGACGTTAAAGTTGCTCTGAGTGGCATACCGTGTGCGTCTACGGCCAGGTGTAGCTTGCTGTTGAGCCCCCTTTTGTAAGGCCCATTTCATCATTCCCACCTACAGCTCCAGTGCCATGAAGGTGGACTTTTATATGAGTTGCATCAATCATCAACCATTCCATATCTGCTTCGCAGGTAAGATTTTCAAGAATCGATGCCCATACACCTTTATTTTTCCAACGGCAAAAGCGACGATGGGTATTTTTCCAACAACCGTAATCAGGAGGCAGATCTCTCCATGGAGAGCCTGTTCTTAAGATCCAGAATACCGCATTAATAAACAATCGGTTATCCTTTGCGACGCCGCCCCATTTGCCTTTTCTACCAGGAAGTAAGGACTCGATTCTTTCCCAGGAGCGATCAGAAATGTCGTGTCGACGATGTGCTAATAAAGCTAATTTTTTCATTTTAAAATAATATCATAGCCTTACATCTTGTGACGACAGCCCCTAGGGGCTGTCGTCACAAGATTTCAGCCCAGATAGCAATAAATCGAATCTGGATGCTTGCCAGAAAGGAGGACGCTCTTTTGGCAAATCGAGTCGCAATCCCTCTCCACTGCTTAATTTTCGCAAAGACATTCTCAACAACATGGCGGTTTTTATAGAGAGCACTATCAAACTTTCGATAATGCTTTCTATGTTTTCGTGGTGGAATGACAGGCTGCATCCCTTGTTCTTCGGCTTGTTTAATGATTGAATCGCTATCATAGCCCCGGTCGGCCAGTAAATAATCTGCGGTTAACTCCTTGAGCAAGTCTGGAGCGACTGTACAGTCAGCAACAGTGCCAGACGTTAAAGTTGCTCTGAGTGGCATACCGTGTGCGTCTACGGCCAGGTGTAGCTTGCTGTTGAGCCCCCTTTTGTAAGGCCCATTTCATCATTCCCACCTACAGCTCCAGTGCCATGAAGGTGGACTTTTATATGAGTTGCATCAATCATCAACCATTCCATATCTGCTTCGCAGGTAAGATTTTCAAGAATCGATGCCCATACACCTTTATTTTTCCAACGGCAAAAGCGACGATGGGTATTTTTCCAACAACCGTAATCAGGAGGCAGATCTCTCCATGGAGAGCCTGTTCTTAAGATCCAGAATACTGCATTAATAAACAATCGGTTATCCTTTGCGACGCCGACCCATTTGCCTTTTCTACCAGGAAGTAAGGACTCGATTCTTTCCCAGGAGCGATCAGAAATGTCGTGTCGACGATGTGCTAATAAAGCTAATTTTTTCATTTTAAAATAATATCATAGCCTTACATCTTCTGACGACAGCCCCTAGAGCACTTAGTCCAATATTGGCAAACCATTCGTTATTACCAAGATAAACGGCAATAGTAGTTACAAAACCCGTTAATAATAAGCCAAGGATAAATTTAAAATTTTTATGCTTAATAGGTGTTGCCATAACTGTTTTAACCATAGGTTTATGCAATATGCATTATCTCATTCTGTTATAAGCATATATCATTAGTATCTATCTTGAAAATGGATTATTTTTGTATTATCTATTAGGGGCTGTCGTCACAAGATTTCAGCCCAGATAGCAATAAATCGAATCTGGATGCTTGCCAGAAAGGAGGACGCTCTTTTGGCAAATCAAGTCGCAATCCCTCTCCACTGCTTAATTTTCGCAAAGACATTCTCAACAACATGGCGGTTTTTATAGAGAGCACTATCAAACTTTCGATAATGCTTTCTATGTTTTCGTGGTGGAATGACAGGCTGCATCCCTTGTTCTTCGGCTTGTTTAATGATTGAATCGCTATCATAGCCCCGGTCGGCCAGTAAATAATCTGCGGTTAACTCCTTGAGCAAGTCTGGAGCGACTGTACAGTCAGCAACAGTGCCAGACGTTAAAGTTGCTCTGAGTGGCATACCGTGTGCGTCTACGGCCAGGTGTAGCTTGCTGTTGAGCCCCCTTTTGTAAGGCCCATTTCATCATTCCCACCTACAGCTCCAGTGCCATGAAGGTGGACTTTTATATGAGTTGCATCAATCATCAACCATTCCATATCTGCTTCGCAGGTAAGATTTTCAAGAATCGATGCCCATACACCTTTATTTTTCCAACGGCAAAAGCGACGATGGGTATTTTTCCAACAACCGTAATCAGGAGGCAGATCTCTCCATGGAGAGCCTGTTCTTAAGATCCAGAATACCGCATTAATAAACAATCGGTTATCCTTTGCGACGCCGCCCCATTTGCCTTTTCTACCAGGAAGTAAGGACTCGATTCTTTCCCAGGAGCGATCAGAAATGTCGTGTCGACGATGTGCTAATAAAGCTAATTTTTTCATTTTAAAATAATATCATAGCCTTACATCTTGTGACGACAGCCCCTAGGGGCTGTCGTCACAAGATTTCAGCCCAGATAGCAATAAATCGAATCTGGATGCTTGCCAGAAAGGAGGACGCTCTTTTGGCAAATCGAGTCGCAATCCCTCTCCACTGCTTAATTTTCGCAAAGACATTCTCAACAACATGGCGGTTTTTATAGAGAGCACTATCAAACTTTCGATAATGCTTTCTATGTTTTCGTGGTGGAATGACAGGCTGCATCCCTTGTTCTTCGGCTTGTTTAATGATTGAATCGCTATCATAGCCCCGGTCGGCCAGTAAATAATCTGCGGTTAACTCCTTGAGCAAGTCTGGAGCGACTGTACAGTCAGCAACAGTGCCAGACGTTAAAGTTGCTCTGAGTGGCATACCGTGTGCGTCTACGGCCAGGTGTAGCTTGCTGTTGAGCCCCCTTTTGTAAGGCCCATTTCATCATTCCCACCTACAGCTCCAGTGCCATGAAGGTGGACTTTTATATGAGTTGCATCAATCATCAACCATTCCATATCTGCTTCGCAGGTAAGATTTTCAAGAATCGATGCCCATACACCTTTATTTTTCCAACGGCAAAAGCGACGATGGGTATTTTTCCAACAACCGTAATCAGGAGGCAGATCTCTCCATGGAGAGCCTGTTCTTAAGATCCAGAATACTGCATTAATAAACAATCGGTTATCCTTTGCGACGCCGACCCATTTGCCTTTTCTACCAGGAAGTAAGGACTCGATTCTTTCCCAGGAGCGATCAGAAATGTCGTGTCGACGATGTGCTAATAAAGCTAATTTTTTCATTTTAAAATAATATCATAGCCTTACATCTTCTGACGACAGCCCCTAGAGCACTTAGTCCAATATTGGCAAACCATTCGTTATTACCAAGATAAACGGCAATAGTAGTTACAAAACCCGTTAATAATAAGCCAAGGATAAATTTAAAATTTTTATGCTTAATAGGTGTTGCCATAACTGTTTTAACCATAGGTTTATGCAATATGCATTATCTCATTCTGTTATAAGCATATATCATTAGTATCTATCTTGAAAATGGATTATTTTTGTATTATCTATTAGGGGCTGTCGTCACAAGATTTCAGCCCAGATAGCAATAAATCGAATCTGGATGCTTGCCAGAAAGGAGGACGCTCTTTTGGCAAATCAAGTCGCAATCCCTCTCCACTGCTTAATTTTCGCAAAGACATTCTCAACAACATGGCGGTTTTTATAGAGAGCACTATCAAACTTTCGATAATGCTTTCTATGTTTTCGTGGTGGAATGACAGGCTGCATCCCTTGTTCTTCGGCTTGTTTAATGATTGAATCGCTATCATAGCCCCGGTCGGCCAGTAAATAATCTGCGGTTAACTCCTTGAGCAAGTCTGGAGCGACTGTACAGTCAGCAACAGTGCCAGACGTTAAAGTTGCTCTGAGTGGCATACCGTGTGCGTCTACGGCCAGGTGTAGCTTGCTGTTGAGCCCCCTTTTGTAAGGCCCATTTCATCATTCCCACCTACAGCTCCAGTGCCATGAAGGTGGACTTTTATATGAGTTGCATCAATCATCAACCATTTCATATCTGCTTCGCAGGTAAGATTTTCAAAAATCGATGCCCATACACCTTTATTTTTCCAACGGCAAAAGCTACGGTGGGTATTTTTCCAACAACCGTAATCAGGAGGCAGATCTCTCCATGGAGAGCCTGTTCTTAAGATCCAGAATACTGCATTAATAAACAATCGGTTATCCTTTGCGACGCCGCCCCATTTGCCTTTTCTACCAGGAAGTAAGGACTCGATTCTTTCCCAGGAGCGATCAGAAATGTCGTGTCGACGATGTGCTAATAAAGCTAATTTTTTCATTTTAAAATAATATCATAGCCTTACATCTTGTGACGACAGCCCCTAGGCAATAGGCAAAAAAAATTAATGAAAGAAAGGATTATATATCTAAATAAAAAATTAAAAGCAACTGATAAAGTATTATCTTTTAATAAAATTTTTACAAATAAACAGCTAATAGAAAAACATCATAAGCATGCATATATTGTTTTAGGAATTGATAATGAAAGTAAAATTGTTTATTACTCCTTTTATACAGAAAAGGAAAAAGAAACAGCCCTACTCTTATATTCAAATTTAGAAGATAAAGAAAATTACAATGGTTTATTTGTTGAAATTGATGATATCAAAAATCTACAGAAAGCCTACCCTAACTATCTAATTGATAACACATTGTTTGTAGGTAAATTCAATGATTATGCAACTTCAAATTATTGGGTTAATCCAAAATCTAATATTTCACTGTAGGGGTACAGGAGAAACCACTGCCGTCTGAGGTGGCTAAATAATCAGGCACATCAAATCAATTTAAGGATGTGTGAATGCGGCTGCTCAGCACTCGTGGGACAGTTAACACTATAAATTATCTTTCAAATAGCTAAATATAGTTTGATTGCGTTTACCCGTCCGTCATGACTGTAAACGGACACCATGAGGCACTTGGGCACACATCCTAACTTTTCAGCAAATGTTAACAAGGAGTACACATGATGAGATTGGACAATCCACGCATTGTAACGGCAAAGCATCCCAATATGGGTAATTTGGTTGGCGTGACTAATGGCAGTCGTGATTTGAGCGATGCGAAATACTTAAGCAGCATTGATATATGGAATGACGATGACATGGAAACAAAAACTTTCAAAGAAATTATACAGTGCTTAACAAAAGTAAATAAGCGTCTTAAAAAAGAGAATTTAAGACTGATGAAGATATATCGAGAAATTGGCGGGCTGTGTAGGACTTAAACCTGCAACCAAAGAATTAAACCCTCTGCTATACCATTAAGCTAACAGCCCAATGGTAATTATAGTGCAGGAATTAAAAAGGCTTTAACTACAAGAGATAGGATACCTAAAATACCCACACCTAGCATCCAGCGCATTAACTTTTGCTCAGCTCGAATGCCTGACATCTCAAGTTGAAGGTCTTTACGGACTATTTCCATATCCTTGCGGACATTGGTTATCTCAGCAGATAAGTCTTTACGGACATCAGCGATCTCAGCAGATAAGTCTTTACGGACATCAGCGATCTCAGCAGATAAGTCTTTACGGACATCAGCGATCTCAGCAGATAAGTCTTTACGGACATCAGCGATCTCAGCAGATAAGTCTTTACGAACATCAGCAATTTGAGCTTCGGTTTTTTCAAAATGTAAATCCATGTCTTTGCGGACATCAGCAATATTGCGATTTACTTCTGCAATATCTTGCTTGGTTGCTACATCAGCAACCTCATGTGACTTACGTACAGCAATAGAAATTGCTTTTGCCTGCTCTTTTGGCAAACCTGCATTCTCTAATGTTTCGACAAATTCTTGTGTGTCAAATGCAACCTGACCCATAGGAAATCCTCCTTTTTGGTAAGTATAACCTAACAATAACCATTGACGAAAGAAGAAATCATGCGCTATAGTTTATTTGCATCTGCAAAATCAGATGTCGGGTTTCGGAACCCGGCAACGGTCAAAGGCGCATAGCACGCCATAAGCGTGTTTTTTTATGCGTCAGTCTGCCATATGAAGAATCAATGGTGGGCTGGATAGGGGAGCCGTAAGGCTCGAATGTATAAGAAATTAATACCCAAAACGGTTAAATATCAATCAATTTGGATATTTTTAAGATTGAAATGGAAATATGTACTAAACCAAACGTCATAAATCGATTTTAAGCTACACCGTAAGGCTCTCTACGGCGTTTTCGAGATATAGGTAACCCAATGGTAGCACTTTTTAATTTGATAGGCTTAGATAGGCTTAAAATCGATTACAGGCGATTATAATGTGAATGGAAGATATTGAAACTGAAGGACAGCGACAAGTCGTCGCCAGAGGCGACCATCTTGATGTATAAGAAATTAATACCCGAAAAGGTTACTAATTAACCTATTCCATGATGAACCCATTTTTATTTTTTCTAAGTTTTGCCAGAATTATTTTTGAAGGTTGAAGGTTGAAGGTTGAGATAAAGAACGGAATAGATGGTTAAAAAACAATTAATTATTAATCAGTTTTGAACAAAAGATAGATCTACCCTGTAGTAAGTTTTTATTGCCACCGCAAACGTCCCAGGTCGTCGTGACGAGCCATAAGCTCTTTAAGCTTCAATCCAAAATTCATTCCTGCGAAAAGTAATTTTTTCCCGCATATGAGACAAGCAAGTGGATCGACTTTAAAGACATGTCGATACATGTTTCGGAAGGTCACTTTTTTAGCAGATTTTTTATCCTGCCGGGTTAGAGGATAAACAACCTCTGTTAACATTTTTCGCATGGGCGCTGATGGACTTAAAAAACCGTAATAGCGGATCATGTGAAACCATTTTTCAGGTACATGAGACTCAAACTGGGTAATAAATTCGTCGGATGTCATGACCTCTTCTTCCTGTTTTTTCGTGCGGTGGCTCTTATAGCGTAACGTGATGTTATCTTCGCCCGCATAATGTTTTAAACGACTAAGCGACACAGGGGGTTTCTTTAGATAAAATCCGAGATAAAGGGTGATATGGGTGATATTGGAAAGGATATCAGAAAGATTGATATTCCAACCGCGTTTCAAGTGAGTGTTAAGCAGTTGATTCCATGATGATTTACTTCTTCCTTCACATTTAAGCTCGTCGGGAATGGTGAGCGTGTAATAATGTTTTCTCAGCAATTCCGTTATCCGGTATCGCCACATGGTCATGATGTTTTCGCGATAAAAGCTGATATCGCGCCATGTATTGTTTTTAGTCACCCCGCCGGCGGTGGTTGAAAGATGAATATGCGGATGCCATTTTTGGTCACGTCCCCAGGTGTGTATGGCAGTGAAAATGCCGGGGGTAATATTGATATCGCGGCAGATTGTTAATATTACATCAGCAGCTAATCGATTCATTTCACCGAGAAGCCAACGGTTGGCGCGAATAACAGGCCAATATTCACAAGGCATGGTAAAAGTGATGTGTTGCCAAGGGACTTCGGGTAACCAGGCCAGCGTATTGTTAATCCATTGCAGGCAAGCTTTTACGCCACAATGAGGGCAGCTTCGGCTTTTGCAGGTAAATTTAACCCGCTTCTCATGATTACATTCAGGGTCAGGGCATCGCCAAATTGACCAGCCCATAAGTGAAGTGCCGCAGGCCATAATCTTTACCATGCACGAGTTTCGCACAGGCATATAAAATTCCAGAAATGGCTTAAAAGTAATGATTAATCTGCAAGTTACTAAAACACATAAATTTTATTAAATTACAATAAGTTGCATTTAATTTATAAGGTTTTATATATTTATATATTATGCTGAATTAAACTTAAAAATAGAGCGTTTTTTTATTGGTGCGAAACTCGTGCCATGGTTTCGATCACAACAGGGCGAACACTGTCAGAGGGTTGACGGTTAAGCCAATTGAGCCAGCGTTGACCAAATTGGAAAACATGACTAGGGGCTGTCGTCACAAGATGTAAGGCTATGATATTATTTTAAAATGAAAAAATTAGCTTTATTAGCACATCGTCGACACGACATTTCTGATCGCTCCTGGGAAAGAATCGAGTCCTTACTTCCTGGTAGAAAAGGCAAATGGGGCGGCGTCGCAAAGGATAACCGATTGTTTATTAATGCAGTATTCTGGATCTTAAGAACAGGCTCTCCATGGAGAGATCTGCCTCCTGATTACGGTTGTTGGAAAAATACCCATCGTCGCTTTTGCCGTTGGAAAAATAAAGGTGTATGGGCATCGATTCCACGAGTTTCGCACGGACATATAAAGCTCTAAAAATAGCTAAAATAATGTTTTATCCACAAGATGTGCGATATCATAAAATATATTTTAATTTCAACATCTTATGTTTTAATTGGCAATTTTTTCGAATTATATATTATATCGAATTGAGCTTAAAAATAACTTGTTTATTTGTCGGCGCGAAACTCGTGGATTCTTGAAAATCTTACCTGCGAAGCAGATATGGAATGGTTGATGATTGATGCAACTCATATAAAAGTCCACCTTCATGGCACTGGAGCTGTAGGTGGGAATGATGAAATGGGCCTTACAAAAGGGGGGCTCAACAGCAAGCTACACCTGGCCGTAGACGCACACGGTATGCCACTCAGAGCAACTTTAACGTCTGGCACTGTTGCTGACTGTACAGTCGCTCCAGACTTGCTCAAGGAGTTAACCGCAGATTATTTACTGGCCGACCTGGGCTATGATAGCGATTCAATCATTAAACAAGCCGAAGAACAAGGGATGCAGCCTGTCATTCCACCACGAAAACATAGAAAGCATTATCGAAAGTTTGATAGTGCTCTCTATAAAAACCGCCATGTTGTTGAGAATGTCTTTGCGAAAATTAAGCAGTGGAGAGGGATTGCGACTCGATTTGCCAAAAGAGCGTCCTCCTTTCTGGCAAGCATCCAGATTCGATTTATTGCTATCTGGGCTGAAATCTTGTGACGACAGCCCCTAAAACGTGGTGACATAAATGGCACTGAAAGATTGAGAAAATAGGTTCGGGGTTATACCAGTGCTAACAAGCAATGACAAGTCGTCGCCGGAGGCGACCATCTTGATGTATAAGAAATTAATACCCAAAACGGTTAAATATTAATCAATCTGGGTGTTTTTAAGATTGAAATGGAAATATGTACTCAACCAATCGTCATAAATCGATTTTGAGGTACACCATAACGCTCTATAAGGCGTTTTCTTGATATAAGTAACCAATGGTAGCGCTTTTTGATTTGATGGCCTTAGAATGCGATACAGGCGGTTTTGGTGTTGATGGATTTATTGAAACTGGAAGACGGTGACAAATCGTCGCCGGAGGCGACCATCTTGAACTGTCAGCAGGGAACTCAAGCGTAATACGGATCCTGCTTTCAATGGACTTTATTCTTGCAGAAGGGCTGATACCTTAGCGAAAGCCAGACGTATGAACACATCTCCGCGGAATGCGTTTAATCAGCAAACCATAGAAACGCAGGCTTTTATCCGTAAAGAGCTTGCTTTACATACTTCGCCTGCGGTTATCAGTGGAAGGCTGCGTTTGAAACATGGGGTTTCTGTCAGTAAAAATACGCTCTATCGCTATATCAAGAGAGACCGACTGGCAAGAGGAAATCTCTATCTCCAGCTTCCTCATCGAGGCAAATATTATCGCTATGGCAAGGGAGAACCCAAGCGTAGCGCTATTCCTGATAGAGTGGGTATTGAAGAGAGACCAGCTGAGGCTGATCTCAAGCAACAACTCGGTCATTTTGAAATTGATACTGTATTTGGCACGAGTTTCGCGCCGACAAATAAACAAGTTATTTTTAAGCTCAATTCGATATAATATATAATTCGAAAAAATTGCCAATTAAAAGATAAGATATTGAAATTAAAATATATTTTATGTTATCGCGCATCTTGTGGATAAAACATTATTTTAGCTATTTTTAGAGCTTTATATGTCCGTGCGAAACTCGTGTTTGGTAAGGATCAGAAGTCATTCTTATTAACTTTGGCGGATAAAGCTACCAGACAGGTTATTATCCGCAGGTTGCCGAATAAACGCGCTGAGACTGTTGTAGAAGCCTTCCGTGATATCATGGCAAATACTTTCTGTCATTTTAAAACCCTGACGGCTGATAACGGTTCTGAGTTCTCCATGCATAAACAGATAACTGAGATCACCGGTGCTGATGTCTTCTTTGCCAGGCCTTATCACTCATGGGAGCGTGGTTTAAATGAACACAGTAACGGACTTATCCGCCGTTTTTACCCAAAAGGAACGGACTTCAACCAAGTCACGGACAATGAGATTGCAGAAATCGAGCACATACTTAATACTCGGGGACGAAAATCGTTGGGCTATTTTTCTCCAAATGAAGTATTTTTAGCTCATCTAATGGCTGCATAACGCTTTATGTGTTTGTTGCTTTTCGACTGGGAATGGGCCTTTTAATTTACACCGCTCCGTTCTTTCATTTTGAATCCAAGGCTTACCCTCAGCTTTGTCCATTTCATAACGTTCATAAGCAAGAGCTTCTCCTTTAAGTAGTAAACTTTTTACGAATTCGTTTACCTTTCTTATTGGCTACCCAATTTTCTACGTAAAAATCAGCAATCCATTTCCCTGATGGTAATTTTCTGACTCCCATTTGTGCTTATCCGTTGATCATAAATTCGCCGATTACACGGCCGATGATATGTATATCTGAGATATCACAATCAAAAGCCATACCGACACCAGATACTCTCACTCGTTTAATTGGAATGATAGTCAAATCTCTAAAGCTGATTTTTCCTTCAATATCTACTAGCCATTTACCATCAAAAACATCTGAAAATTCACGATTAACTATTAAATGTTTCTCGTTGTTTATAACACTGATGAGATCATTCGGTAATGGATTGTTTTTGGGAAAGATACCTTTATCTATAATCACATGTCCTAATTCACAGAGTTGTCTATCGACTAGTTTATAATTTGTTAGTTTTAGGGTATCTAATTCTGAATCATCAAACTTCTTTCCTTGACCAGATACTAACCATTCTAAATTTACACCTGTTTCAGCAACACAGCAGATAACCATATCCGCTGGAAAAATCCCTCTTTTATATCTAGAGGATAAGGAGCTAGCTGCCATATTAAAATGGACAGCTAACATGAGTTTTGAATTGAATCCGTATGCTTCAACAATTCGATCAAGGACTTCTCCAGCATCAACATCTGGATTAAATTCGAATTTTGCCATTTTAGATCCTTTATTTTCTTCTTTTCACGAGTTTCGCGCCGACAAATAAACAAGTTATTTTTAAGCTCAATTCGATATAATATATAATTCGAAAAAATTGCCAATTAAAACATAAGATATTGAAATTAAAATATATTTTATGTTATCGCACATCTTGTGGATAAAACATTATTTTAGCTATTTTTAGAGCTTTATATGTCCGTGCGAAACTCGTGCTTTTTATAAAAAATAACATTTACTCTTCTCTAAAAGAGAATTGATATCTATTTTAATTTAGATAATAAAGAATATTGCGTTATATTTATCGATATTGCTAAATATAATTAAAGAGGAGTTTGGCCCATTCCCAGTCGAAAAGCAACAAACACATAAAGCGTTATGCAGCCATTAGATGAGCTAAAAATACTTCATTTGGAGAAAAATAGCCCAACGATTTTCGTCCCCGAGTATTAAGTATGTGCTCGATTTCTGCAATCTCATTGTCCGTGACTTGGTTGAAGTCCGTTCCTTTTGGGTAAAAACGGCGGATAAGTCCGTTACTGTGTTCATTTAAACCACGCTCCCATGAGTGATAAGGCCTGGCAAAGAAGACATCAGCACCGGTGATCTCAGTTATCTGTTTATGCATGGAGAACTCAGAACCGTTATCAGCCAGCCGTCAGGGTTTTAAAATGACAGAAAGTATTTGCCATGATATCACGGAAGGCTTCTACAACAGTCTCAGCGCGTTTATTCGGCAACCTGCGGATAATAACCTGTCTGGTAGCTTTATCCGCCAAAGTTAATAAGAATGACTTCTGATCCTTACCAAATACAGTATCAATTTCAAAATGTCAATGCCAATTGAATTCTGATCCACTTTGCTAAAGTAAAACTGATCCACTCCCTTTAATTTACTCGCTCAGTTCCGCTTTCAATTTTTTATGTAGCTGACCGCTTTTTAGCTTGTCTTTTAACCGATAACTTTGTCCACTAATCTGTACGATATGTGCATGGTGCAGCAATCGATCCAGCATAGCGGCTGTTAGCGTCTCATCATCACCAAATGTACTTGACCACTGAGCAAAAGACAGATTACTGGTTAAGAGCACACTACCCGCTTCATATCGCTTTGCCACCACCTGGAAGAACAGATTTGCTTCTTCTTTGCCAAAAGGTAAATAGCCAACTTCATCGATAATCAATAGTCTAGGTTTACTGATAACGCGAGTAAGATATCCCTTAAGGTCACCTTGTCGATGAGAGGTAAGCAGCTGCAACATCATATCCGCCGCAGTTAGAAAACGGATGCTTAATCCATGCATCGCAGCCCTATAGCTTATGGCAGTAGCCAGGTGCGTCTTCCCGACACCAGACGGACCTAGCAACACGATATTCTCCTGGCGCTCAATGAAAGCCAGTCCAGCCAGTTCCTGTATTTGGTTACGGGGAACACCGCTGGCATATTTGTAATCAAACTGCTCCAACGTCTTTATCACTGGCAGCCCAGATAAACGGAGTATCGTTTGACGCCGACGTTCAGTAAGTCCTTCATACTGAAGTCGTAAAATAGACTCTAGAAAGTCAGCGTGTGTACCGTTCTTGTCGATAGTTGCCTGCGCTACAGCTGGCCACTCTGTGCTTAGTCTGTCCAGTTTAAGCTGCTGGCAGAATTTTTCGATGCGTTCATACTGAAGACTCATATAGGCATCTCCTGAATCGATTGATAGACGGACAAAGGATGTTGTAGGCTCTCCATAGGAATCGGGCGAGTCTGATGTATCGGTAAAGGAAATGCTTGCATGACTTTCGGCAGCGGCAACAGTGCTAAGCGTTCTTGTAGCATGCGCTCCTCCGGCGAGACACCCGTAGTGCCGTGTTTACGTACATTAGCTATTGAACTCAGCCAGTCTCCAATACGTGAGTTGGCGGCGGCAGCATCCAAAATAAGCCCTGCCTGACGAAATGACGCGGTTAGTGGAACAATGAAACTGTTCTTAAGATAGTGATTAAAACGTTCAACCTTACCTTTAGTCTTCGCCCTGTATGGACGGCAGACTTTCGGACTGAAAGCATATTTCTCGGCAAGCTGGATAAGCTGTGGGTTCCAGCGGTGTTTACCAGGACCATAAACATCACGCTCAATGATAATGGTCTTCGCATTATCAAATAGCAGCTGACGAGGCGTACCGCCAAAATACTGTAGGGCTGACTCAATCCCGTCGCACCAGGCTGCTGAATTTTGACAGGTGTAAAACTTAACAAAAGTGGAACGACACCAACCTAACGTGGCAACGAATGCCAGCAAAGGGTTCTTCCCCTGTCTGATAATCGTGAAGTCAACCTGCATCTGTTCACCGGGTTCAGTCTCAAAGCGAACAACGTCTTCAATAACCGGTTTTTTCATAGGATGAAGAAAAGCGGTCAGCAAGCTATAGCTGCCTGTGTACCCTTGTTCACGGATCTCCCGTAGCAATACGCAGGCCGGTATCCAATCAGGTCTAGCCGCCTCTACGCGTTCGAGAATATATACCTTGAAGGGCTCCAACTTACCGGGTCTAGGCGCTCTCGATTTATAACGCATATTCGCCGCCGCTTCAGTGCTACGAAGATATCGCCTCACGGTTACTCTTGAACATGAAAGGCGTCGCGCAATCGCACGTATAGACATACCCTGGCGATGTAAAACAGAAATTTCCACTCTGATCTCCAATGTTATCATCGGCAGTACCTTAAAACTGCCATTTTTACTCTTGGTGGATCAGTTTTACACTAGCAAGTGGATCATTTTTACATTGGTAGCGTCAAAAATGACCGGGTTGTTGCTTGAGATCAGCCTCAGCTGGTCTCTCTTCAATACCCACTCTATCAGGAATAGCGCTACGCTTGGGTTCTCCCTTGCCATAGCGATAATATTTGCCTCGATGAGGAAGCTGGAGATAGAGATTTCCTCCTGCCAGTCGGTCTCTCTTGATATAGCGATAGAGCGTATTTTTACTGACAGAAACCCCATGTTTCAAACGCAGCCTTCCACTGATAACGGCAGGCGAAGTATGTAAAGCAAGCTCTTTACGGATAAAAGCCTGCGTTTCTGTGGTTTGCTGATTAAACGCATTCCGCGGAGATGTGTTCATACGTCTGGCTTTCGCTAAGGTATCAGCCCTTCTGCAAGAATAAAGTCCATTGAAAGCAGGATCCGTATTACGCTTGAGTTCCCTGCTGACAGTTGAACGAGAAAGCCCCAATTCTCTAGCAATAGTGGCCTGAGTAACACCGTCAATTATTCGTTTTTCGATATAAAAGCGCTCATGTAAATTCAAATGTTTTCCCTTCATACAACAGTATCTCTTATGGGGTCATTACAGTAAGTTTATCTATGTATGACCAAGGATTCACTTTGTTGCATTTCGTTTGGGAATTGGGGCCTCTCCACTGCTTAATTTTCGCAAAGACACACGAGTTTCGCACGGACATATAAAGCTCTAAAAATAGCTAAAATAATGTTTTATCCACAAGAGGCGCGATAACATAAAATATATTTTAATTTCAATATCTTATGTTTTAATTGGCAATTTTTTCGAATTATATATTATATCGAATTGAGCTTAAAAATAACTTGTTTATTTGTCGGCGCGAAACTCGTGAGACATTCTCAACAACATGGCGGTTTTTATAGAGAGCACTATCAAACTTTCGATAATGCTTTCTATGTTTTCGTGGTGGAATGACAGGCTGCATCCCTTGTTCTTCGGCTTGAGCAAGTCTGGAGCGACTGTACAGTCAACAACAGTGCCAGACGTTAAAGTTGCTCTGAGTGGCATACCGTGTGCGTCTACGGCCAGGTGTAGCTTGCTGTTGAGCCCCCTTTTGTAAGGCCCATTTCATCATTCCCACCTACAGCTCCAGTGCCATGAAGGTGGACTTTTATATGAGTTGCATCAATCATCAACCATTCCATATCTGCTTCGCAGGTAAGATTTTCAAGAATCGATGCCCATACACCTTTATTTTTTCAACGGCAAACGCGACGGTGGGTATTTTTCCAACAACCGTAATCAGGAGGCAGATCTCTCCATGGAGAGCCTGTTCTTAAGATCCAGAATACTGCATTAATAAACAATCGGTTATCCTTTGCGACGCCGCCCCATTTGCCTTTTCTACCAGGAAGTAAGGACTCGATTCTTTCCCAGGAGCGATCAGAAATGTCGTGTCGACGATGTGCTAATAAAGCTAATTTTTTCATTTTAAAATAATATCATAGCCTTACATCTTGTGACGACAGCCCCTAGGGGCTGTCGTCACAAGATTTCAGCCCAGATAGCAATAAATCGAATCTGGATGCTTGCCAGAAAGGAGGACGCTCTTTTGGCAAATCGAGTCGCAATCCCTCTCCACTGCTTAATTTTCGCAAAGACATTCTCAACAACATGGCGGTTTTTATAAAGAGCACTATCAAACTTTCGATAATGCTTTCTATGTTTTCGTGCTGGAATGACAGGCTGCATCCCTTGTTCTTCGGCTTGTTTAATGATTGAATCGCTATCATAGCCCCGGTCGGCCAGTAAATAATCTGCGGTTAACTCCTTGAGCAAGTCTGGAGCGACTGTACAGTCAGCAACAGTGCCAGACGTTAAAGTTGCTCTGTGTGGCATACCGTGTGCGTCTACGGCCAGGTGTAGCTTGCTGTTGAGCCCCCTTTTGTAAGGCCCATTTCATCATTCCCACCTACAGCTCCAGTGCCATGAAGGTGGACTTTTATATGAGTTGCATCAATCATCAACCATTCCATATCTGCCACGAGTTTCGCACCAATAAAAAAACGCTCTATTTTTAAGTTTAATTCAGCATAATATATAAATAGATAAAACCTTATAAATTAAATGCAACTTATTGTAATTTAATAAAATTTATGTGTTTTAGTAACTTGCAGATTAATCATTACTTTTAAGCCATTTCTGGGATTTTATATGCCTGTGCGAAACTCGTGTCTGCTTCGCAGGTAAGATTTTCAAGAATCGATGCCCATACACCTTTATTTTTCCAACGGCAAAAGCGACGATGGGTATTTTTCCAACAACCGTAATCAGGAGGCAGATCTCTCCATGGAGAGCCTGTTCTTAAGATCCAGAATACTGCATTAATAAACAATCGGTTATCCTTTGCGACGCCGCCCCATTTGCCTTTTCTACCAGGAAGTAAGGACTCGATTCTTTCCCAGGAGCGATCAGAAATGTCGTGTCGACGATGTGCTAATAAAGCTAATTTTTTCATTTTAAAATAATATCATAGCCTTACATCTTGTGACGACAGCCCCTAGTGTAAAACTGATCCACCAAGAGTAAAAATGGCAGTTTTAAGGTACTGCCGATGATAACATTGGAGATCAGAGTGGAAATTTCTGTTTTACATCGCCAGGGTATGTCTATACGTGCGATTGCGCGACGCCTTTCATGTTCATGTATAAGAAATTAATACCCGAAAAGGTTACTAATTAACCTATTCCATGATGAACCCATTTTTATTTTTTCTAGGGGCTGTCGTCACAAGATTTCAGCCCAGATAGCAATAAATCGAATCTGGATGCTTGCCAGAAAGGAGGACGCTCTTTTGGCAAATCGAGTCGCAATCCCTCTCCACTGCTTAATTTTCGCAAAGACATTCTCAACAACATGGCGGTTTTTATAGAGAGCACTATCAAACTTTCGATAATGCTTTCTATGTTTTCGTGGTGGAATGACAGGCTGCATCCCTTGTTCTTCGGCTTGTTTAATGATTGAATCGCTATCATAGCCCCGGTCGGCCAGTAAATAATCTGCGGTTAACTCCTTGAGCAAGTCTGGAGCGACTGTACAGTCAGCAACAGTGCCAGACGTTAAAGTTGCTCTGAGTGGCATACCGTGTGCGTCTACGGCCAGGTGTAGCTTGCTGTTGAGCCCCCTTTTGTAAGGCCCATTTCATCATTCCCACCTACAGCTCCAGTGCCATGAAGGTGGACTTTTATATGAGTTGCATCAATCATCAACCATTCCATATCTGCTTCGCAGGTAAGATTTTCAAGAATCGATGCCCATACACCTTTATTTTTCCAACGGCAAAAGCGACGATGGGTATTTTTCCAACAACCGTAATCAGGAGGCAGATCTCTCCATGGAGAGCCTGTTCTTAAGATCCAGAATACTGCATTAATAAACAATCGGTTATCCTTTGCGACGCCGCCCCATTTGCCTTTTCTACCAGGAAGTAAGGACTCGATTCTTTCCCAGGAGCGATCAGAAATGTCGTGTCGACGATGTGCTAATAAAGCTAATTTTTTCATTTTAAAATAATATCATAGCCTTACATCTTGTGACGACAGCCCCTAAAAATAGCTAAAATAATGTTTTATCCACAAGATGTGCGATAACATAAAATATATTTTAATTTCAATATCTTATGTTTTAATTGGCAATTTTTTCGAATTATATATTATATCGAATTGAGCTTAAAAATAACTTGTTTATTTGTCGGCGCGAAACTCGTGAGACATTCTCAACAACATGGCGGTTTTTATAGAGAGCACTATCAAACTTTCGATAATGCTTTCTATGTTTTCGTGGTGGAATGACAGGCTGCATCCCTTGTTCTTCGGCTTGAGCAAGTCTGGAGCGACTGTACAGTCAACAACAGTGCCAGACGTTAAAGTTGCTCTGAGTGGCATACCGTGTGCGTCTACGGCCAGGTGTAGCGTGCTGTTGAGCCCCCTTTTGTAAGGCCCATTTCATCATTCCCACCTACAGCTCCAGTGCCATGAAGGTGGACTTTTATATGACACGAGTTTCGCGCCGACAAATAAACAAGTTATTTTTAAGCTCAATTCGATATAATATATAATTCGAAAAAATTGCCAATTAAAACATAATATATTGAAATTAAAATATATTTTATGTTATCGCGCATCTTGTGGATAAAACATTATTTTAGCTATTTTTAGAGCTTTATATGTCCGTGCGAAACTCGTGTATGAGTTGCATCAATCATCAACCATTCCATATCTGCTTCGCAGGTAAGATTTTCAAGAATCGATGCCCATACACCTTTATTTTTCCAACGGCAAACGCGACGGTGGGTATTTTTCCAACAACCGTAATCAGGAGGCAGATCTCTCCATGGAGAGCCTGTTCTTAAGATCCAGAATACTGCATTAATAAACAATCGGTTATCCTTTGCGACGCCGCCCCATTTGCCTTTACATCTTGTGACGACAGCCCCTAGTAACTTGCAGATTAATCATTACTTTTAAGCCATTTCTGGAATTTTATATGCCTGTGCGAAACTCGTGCCTGTATTTGGTTACGGGGAACACCGCTGGCATATTTGTAATCAAACTGCTCCAACGTCTTTATCACTGGCAGCCCAGATAAACGGAGTATCGTTTGACGCCGACGTTCAGTAAGTCCTTCATACTGAAGTCGTAAAATAGACTCTAGAAAGTCAGCGTGTGTACCGTTCTTGTCGATAGTTGCCTGCGCTACAGCTGGCCACTCTGTGCTTAGTCTGTCCAGTTTAAGCTGCTGGCAGAATTTTTCGATGCGTTCATACTGAAGACTCATACACGAGTTTCGCACCAATAAAAAAACGCTCTATTTTTAAGTTTAATTCAGCATAATATATAAATAGATAAAACCTTATAAATTAAATGCAACTTATTGTAATTTAATAAAATTTATGTGTTTTAGTAACTTGCAGATTAATCATTACTTTTAAGCCATTTCTGGAATTTTATATGCCTGTGCGAAACTCGTGTCATATAGGCATCTCCAGAATCGATTGATAGACGGACAAAGGATGTTGTAGGCTCTCCATAGGAATCGGGCGAGTCTGATGTATCGGTAAAGGAAATGCTTGCATGACTTTCGGCAGCGGCAACAGTGCTAAGCGTTCTTGTAGCATGCGCTCCTCCGGCGATACACCCGTAGTGCCGTGTTTACGTACATTAGCTATTGAACTCAGCCAGTCTCCAATACGTGAGTTGGCGGCGGGAGCATCCAAAATAAGCCCTGCCTGACGAAATGACGCGGTTAGTGGAACAATGAAACTGTTCTTAAGATAGTGATTAAAACGTTCAACCTTACCTTTAGTCTTCGCCCTGTATGGACGGCAGACTTTCGGACTGAAAGCATATTTCTCGGCAAGCTGGATAAGCTGTGGGTTCCAGCGGTGTTTACCAGGACCATAAACATCACGCTCAATGATAATGGTCTTCGCATTATCAAATAGCAGCTGACGAGGCGTACCGCCAAAATACTGTAGGGCTGACTCAATCCCGTCGCACCAGGCTGCTGAATTTTGACAGGTGTAAAACTTAACAAAAGTGGAACGACGCCAACCTAACGTGGCAACGAATGCCAGCAAAGGGTTCTTCCCCTGTCTGATAATCGTGAAGTCAACCTGCATCTGTTCACCGGGTTCAGTCTCAAAGCGAACAACGTCTTCAATAACCGGTTTTTTCATAGGATGAAGAAAAGCGGTCAGCAAGCTATAGCTGCCTGTGTACCCTTGTTCACGGATCTCCCGTAGCAATACGCAGGCCGGTATCCAATCAGGTCTAGCCGCCTCTACGCGTTCGAGAATATATACCTTGAAGGGCTCCAACTTACCGGGTCTAGGCGCTCTCGATTTATAACGCATATTCGCCGCCGCTTCAGTGCTACGAAGATATCGCCTCACGGTTACTCTTGAACATGAAAGGCGTCGCGCAATCGCACGTATAGACATACCCTGGCGATGTAAAACAGAAATTTCCACTCTGATCTCCAATGTTATCATCGGCAGTACCTTAAAACTGCCATTTTTACTCTTGGTGGATCAGTTTTACACTAGCAAGTGGATCATTTTTACATTGGTAGCGACATCAGACCACGCTTCTCCAACTCCTGGTCTAATTCATCCAGTAGTAAGTTAGATAATAACGGTGAGAGAGGCCCGCCTTGAGGTGCTCCCTCGGTATTTGGGCTGACTACGCCCGCATCCATCATACCTACGTTCAGGAAAGTTCGGATAATCTTTAGTATGCGTTTATCCAGCACTCGCTTTGCAATTCGGCTCATCAGCACATCGTGGTTTAATCGGTCGAAAAACTTTTCTAGGTCGATATCAACTACCCATTGGTAACCGTCTTCGACATAGCTTTTCGCCCGTTTCACTGCTTGATGTGCCGACTTACCTGGACGAAATCCATAGCTGTTGTCGCTAAAGGTAGTATCCCACTGATCTTGTAGCACTTGCATAACTGCCTGCTGGATGAATCTGTCCAAGACGGTTGGAATACCCAATTGTCGGGTTCCTCCTCCTCGCTCCTCCTCGTTTTGGGATATTCACCTTGCGCACAGGCTGAGGTTGGTATGTGCCTTCCAGTAGTTTGCTCCGTAGCTCAGGCCAGTGACGCTTCAGATGTGCCAGTAATTGTTTTACGCTCATTCCGTCAACACCTGGTGCACCTTTATTGGCCTTCACTTTCTTTAGCGCATGCTTCAGGTTTTCTGGTCTAAGAATTAGATCCATTAGATCGTTCTCTAACGACGGGGTTTTTCTGACCGGATGTGTCTGCGTGATTTCAGCTCCTGGCGGTTGTAATTTTCGGGCTTCACCCTGTTTACACTCGTTGGGATCGGTTTGCTTTTTCTGCTGCATGACCATTCAGACACGAGTTTCGCAATCTCCAAAAAAGAAGTATAAATTTAAAACCAAGAAAAAATCAGGGTGTTCATATTTTGTCCGGTTATCCATGTATTAAAGATATCTATAAAACATTCTTACAAGTAAGCAGTTTAAGATACTCTGGTTTGGCGTTATCAGAAGTAAGCCCATCGCCTTTATCTCATGACACTCACGAGTTTCGCGCCGACAAATAAACAAGTTATTTTTAAGCTCAATTCGATATAATATATAATTCGAAAAAATTGCCAATTAAAACATAAGATATTGAAATTAAAATATATTTTATGTTATCGCGCATCTTGTGGATAAAACATTATTTTAGCTATTTTTAGAGCTTTATATGTCCGTGCGAAACTCGTGGACACTGTTAGCCGATGGCTAAAAAGTAGATGTTTTCGACCTAAAGACCTATGGCGATTAGTTGAACCTTCTATAGACAAAAAAAGCCCTTGCGTACTAGGGGCTGTCGTCACAAGATTTCAGCCCAGATAGCAATAAATCGAATCTGGATGCTTGCCAGAAAGGAGGACGCTCTTTTGGCAAATCGAGTCGCAATCCCTCTCCACTGCTTAATTTTCGCAAAGACATTCTCAACAACATGGCGGTTTTTATAGAGAGCACTATCAAACTTTCGATAATGCTTTCTATGTTTTCGTGGTGGAATGACAGGCTGCATCCCTTGTTCTTCGGCTTGTTTAATGATTGAATCGCTATCATAGCCCCGGTCGGCCAGTAAATAATCTGCGGTTAACTCCTTGAGCAAGTCTGGAGCGACTGTACAGTCAGCAACAGTGCCAGACGTTAAAGTTGCTCTGAGTGGCATACCGTGTGCGTCTACGGCCAGGTGTAGCGTACTGTTGAGCCCCCTTTTGTAAGGCCCATTTCATCATTCCCACCTACAGCTCCAGTGCCATGAAGGTGGACTTTTATATGAGTTGCATCAATCATCAACCATTCCATATCTGCTTCGCAGGTAAGATTTTCAAGAATCGATGCCCATACACCTTTATTTTTCCAACGGCAAAAGCGACGATGGGTATTTTTCCAACAACCGTAATCAGGAGGCAGATCTCTCCATGGAGAGCCTGTTCTTAAGATCCAGAATACTGCATTAATAAACAATCGGTTATCCTTTGCGACGCCGCCCCATTTGCCTTTTCTACCAGGAAGTAAGGACTCGATTCTTTCCCAGGAGCGATCAGAAATGTCGTGTCGACGATGTGCTAATAAAGCTAATTTTTTCATTTTAAAATAATATCATAGCCTTACATCTTGTGACGACAGCCCCTAACAAGCAATGACAAGTCGTCGCCGGAGGCGACCATCTTGATGTATAAGAAATTAATACCCAAAACGGTTAAATATCAATCAATTTGGATATTTTTAAGATTGAAATGGAAATATGTACTAAACCAAACGTCATAAATCGATTTTAAGCTACACCGTAAGGCTCTCTACGGCATTTTCGTGATATAGGTAACCCCAATGGTAGCACTTTTTAATTTGATAGGCTTAAAATCGATTACAGGCGATTATAATGTGAATGGAATATATTGAAACTGAAGGACAGCGACAAGTCGTCGCCAGAGGCGACCATCTTGACCAGCATCCTGAATTAAAAAAGGATTTTGACCTGCTGACATCAATAAAATCCGTCGGTTTTCAGTTAGGTATGAATATGCTGGTAATCCTACGGAGTCATCGTTTCGACACAGCGGAGCAGGTTGCAGCGTTTCTGGGCGTGGTTCCTGTTGAAAAATACTCCGGCACATCGGTCAGAGGAAAACCGAAGCTGTCTAAAATCGGACCGCCAGAAATGCGGGCGAAACTATATCTGTCTGCGTTGTGTGGTCTAAGATTTAACCCGACGATGAAAACGATGTATGAGCGGTTGTGCCAGCGTGGCAAGGCTAAAATGTGCGCCATTGGTGCTCTGATGAGGAAACTTGTTCACTGGTGCTATGGCGTTTTGCATACGCAGAAACCGTTTGATGCTGAATATCAGTCTTCCGATACGCGTAGCGCATGTAAGGCGGCATGATGTTGTTTTATATGGTTCTATAGTCAAACCGGCGACGCCAGGCGTAAGCCGGTGAAGGACTGTCAGAGAGCGGTATACCCCATCAGCCCTGAACAGCCATGCGTGCTTATAGCTATGATGGTGTTGATATAAGCCCTTTTAACCCCGTTAGCGCGGCGTAGTCGCGATGTATCGGGGACTTAGTGCTGTCAGCAAGCTGACAGGGCTTAGAGGGCTGTATTCCTGAAATTAAAGCGAGTTTTTTTCTTGACTTTACACGGTAGCTGCTGACACTTATTCGTTTGCCACAGGCCTACTTTATTTATAATTTACGCGAAGATATTATGGCCTACGTTCGTAAAGGCGATAAGGTATCGATACGTGTTCCTGCTTTACAGGACAAAATTATTGTAGCGGAAATACGCTATATTGCACCAATGGGAGACTATGCCACGAGTTTCGCGCCGACAAATAAACAAGTTATTTTTAAGCTCAATTTGATATAATATATACACGAGTTTCGCAATCTCCAAAAAAGAAGTATAAATTTAAAACTAAGAAAAAATCAGGGTGTTCATATTTTGTCCTGTTATCCATGTATTAAAGATATCTATAAAACATTCTTACAAGTAAGCAGTTTAAGATACTCTGGTTTGGCGTTATCAGAAGTAAGCCCATCGCCTTTATCTCATGAGACTGTTAGCCGATGGCTAAAAAGTAGATGTTTTCGACCTAGGGGCTGTCGTCACAAGATGTAAGGCTATGATATTATTTTAAAATGAAAAAATTAGCTTTATTAGCACATCGTCGACACGACATTTCTGATCGCTCCTGGGAAAGAATCGAGTCCTTACTTCCTGGTAGAAAAGGCAAATGGGGCGGCGTCGCAAAGGATAACCGATTGTTTATTAATGCAGTATTCTGGATCTTAAGAACAGGCTCTCCATGGAGAGATCTGCCTCCTGATTACGGTTGTTGGAAAAATACCCATCGTCGCTTTTGCCGTTGGAAAAATAAAGGTGTATGGGCATCGATTCTTGAAAATCTTACCTGCGAAGCAGATATGGAATGGTTGATGATTGATGCAACTCATATAAAAGTCCACCTTCATGGCACTGGAGCTGTAGGTGGGAATGATGAAATGGGCCTTACAAAAGGGGGCTCAACAGCAAGCTACACCTGGCCGTAGACGCACACGGTATGCCACTCAGAGCAACTTTAACGTCTGGCACTGTTGCTGACTGTACAGTCGCTCCAGACTTGCTCAAGGAGTTAACCGCAGATTATTTACTGGCCGACCGGGGCTATGATAGCGATTCAATCATTAAACAAGCCGAAGAACAAGGGATGCAGCCTGTCATTCCACCACGAAAACATAGAAAGCATTATCGAAAGTTTGATAGTGCTCTCTATAAAAACCGCCATGTTGTTGAGAATGTCTTTGCGAAAATTAAGCAGTGGAGAGGGATTGCGACTCGATTTGCCAAAAGAGCGTCCTCCTTTCTGGCAAGCATCCAGATTCGATTTATTGCTATCTGGGCTGAAATCTTGTGACGACAGCCCCTAATTGCCGATGATACATTGATTGCCAAAACACGTAGTAAAAAAATAGAGATGGTCCATTATCAATATTCAGGTAATGAACATGATGTTATTGCTGGCATAGGTTTAGTTAATTTGCTTTGGCATGATCTGACGAAGGTTGAATCAATTCCTATTGATTATCGTATTTATGATAAAGATTCTGATGGAAAAACAAAAAACACGCACTTTTCCGAAATGCTCGCTCTTGCTAAAAAAAGAGGGATCATGCCAGAAGCGGTAGTGATGGATGCTTGGTATCCTAGCCTGGATAACCTGAAATCAATTCGCTCTCATGGTTGGATCTGGGTAACCACGCTGAGGAAAAATAGGATTGTTAATCATAACAAACAACTGAACAAGTTAGACATCTCAGAAGAAGGAACGTCAATACACTTGCGAGGATATGGTTGGGTGACCGTTTTCAAATTTACAGCCAAAAACGGCCGTATTGATTACATAGTAACAAACAAAGAGAATCCCACCCGTCAATACGTCACATCTATCATGGATGCCCGTTGGTCTGTTGAAGTTTATCATCGAGAAGTTAAACAAAACTGTGGTATTGAACGCTGTCAGGCTCGCACGAGCCGAGCGCAAAGAAATCATATTTTTCTCGCTATTTCTGCGTGGTTTGAACAACATAAACGTCGTATATCTGAAAAAATAACCCTTTATCAATAAAATTGGGACGTAATCAAAAATGCTATTGCTGAGCACATTCGTGTTTTATTGGCGTACCCAAATTAGTTTTGTGCGAAACTCGTGTTGGAGAAAAATAGCCCAACGATTTTCGTCCCCGAGTATTAAGTATGTGCTCGATTTCTGCAATCTCATTGTCCGTGACTTGGTTGAAGTCCGTTCCTTTTGGGTAAAAACGGCGGATAAGTCCGTTACTGTGTTCATTTAAACCACGCTCCCATGAGTGATAAGGCCTGGCAAAGAAGACATCAGCACCGGTGATTTCAGTTATCTGTTTATGCATGGAGAACTCAGAACCGTTATCAGCCGTCAGGGTTTTAAAATGACAGAAAGTATTTGCCATGATATCACGGAAGGCTTCTACAACAGTCTCAGCGCGTTTATTCGGCAACCTGCGGATAATATAACCTGTCTGCTAGCTTTATCCGCCAAAGTTAATAAGAATGACTTCTGATCCTTACCAAATACAGTATCAATTTCAAAATGACCGGGTTGTTGCTTGAGATCAGGCTCAGCTGGTCTCTCTTCAATACCCACTCTATCAGGAATAGCGCTACGCTTGGGTTCTCCCTTGCCATAGCGATAATATTTGCCTCGATGAGGAAGCTGGAGATAGAGATTTCCTCCTGCCAGTCGGTCTCTCTTGATATAGCGATAGAGCGTATTTTTACTGACAGAAACCCCATGTTTCAAACGCAGCCTTCCACTGATAACGGCAGGCGAAGTATGTAAAGCAAGCTCTTTACGGATAAAAGCCTGCGTTTCTGTGGTTTGCTGATTAAACGCATTCCGCGGAGATGTGTTCATACGTCTGGCTTTCACTAAGGTATCAGCCCTTCTGCAAGAATAAAGTCCAGTGAAAGCAGGATCCGTATTACGCTTGAGTTCCCTGCTGACAGTTGAACGAGAAAGCCCCAATTCTCTAGCAATAGTGGCCTGAGTAACACCGTCAATTATTCGTTTTTCGATATATATAAAAGCGCTCATGTAAATTCAAATGTTTTCCCTTCATACAACAGTATCTCTTATGGGGTCATTACAGTAAGTTTATCTATGTATGACCAAGGATTCACTTTGTTGCATTTCGTTTGGGAATTGGGGCCCTCGGTATTTGGGCTGACTACGTCCGCATCCATCATACCTACGTTCAGGAAAGTTCGGATAATCTTCAGTATGCGTTTATCCAGCACTCGCTTTGCAATTCGGCTCATCAGCACATCGTGGTTTAATCGGTCGAAAAACTTTTCTAGGTCGATATCAACTACCCATTGGTAACCGTCTTCGACATAGCTTTTCGCCCGTTTCACTGCTTGATGTGCCGACTTACCTGGACGAAATCCATAGCTGTTGTCGCTAAAGGTAGTATCCCACTGATCTTGTAGCACTTGCATAACTGCCTGCTGGATGAATCTGTCCAAGACGGTTGGAATACCCAATTGTCGGGTTCCTCCTCCTCGTTTTGGGATATTCACCTTGCGCACAGGCTGAGGTTGGTATGTGCCTTCCAGTAGTTTGCTCCGTAGCTCAGGCCAGTGACGCTTCAGATGTGCCGGTAATTGTTTTACGCTCATTCCGTCAACACCTGGTGCACCTTTATTGGCCTTCACTTTCTTTAGCGCATGCTTCAGGTTTTCTGGTCTAAGAATTAGATCCATTAGATCGTTCTCTAACGACGGGGTTTTTCTGATTGTCGCTACCAATGTAAAAATGATCCACTTGCTAGTGTAAAACTGATCCACCAAGAGTAAAAATGGCAGTTTTAAGGTACTGCCGATGATAACATTGGAGATCAGAGTGGAAATTTCTGTTTTACATCGCCAGGGTATGTCTATACGTGCGATTGCGCGACGCCTTTCATGTTCAAGAGTAACCGTGAGGCGATATCTTCGTAGCAGTGAAGCGGCGGCGAATATGCGTTATAAATCGAGAGCGCCTAGACCCGGTAAGTTGGAGCCCTTCAAGGTATATATTCTCGAACGCCTAGAGGCGGCTAGACCTGATTGGATACCGGCCTGCGTATTGCTACGGGAGATCCGTGAACAAGGGTACACAGGCAGCTATAGCTTGCTGACCGCTTTTCTTCATCCTCACGAGTTTCGCGCCGACAAATAAACAAGTTATTTTTAAGCTCAATTCGATATAATATATAATTCAAAAAAATTGCCAATTAAAATATAAGATATTGAAATTAAAATATATTTTATGTTATCACACATCTTGTGGATAAAACATTATTTTAGCTATTTTTAGAGCTTTATATGTCCGTGCGAAACTCGTGATCCTATGAAAAAACCGGTTATTGAAGACGTTGTTCGCTTTGAGACTGAACCCGGTGAACAGATGCAGGTTGACTTCACGATTATCAGACAGGGGAAGAACCCTTTGCTGGCATTCGTTGCCACGTTAGGTTGGAGTCGTTCCACTTTTGTTAAGTTTTACACCTGTCAAAATTCAGCAGCCTGGTGCGACGGGATTGAGTCAGCCCTACAGTATTTTGGCGGTACGCCTCGTCAGCTGCTATTTGATAATGCGAAGACCATTATCATTGAGCGTGATGTTTATGGTCCTGGTAAACACCGCTGGAACCCACAGCTTATCCAGCTTGCCGAGAAATATGCTTTCAGTCCGAAAGTCTGCCGTCCATACAGGGCGAAGACTAAAGGTAAGGTTGAACGTTTTAATCACTATCTTAAGAACAGTTTCATTGTTCCACTAACCGCGTCATTTCGTCAGGCAGGGCTTATTTTGGATGCTGCCGCCGCCAACTCACGTATTGGAGACTGGCTGAGTTCAATAGCTAATGTACGTAAACACGGCACTACGGGTGTATCGCCGGAGGAGCGCATGCTACAAGAACGCTTAGCACTGTTGCCGCTGCCGAAAGTCATGCAAGCATTTCCTTTACCGATACATCAGACTCGCCCGATTCCTATGGAGAGCCTACAACATCCTTTGTCCGTCTATCAATCGATTCTGGAGATGCCTATATGAGTCTTCAGTATGAACGCATCGAAAAATTCTGCCAGCAGCTTAAACTGGACAGACTAAGCACAGAGTGGCCAGCTGTAGCGCAGGCAACTATCGACAAGAACGGTACACACGCTGACTTTCTAGAGTCTATTTTACGACTTCAGTATGAAGGACTTACTGAACGTCGGCGTCAAACGAAACGATACTCCGTTTATCTGGGCTGCCAGTGATAAAGACGTTGGAGCAGTTTGATTACAAATATGCCAGCGGTGTTCCCCGTAACCAAATACAGGAACTGGCTGGACTGGCTTTCATTGAGCGCCAGGAGAATATCGTGTTGCTAGGTCCGTCTGGTGTCGGGAAGACGCACCTGGCTACTGCCATAAGCTATAGGGCTGCGATGCATGGATTAAGCATCCGTTTTCTAACTGCGGCGGATATGATGTTGCAGCTGCTTACCTCTCATCGACAAGGTGACCTTAAGGGATATCTTACTCGCGTTATCAGTAAACCTAGACTATTGATTATCGATGAAGTTGGCTATTTACCTTTTGGCAAAGAAGAAGCAAATCTGTTCTTCCAGGTGGTGGCAAAGCGATATGAAGCGGGTAGTGTGCTCTTAACCAGTAATCTGTCTTTTCCTCAGTGGTCAAGTACATTTGGTGATGATGAGACGCTAACAGCCGCTATGCTGGATCGATTGCTGCACCATGCACATATCGTACAGATTAGTGGACAAAGTTATCGGTTAAAAGACAAGCTAAAAAGCGGTCAGCTACATAAAAAATTGAAAGCGGAACTGAGCGAGTAAATTAAAGGGAGTGGATCAGTTTTACTTTAGCAAAGTGGATCAGAATTCAATTGGCATTGACACTTATTAAGAAGTATAGCCACAGAATAGAGCAGGAAATCACGAGTTTCGCACCAATAAAAAAACGCTCTATTTTTAAGTTTAATTCAGCATAATATGTAAATAGATAAAACCTTATAAGTTAAATGCAACTTATTGTAATTTAATAGAATTTATGTGTTTTAGTAACTTGCAGATTAATCATTACTTTTAAGCCATTTCTGGAATTTTATATGCCTGTGCGAAACTCGTGGAAATAAGAAAATCTCCTGCGACAAATGAGCATTAGCATATTTCAAGGATTCACTTTGTTGCATTTCGTTTGGGAATTGGGGTTATGCGCTGCGGGCTTCGGTGCGCCGCACATCCGGCAACGACTTTATTGGGTGGCCGACACCCACTGCGCGAGACTGGAAGGATGGCAGGAAATGCAATGTACCGATCAAATCCAAGCTAGGGCGAGTGGTTTGGTTGGCCGGCTGGCCGACGCCCCAGGCGACAGACAGCAACGCCGGGGTGAGAGCGCCAAGATTGAAAAAGGACTGAAACCGCAATCGAATGTTGGAAGGGAGCTACCGCCAGGATTTGAAAGACATTCCTTACCTGATCAACAGTGCGCCCCCGTATCTGGAATTGCAGGAACCAACAGCTTGCCGACTAACGGCTTCTGGCGAGAGGCTGATTGGCTCTGCTGCCGCGATGGAAAGTGGCGGCCAGTTGAACCCGGCACACGCCCGCTGGCTGATGGGATTACCAACAGAGTGGGACGACTGCGCGCCTACGGTAACACCCTCAATGCGCCACAGGCCCAGAGCTTCATACCTGCCTGTATGTGCGCCCTCACCCTAGGCACCACTAAAAGTAACAAAAGCATTTGTTATATTACACGAGTTTCGCGCCGACAAATAAACAAGTTATTTTTAAGCTCAATTCGATATAATATATAATTCGAAAAAATTGCCAATTAAAACATAAGATATTGAAATTAAAATATATTTTATGTTATCGCACATCTTGTGGATAAAACATTTTTTTAGCTATTTTTAGAGCTTTATATGTCCGTGCGAAACTCGTGTATTAATTTCGCTACCACCTCCCGTCTTTCCGGTTGTACCTGAAACCGTATGTGAATGCGGGCCGATTGTTACAGTGTGCACGTGATCTCCACTAGAAGAAGTTGTTGCATTAACTTTTGTACCGGATGCCGCACTCCAAGCGCGGCCTGATGCGCCTATAGTTTCATTGTTGTTTGTATAGTTATGTATGTGGTCCCCCGTTGTATTCGTTTTTTTAGGGGCTGTCGTCACAAGATGTAAGGCTATGATATTATTTTAAAATGAAAAAATTAGCTTTATTAGCACATCGTCGACACGACATTTCTGATCGCTCCTGGGAAAGAATCGAGTCCTTACTTCCTGGTAGAAAAGGCAAATGGGGCGGCGTCGCAAAGGATAACCGATTGTTTATTAATGCAGTATTCTGGATCTTAAGAACAGGCTCTCCATGGAGAGAGCTGCCTCCTGATTACGGTTGTTGGAAAAATACCCACCGTCGCTTTTGCCGTTGGAAAAATAAAGGTGTATGGGCATCGATTCTTGAAAATCTTACCTGCGAAGCAGATATGGAATGGTTGATGATTGATGCAACTCATATAAAAGTCCACCTTCATGGCACTGGAGCTGTAGGTGGGAATGATGAAATGGGCCTTACAAAAGGGGGCTCAACAGCACGCTACACCTGGCCGTAGACGCACACGGTATGCCACTCAGAGCAACTTTAACGTCTGGCACTGTTGCTGACTGTACAGTCGCTCCAGACTTGCTCAAGGAGTTAACCGCAGATTATTTACTGGCCGACCGGGGCTATGATAGCGATTCAATCATTAAACAAGCCGAAGAACAGGGGATGCAGCCTGTCATTCCACCACGAAAACATAGAAAGCATTATCGAAAGTTTGATAGTGCTCTCTATAAAAACCGCCATGTTGTTGAGAATGTCTTTGCGAAAATTAAGCAGTGGAGAGGGATTGCGACTCGATTTGCCAAAAGAGCGTCCTCCTTTCTGGCAAGGATCCAGATTCGATTTATTGCTATCTGGGCTGAAATCTTGTGACGACAGCCCCTAAGTATGTGCTCGATTTCTGCAATCTCATTATCCGTGACTTGGTTGAAGTCCGTTCCTTTTGGGTAAAAACGGCGGATAAGTCCATTACTGTGTTCATTTAAACCACGCTCCCATGAGTGATAAGGCCTGGCAAAGAAGACATCAGCACCGGTGATCTCAGTTATCTGTTTATGCATGGAGAACTCAGAACCGTTATCAGCCGTCAGGGTTTTAAAATGACAGAAAGTATTTGCCATGATATCACGGAAGGCTTCTACAACAGTCTCAGCGCGTTTATTCGGCAACCTGCGGATAATAACCTGTCTGGTAGCTTTATCCGCCAAAGTTAATAAGAATGACTTCTGATCCTTACCAAATACAGTATCAATTTCAAAATGACCGGGTTGTTGCTTGAGATCAGCCTCAGCTGGTCTATCTTCAATACCCACTCTATCAGGAATAGCGCTACGCTTGGGTTCTCCCTTGCCATAGCGATAATATTTGCCTCGATGAGGAAGCTGGAGATAGAGATTTCCTCCTGCCAGTCGGTCTCTCTTGATATAGCGATAGAGCGTATTTTTACTGACAGAAACCCCATGTTTCAAACGCAGCCTTCCACTGATAACGGCAGGCGAAGTATGTAAAGCAAGCTCTTTACGGATAAAAGCCTGCGTTTCTGTGGTTTGCTGATTAAACGCATTCCGCGGAGATGTGTTCATACGTCTGGCTTTCGCTAAGGTATCAGCCCTTCTGCAAGAATAAAGTCCATGGAAAGCAGGATCCGTATTACGCTTGAGTTCCCTGCTGACAGTTGAACGAGAAAGCCCCAATTCTCTAGTGTCAATGCCAATTGAATTCTGATCCACTTTGCTAAAGTAAAACTGATCCACTCCCTTTAATTTACTCGCTCAGTTCCGCTTTCAATTTTTTATGTAGCTGACCGCTTTTTAGCTTGTCTTTTAACCGATAACTTTGTCCACTAATCTGTACGATATGTGCATGGTGCAGCAATCGATCCAGCATAGCGGCTGTTAGCGTCTCATCATCACCAAATGTACTTGACCACTGAGCAAAAAACAGATTACTGGTTAAGAGCACACTACCCGCTTCATATCGCTTTGCCACCACCTGGAAGAACAGATTTGCTTCTTCTTTGCCAAAAGGTAAATAGCCAACTTCATCGATAATCAATAGTCTAGGTTTACTGATAACGCGAGTAAGATATCCCTTAAGGTCACCTTGTCGATGAGAGGTAAGCAGCTGCAACATCATATCCGCCGCAGTTAGAAAACGGATGCTTAATCCATGCATCGCAGCCCTATAGCTTATGGCAGTAGCCAGGTGCGTCTTCCCGACACCAGACGGACCTAGCAACACGATATTCTCCTGGCGCTCAATGAAAGCCAGTCCAGCCAGTTCCTGTATTTGGTTACGGGGAACACCGCTGGCATATTTGTAATCAAACTGCTCCAACGTCTTTATCACTGGCAGCCCAGATAAACGGAGTATCGTTTGACGCCGACGTTCAGTAAGTCCTTCATACTGAAGTCGTAAAATAGACTCTAGAAAGTCAGCGTGTGTACCGTTCTTGTCGATAGTTGCCTGCGCTACAGCTGGCCACTCTGTGCTTAGTCTGTCCAGTTTAAGCTGCTGGCAGAATTTTTCGATGCGTTCATACTGAAGACTCATATAGGCATCTCCAGAATCGATTGATAGACGGACAAAGGATGTTGTAGGCTCTCCATAGGAATCGGGCGAGTCTGATGTATCGGTAAAGGAAATGCTTGCATGACTTTCGGCAGCGGCAACAGTGCTAAGCGTTCTTGTAGCATACGCTCCTCCGGCGATACACCCGTAGTGCTGTGTTTACGTACATTAGCTATTGAACTCAGCCAGTCTCCAATACGTGAGTTGGCGGCGGCAGCATCCAAAATAAGCCCTGCCTGACGAAATGACGCGGTTAGTGGAACAATGAAACTGTTCTTAAGATAGTGATTAAAACGTTCAACCTTACCTTTACACGAGTTTCGCGCCGACAAATAAACAAGTTATTTTTAAGCTCAATTCGATATAATATATAATTCGAAAAAATTGCCAATTAAAATATAAGGTATTGAAATTAAAATATATTTTATGTTATCGCGCCTCTTGTGGATAAAACATTATTTTAGCTATTTTTAGAGCTTTATATGTCCGTGCGAAACTCGTGCTTTAGTCTTCGCCCTGTATGGACGGCAGACTTTCGGACTGAAAGCATATTTCTCGGCAAGCTGGATAAGCTGTGGGTTCCAGCGGTGTTTACCAGGACCATAAACATCACGCGCAATGATAATGGTCTTCGCATTATCAAATAGCAGCTGACGAGGCGTACCGCCAAAATACTGTAGGGCTGACTCAATCCCGTCGCACCAGGCTGCTGAATTTTGACAGGTGTAAAACTTAACAAAAGTGGAACGACTCCAACCTAACGTGGCAACGAATGCCAGCAAAGGGTTCTTCCCCTGTCTGATAATCGTGAAGTCAACCTGCATCTGTTCACCGGGTTCAGTCTCAAAGCGAACAACGTCTTCAATAACCGGTTTTTTCATAGGATGAAGAAAAGCGGTCAGCAAGCTATAGCTGCCTGTGTACCCTTGTTCACGGATCTCCCGTAGCAATACGCAGGCCGCTATCCAATCAGGTCTAGCCGCCTCTACGCGTTCGAGAATATATACCTTGAAGGGCTCCAACTTACCGGGTCTAGGCGCTCTCGATTTATAACGCATATTCGCCGCCGCTTCAGTGCTACGAAGATATCGCCTCACGGTTACTCTTGAACATGAAAGGCGTCGCGCAATCGCACGTATAGACATACCCTGGCGATGTAAAACAGAAATTTCCACTCTGATCTCCAATGTTATCATCGGCAGTACCTTAAAACTGCCATTTTTACTCTTGGTGGATCAGTTTTACACTAGCAAGTGGATCATTTTTACATTGGTAGCGACAGATATCGCGCCATGTATTGTTTTTAGTCACCCCGCCGGCGGTGGTTGAAAGATGAATATGCGGATGCCATTTTTGGTCACGTCCCCAGGTGTGTATGGCAGTGAAAATGCCGGGGGTAATATTGATATCGCGGCAGATTGTTAATATTACATCAGCAGCTAATCGATTCATTTCACCGAGAAGCCAACGGTTGGCGCGAATAACAGGCCAATATTCACAAGGGATGGTAAAAGTGATGTGTTGCCAAGGGACTTCGGGTAACCAGGCCAGCGTATTGTTAATCCATTGCAGGCAAGCTTTTACGCCACAATAAGGGCAGCTTCGGCTTTTTCAGGTAAATTTAACCCGCTTCTCATGATTACATTCAGGGTCAGGGCATCGCCAAATTGACCAGCCCATAAGTGAAGTGCCACAAGCCATAATCTTTACCATGGTTTCGATCACAACAGGGCGAACACTGTCAGAGGGTTGACGGTTAAGCCAATTGAGCCAGCGTTGACCAAATTGGAAAACATGACTAAAACGTGGTGACATAAATGGCACTGAAAGATTGAGAAAATAGGTTCGGGGTTATACCAGTACTAACAAGCAATGACAAGTCGTCGCCGGAGGCGACCATCTTGAGGGGTAATCGCTGCCTGTATCTTAATCGTTTGAGGCTGCGATGCCTGAATGGCCTGTTGGTGTGCATCCTGGGTGGCTCCGGCTATTTTGTTAAAAATATCAACCGCCTGCGCATAGTGGGTAAACTGTGCCCGTGCAGCATCACGCTCAGCACTCATCGATTGATTCGCCAGTTTTAGGCCGACGTTCTCGACATATTGAAACCTAACCAAGATAGAGAGTGCAGTGATTGTAATAAGTAATCCAGCCGTGAGAAGGAGTTTCCAATTTATCATAAAGGACACATCACACTATTTGCTCCATCAGGACCCAAACGGTAAAAAAGCGCCAGTGAAGGAAAGGAAAAAATTTTATTCAACATCAGCAATAAGTGTTCATTTTATGCTGACTGAAATAGGGTTTTTTCCGCTTGCCGAGGTTTAATTAAACCTGGCAGAGATATTTTTTTGCCATTTACCTTAGGGGCTGTCGTCACAAGATGTAAGGCTATGATATTATTTTAAAATGAAAAAATTAGCTTTATTAGCACATCGTCGACACGACATTTCTGATCGCTCCTGGGAAAGAATCGAGTCCTTACTTCCTGGTAGAAAAGGCAAATGGGGCGGCGTCGCAAAGGATAACCGATTGTTTATTAATGCAGTATTCTGGATCTTAAGAACAGGCTCTCCATGGAGAGATCTGCCTCCTGATTACGGTTGTTGGAAAAATACCCATCGTCGCTTTTGCCGTTGGAAAAATAAAGGTGTATGGGCATCGATTCTTGAAAATCTTACCTGCGAAGCAGATATGGAATGGTTGATGATTGATGCAACTCATATAAAAGTCCACCTTCATGGCACTGGAGCTGTAGGTGGAAATGATGAAATGGGCCTTACAAAAGGGGGCTCAACAGCAAGCTACACCTGGCCGTAGACGCACACGGTATGCCACTCAGAGCAACTTTAACGTCTGGCACTGTTGCTGACTGTACAGTCGCTCCAGACTTGCTCAAGGAGTTAACCGCAGATTATTTACTGGCCGACCGGGGCTATGATAGCGATTCAATCATTAAACAAGCCGAAGAACAAGGGATGCAGCCTGTCATTCCACCACGAAAACATAGAAAGCATTATCGAAAGTTTGATAGTGCTCTCTATAAAAACCGCCATGTTGTTGAGAATGTCTTTGCGAAAATTAAGCAGTGGAGAGGGATTGCGACTCGATTTGCCAAAAGAGCGTCCTCCTTTCTGGCAAGCATCCAGATTCGATTTATTGCTATCTGGGCTGAAATCTTGTGACGACAGCCCCTAAAAATAGCTAAAATAATGTTTTATCCACAAGATGTGCGATAACATAAAATATATTTTAATTTCAATATCTTATATTTTAATTGGCAATTTTTTCGAATTATATATTATATAGAATTGAGCTTAAAAATAACTTGTTTATTTGTCGGCGCGAAACTCGTGTATGTGTTGAAAAAACGCCTAGGCATACCTGTAAGTTATGGTGGCTCAGGCGGGGCATCCATCCTTTTGGGTGGCCGGTATCAGTAAGGCCGGTTTGTGACCCCCGTCTGGGCTACCACCTCATGAGCGTCACAATTCTGGTGGTGGCAAAAACCAGCTACTTACTGAGGTTGCTATTATGGCTACTAACCCACTTAAAACTCGCCCTAAAAATCTGCATCCGATTTTTTGCCAGCGAGTCTGTCACACCAGACCCGCCATACTCGCTAAATTTGCTCGTATTTCACGTCATTTGACGCCGCGTCAACGTGCATCCCTTCTGAAAATAGGGGGTATTGCATGAACAGCACAATCAAGCAATTTTGCCAAAGTCTCACGATCCCCTGCGGCTTTACTGACGCTGAATCAGAGGTTTATACCAACGTCGCGATGACGGATATTCTGGGGATGACGGTAGAATCATCTCAAGTATTAGATGTTTTTCATGCACGTGAAGAGGTCATGCGTAATAAAAGATTGCCGTTATCGCTGCTGAGTACGTTACCTGGTGGTTACAAAAAACCGCCCCAACCGTGGCGATTTGATTTCTTTCCGCGCTTCGCTGAAAAGAACGTTTATGAACGCATCGAAAAATGCTGCCAGCAGCTTAAACTGGACAGACTAAGCACAGAGTGGCCAGCTGTAGCGCAGGCAACTATCGACAAGAACGGTACACACGCTGACTTTCTAGAGTCTATTTTACGACTTCAGTATGAAGGACTTACTGAACGTCGGCGTCAAACGATACTCCGTTTATCTGGGCTGCCAGTGATAAAGACGTTGGAGCAGTTTGATTACAAATATGCCAGCGGTGTTCCCCGTAACCAAATACAGGAACTGGCTGGACTGGCTTTCATTGAGCGCCAGGAGAATATCGTGTTGCTAGGTCCGTCTGGTGTCGGGAAGACGCACCTGGCTACTGCCCTAAGCTATAGGGCTGCGATGCATGGATTAAGCATCCGTTTTCTAACTGCGGCGGATATGATCTTGCCGCTGCTTACCTCTCATCGACAAGGTGACCTTAAGGGATATCTTACTCGCGTTATCAGTAAACCTAGACTATTGATTATCGATGAAGTTGGCTATTTACCTTTTGGCAAAGAAGAAGCAAATCTGTTCTTCCAGGTGGTGGCAAAGCGATATGAAGCGGGTAGTGTGCTCTTAACCAGTAATCTGTCTTTTGCTCAGTGGTCAAGTACATTTGGTGATGATGAGACGCTAACAGCCGCTATGCTGGATCGATTGCTGCACCATGCACATATCGTACAGATTAGTGGACAAAGTTATCGGTTAAAAGACAAGCTAAAAAGCGGTCAGCTACATAAAAAATTGAAAGCGGAACTGAGCGAGTAAATTAAAGGGGTGGATCAGTTTTACTTTAGCAAAGTGGATCAGAATTCAATTGGCATTGACATCATATTTATTATCTGTTTCAAAATCCGGGTTTTCACGCATACTGACGTTAATCGCAAAGTTGAAGAACAGATTTAAGAAATCATCAGCAATAATCAAATCGTCGGCATTAACTCCTAAATAAATGGTCATGCTTTCTTTACGCAAGTAAATTTCTTCTACTGACGGTAAGCCCCCAGTACGGGGTAAAATAGCCAACTCCCGGCCATTGAGCGGTAAATTGGCTGTCCGGGCATCAATACCGCTCTCTTCCAGTTCGCGTTGAATGCGGGCGCGGGCCGCTTTGGCTTCCAGCATGACGGTTTCGGCCTGTATCTGCTCCAGGCGTTGCAGGGTGTACTCTTCCATCACGGGAAGTTGAGGCGGCGGTGTTTCGGCATAGGCTGCCGCACTTAATCCTGCCGCGATAAACAGGGCACATTTATGATTTTGCATATAATTTTCCTTCCATCCGGTAACTTAAGCGCCCCTGATTGAGCGTGCAGGCGTAAACCCAGATCCTCCAGTTCATCAAACAACAGGGTTGGGGGGATGGCGGTTTCCAGTGAAAAACTAAAACTGCGCCACGGCATAATCAGCTCTTTGCCGTTAGCGCTCACCTGACGGTTGTCGTCTTCCTCTGTTGTTCATGTATAAGAAATTAATACCCAAAACGGTTAAATATTAATCAATCTGGGTGTTTTTAAGATTGACACGAGTTTCGCGCCGACAAATAAACAAGTTATTTTTAAGCTCAATTCGATATAATATATAATTCGAAAAAATTGCCAATTAAAATATAAGATATTGAAATTAAAATATATTTTATGTTATCGCACATCTTGTGGATAAAACATTATTTTAGCTATTTTTAGGGGCTGTCGTCACAAGATGTAAGGCTATGATATTATTTTAAAATGAAAAAATTAGCTTTATTAGCACATCGTCGACACGACATTTCTGATCGCTCCTGGGAAAGAATCGAGTCCTTACTTCCTGGTAGAAAAGGCAAATGGGGCGGCGTCGCAAAGGATAACCGATTGTTTATTAATGCAATATTCTGGATCTTAAGAACAGGCTCTCCATGGAGAGATCTGCCTCCTGATTACGGTTGTTGGAAAAATACCCATCGTCGCTTTTGCCGTTGGAAAAATAAAGGTGTATGGGCATCGATTCTTGAAAATCTTACCTGCGAAGCAGATATGGAATGGTTGATGATGGATGCAACTCATATAAAAGTCCACCTTCATGGCACTGGAGCTGTAGGTGGGAATGATGAAATGGGCCTTACAAAAGGGGGGCTCAACAGCAAGCTACACCTGGCCGTAGACGCACACGGTATGCCACTCAGAGCAACTTTAACGTCTGGCACTGTTGCTGACTGTACAGTCGCTCCAGACTTGCTCAAGGAGTTAACCGCAGATTATTTACTGGCCGACCGGGGCTATGATAGCGATTCAATCATTAAACAAGCCGAAGAACAAGGGATGCAGCCTGTCATTCCACCACGAAAACATAGAAAGCATTATCGAAAGTTTGATAGTGCTCTCTATAAAAACCGCCATGTTGTTGAGCATGTCTTTGCGAAAATTAAGCAGTGGAGAGGGATTGCGACTCGATTTGCCAAAAGAGCGTCCTCCTTTCTGGCAAGCATCCAGATTCGATTTATTGCTATCTGGGCTGAAATCTTGTGACGACAGCCCCTAGAGCTTTATATGTCCGTGCGAAACTCGTGATTGAAATGGAAATATGTACTCAACCAATCGTCATAAATCGATTTTGAGGTACAGGTACACCATAACGCTCTATAAGGCGTTTTCTTGATTCTTGATATAAGTAACCCAATGGTAGCGCTTTTTGATTTGATGGCCTTAGAATGCGATACAGGCGGTGTTGGTGTTGATGGATTTATTGAAACTGGAAGACGGTGACAAGTCGTCGCCGGAGGCGACCATCTTGGTCATACATACACGAGTTTCGCACCAATAAAAAAACGCTCTATTTTTAGGGGCTGTCGTCACAAGATTTCAGCCCAGATAGCAATAAATCGAATCTGGATGCTTGCCAGAAAGGAGGACGCTCTTTTGGCAAATCGAGTCGCAATCCCTCTCCACTGCTTAATTTTCGCAAAGACATTCTCAACAACATGGCGGTTTTTATAGAGAGCACTATCAAACTTTCGATAATGCTTTCTATGTTTTCGTGGTGGAATGACAGGCTGCATCCCCTGTTCTTCGGCTTGTTTAATGATTGAATCGCTATCATAGCCCCGGTCGGCCAGTAAATAATCTGCGGTTAACTCCTTGAGCAAGTCTGGAGCGACTGTACAGTCAGCAACAGTGCCAGACGTTAAAGTTGCTCTGAGTGGCATACCGTGTGCGTCTACGGCCAGGTGTAGCTTGCTGTTGAGCCCCCTTTTGTAAGGCCCATCTCATCATTCCCACCTACAGCTCGAGTGCCATGAAGGTGGACTTTTATATGAGTTGCATCAATCATCAACCATTCCATATCTGCTTCGCAGGTAATATTTTTAAGAATCGATGCCCATACACCTTTATTTTTCCAACGGCAAAAGCGACGGTGGGTATTTTTCCAACAACCGTAATCAGGAGGCAGCTCTCTCCATGGAGAGCCTGTTCTTAAGATCCAGAATACTGCATTAATAAACAATCGGTTATCCTTTGCGACGCCGCCCCATTTGCCTTTTCTACCAGGAAGTAAGGACTCGATTCTTTCCCAGGAGCGATCAGAAATGTCGTGTCGACGATGTGCTAATAAAGCTAATTTTTTCATTTTAAAATAATATCATAGCCTTACATCTTGTGACGACAGCCCCTAAGCCATAATAATAAAATATGTGATTGCGATTTGACTTCTTACAGTAAAAACGCGCATATTGGTAAGCTCGTTATTGCATTTTTATAATAGTTTTCATAGATTGAAGCGTTTGATTATTTTATCTATGATGATAATCATGATGGTTAATGAAAAAAAATACAATTTATAAAAGATAGTATTGAAACAATTCCTGATTATCCAATACCAGGTGTATTGTTTCGTGATATTACAACCTTATTGGATAATACGGACGCTTATCAGGCCACAATTGATCTACTCGTTGAGCATTATAAAAATAAAGGTATTACTAAAATTGTTGGCACTGAAGCGAGAGGATTTTTATTTGGGGGGGCGCCACTTGCTTTGCGTTTAGGTGTAGGATTTGTACCAGTGCGTAAAGAAGGAAAATTACCGCGCGCCACATTACGACAAAATTATGAGCTAGAATATGGTTCCGATGCACTAGAGATCCATAAAGATAGTATTTCAGCCAAAGACAATGTTTTAGTTGTTGATGATTTACTCACTACAGGTGGAACGATTGAAGCGACAGTACGTTTGATCCGGCAGCTTGGTGGTAAAGTTAATGAAGCGGCATTTATTATCTGTTTGCCTGATTTGGGTGGTATCGAACGTTTAAAAAAGCAAGGGGTCAATTGTTTTAATTTGGTTGAATTCCCAAGGAGTTAATGCGCAAAATTTTCTAGCAAAATGTGCTGACTAGCGAACAGCGATAGGTTGGCGAATCTATATACTTAACGTCTAATAGGAATTATGAGCTACCAGGTACTTGCCCGTAAATGGCGCCCACAAACATTTACCGATGTTGTTGGGCAACAACATGTTTTGACCGCGCTGGCAAATGGTTTGCATCAGCAGCGGTTCCATCATGCCTACTTATTTTCTGGTACACGTGGAGTTGGAAAAACGACCATTGCGCGGCTGTTTGCGAAAGGGCTTAACTGTGAGCTAGGGATAAGCCAAAACCCTTGTGGTAAATGTACTAACTGCCTAGAGATAGCGGATGGGCGATTTGTTGATTTGATTGAAATTGATGCCGCTTCGCGCACTAAAGTTGAGGATACCCGCGAGCTACTAGATAATGTCCAGTATGCACCGGCACGCGGTCGATTTAAAGTGTACTTAATCGACGAAGTTCATATGCTATCTCGTCATAGCTTTAATGCTTTACTCAAGACGCTGGAAGAACCACCAGAACATGTGAAATTTCTATTAGCAACGACAGATCCACAGAAATTACCGATAACGGTTTTATCACGTTGTCTTCAATTTCATTTAAGATCACTTGATATTGACCAAATAAGCAATCAACTTGAACGTATTTTAGCGGCTGAGCAAATATCGAGTGATAAACGTGCCCGCCAATTAATCGCTAGAGCTGCCGAAGGCAGTTTACGTGATGCATTAAGTTTAACCGATCAAGCTATTGCTATGGGGCAAGGGCAAGTATCGGCAGATTCAGTTAGCCAAATGCTAGGCATATTAGATGATGAACAGCCGCTAGCGATCATTGAAGCGATTGTGCATGCTGATGGTCCAAAAATGATGGCTTTAGTAGAAGATATTGCTTTGCGAGGCGGTGACTGGGAAAGCGTATTGATTGAAATGTTATCGTTAATTCATCGTATTGCGATGATCCAGCTTTTACCTGTGGAGATGCAAGATACTGCATCACCCATAGACGAGCGTCTACGTTTACTTGCGCGCTTGATTACGCCAACGGATTTACAGCTCTATTATCAAACCTTGTTAGTCGGACGTAAAGAGCTTCCCTATGCGCCAGAAAGGCGGATGGGAGTTGAGATGACATTGTTACGTGCATTAGCATTTCATCCTAAGTCTATTAATGATATTGAAATTCCATTGGTGTCATCACCAAGTCTCTCTGAAACAA
The DNA here is from genome assembly GCA_032883995.1 of Coronaproctus castanopsis. Classification (NCBI taxonomy): domain Eukaryota; kingdom Metazoa; phylum Arthropoda; class Insecta; order Hemiptera; family Monophlebidae; genus Coronaproctus; species Coronaproctus castanopsis. The sequence goes on along the minus strand of JAOQIE010000004.1, from coordinate 2,712,806 downwards.
CTACTATAGCCAATGATATTGATAATCATGTCGATATTTCTGTTAACTTAAAAGATAAAAAAAAAATCATCAATAAAGCAACAAGCTCATCGGATGAAAAATTAATTAGTACGCCTACATTGCAATTATTGCAAGCAAAAGCATCGCTAAATAAAGCGCAAGAGAAAACGCCGTTAAAAAAGTCTGAAACAGCATCACCAAAGACAAAAACGCCACTAGCGATGTCGGCGTTAGAAAGGTTAGCTACCGTTTCGGCACAGCATCAGCTCTCTGTTTTAAATCAGCCTAAAACAGCTAATAAAAATGAAAAAAATCAAAAGGGTAAATCTTATCAATGGCGCCCGCAAAATGTTTCTGAACAAAAAGTAGAGCGAGTAACCACGCCTGGCAATATTAAACAAGCATTGGAATATGAAAGGACGCCAGAACTTGCCAATAAAATTGCGCTTGAAGCTCGAGAACGTGACCACTGGTCGGCAGAAATTTGTCAGTTAAAAATGCCAAAATTGATAGAACAACTTGCGTTAAATGCTTATAAGGAAGCGTTAAGTGAAACGGAAATTTGTTTACATTTACGCTCAACGCAACGGCATTTGAATACTGAACCGGCGCATAAAACATTAACAAAAGCCTTGAGTGAGTTATATGGTAAGCCGATAAAACTGGTTATCATTGAAGATGATAATTCAGCCGTCAAGACACCTTTGGAATGGCGGCAGGTAATTTATGAAGAGAAGCTAGCACAGGCCCGTCAATCTATTATAGTGGATAAAACGATTCAGACTTTGCGCACGCTGTTTGATGCGCAGTTAGATGAAGAAAGTATTCGGCCGGTTTAGCCGAATGCATACCTTTAAGTATAATGTTGCAATGTTAAAATCTATTTTTGTAACAGATCAGAAAGAGAGAATATTATGTTTGGTAAAGGTGGGTTGGGTAACCTGATGAAACAGGCTCAGCAAATGCAAGAAAAGATGCAAAAAGTTCAAGAAAAGATTGCTAACATGGAGGTTACCGGCGAATCGGGTGCAGGTCTTGTTAAAGTAACCATTAATGGTGCGCATAATTGTCGTCGGATTGAAATTGATCCTAGTTTAATGGCAGATGACAAAGATATGTTAGAGGATCTTATTGCTGCTGCATTTAATGATGCTGCGCGTCGTATAGAAGAAGCCCAAAAAGAAAAAATGGCCAATGTATCTAATGGCATGCAATTACCTCCAGGCTTTAAGATGCCATTTTGATGCAAACGAGCCCTCTTCTTGAATCGTTAATGGAAGCGCTACGCTGTTTACCTGGTGTAGGACCAAAATCAGCGCAACGTATGGCTTTCCATCTTCTGCAACGCAATCGTAGTGGTGGCATGCAATTAGCTCAGGCATTAACACGTGCAATGTCGGAAATTGGCGATTGTCAGGGTTGTCGAACATTTACTGAAAAAGATCACTGTTCTATTTGTACTAATCCGAGGCGTCAACAAACTGGCCAAATATGTGTAGTTGAAAGTCCGGCTGATATTTATGCAATTGAGCAAACAGGGCAATTTGCTGGGCGTTATTTTGTTTTAATGGGGCATTTGTCGCCATTAGATGGTATTGGACCCCTTGCCATAGCGATAATATTTGCCTCGATGAGGAAGCTGGAGATAGAGATTTCCTCCTGCCAGTCGGTCTCTCTTGATATAGCGATAGAGCGTATTTTTACTGACAGAAACCCCATGTTTCAAACGCAGCCTTCCACTGATAACGGCAGGCGAAGTATGTGTCGCTACCAATGTAAAAATGATCCACTTGCTAGTGTAAAACTGATCCACCAAGAGTAAAAATGGCAGTTTTAAGGTACTGCCGATGATAACATTGGAGATCAGAGTGGAAATTTCTGTTTTACATCGCCAGGGTATGTCTATACGTGCGATTGCGCGACGCCTTTCATGTTCAAGAGTAACCGTGAGGCGATATCTTCGTAGCACTGAAGCGGCGGCGAATATGCGTTATAAATCGAGAGCGCCTAGACCCGGTAAGTTGGAGCCCTTCAAGGTATATATTCTCGAACGCGTAGAGGCGGGTAGACCTGATTGGATACCGGCCTGCGTATTGCTACGGGAGATCCGTGAACAAGGGTACACAGGCAGCTATAGCTTGCTGACCGCTTTTTTTCATCCTATGAAAAAACCGGTTATTGAAGACGTTGTTCGCTTTGAGACTGAACCCGGTGAACAGATGCAGGTTGACTTCACGATTATCAGACAGGGGAAGAACCCTTTGCTGGCATTCGTTGCCACGTTAGGTTGGAGTCGTTCCACTTTTGTTAAGTTTTACACCTGTCAAAATTCAGCAGCCTAGTGCGACGGGATTGAGTCAGCCCTACAGTATTTTGGCGGTACGCCTCGTCAGCTGCTATTTGATAATGCGAAGACCATTATCATTGAGCGTGATGTTTATGGTCCTGGTAAACACCGCTGGAACCCACAGCTTATCCAGCTTGCCGAGAAATATGCTTTCAGTCCGAAAGTCTGCCGTCCATACAGGGCGAAGACTAAAGGTAAGGTTGAACGTTTTAATCACTATCTTAAGAACAGTTTCATTGTTCCACTAACCGCGTCATTTCGTCAGGCAGGGCTTATTTTGGATGCTGCCGCCGCCAACTCACGTATTGGAGACTGGCTGAGTTCAATAGCTAATGTACGTAAACACGGCACTACGGGTGTATCGCCGGAGGAGCGCATGCTACAAGAACGCTTAGCACTGTTGCCGCTGCCGAAAGTCATGCAAGCATTTCCTTTACCGATACATCAGACTCGCCCGATTCCTATAGAGAGCCCACAACATCCTTTGTCCGTCTATCAATCGATTCTGGAGATGCCTATATGAGTCTTCAGTATGAACGCATCGAAAAATTCTGCCAGCAGCTTAAACTGGACAGACTAAGCACAGAGTGGCCAGCTGTAGCGCAGGCAACTATCGACAATAACGGTACACACGCTGACTGTCTAGAGTCTATTTTACGACTTCAGTATGAAGGACTTACTGAACGTCGGCGTCAAACGATACTCCGTTTATCTGGGCTGCCAGTGATAAAGACGTTGGAGCAGTTTGATTACAAATATGCCAGCGGTGTTCCCCGTAACCAAATACAGGAACTGGCTGGACTGGCTTTCATTGAGCGCCAGGAGAATATCGTGTTGCTAGGTCCGTCTGGTGTCGGGAAGATGCACCTGGCTACTGCCATAAGCTATAGGGCTGCGATGCATGGATTAAGCATCCGTTTTCTAACTGCGGCGGATATGATGTTGCCGCTGCTTACCTCTCATCGACAAGGTGACCTTAAGGGATATCTTACTCGCGTTATCAGTAAACCTAGACTATTGATTATCGATGAAGTTGGCTATTTACCTTTTGGCAAATGAAGAAGCAAATCTGTTCTTCCAGGTGGTGGCAAAGCGATATGAAGCGGGTAGTGTGCTCTTAACCAGTAATCTGTCTTTTGCTCAGTGGTCAAGTACATTTGGTGATGATGAGACGCTAACAGCCGCTATGCTGGATCGATTGCTGCACCATGCACATATCGTACAGATTAGTGGACAAAGTTATCGGTTAAAAGACAAGCTAAAAAGCGGTCAGCTACATAAAAAATTGAAAGCGGAACTGAGCGAGTAAATTAAAGGGAGTGGATCAGTTTTACTTTAGCAAAGTGGATCAGAATTCAATTGGCATTGACAGTATGTAAAGCAAGCTCTTTACGGATAAAAGCCTGCGTTTCTGTGGTTTGCTGATTAAACGCATTCCGCGGAGATGTGTTCATACGTCTGGCTTTCGCTAAGGTATCAGCCCTTCTGCAAGAATAAAGTCCATTGAAAGCAGGATCCGTATTACGCTTGAGTTCCCTGCTGACAGTTGAACGAGAAAGCCCCAATTCTCTAGCAATAGTGGCCTGAGTAACACCGTCAATTATTCGTTTTTCGACATAAAAGCGCTCATGTAAATTCAAATATTTTCCCTTCATACAACAGTATCTCTTATGGGGTCATTACAGTAAGTTTATCTATGTATGACCAAGGATTCACTTTGTTGCATTTCGTTTGGGAATTGGGGAATAGCGAGCTATCATTTTTGCATCCCCTTTAGCTGTTTTATTCCGACTCAGTTCACTTTCACCAAATGAATGGATACGTGATGGGTTATCTATGCTGACATCAATACCATTATTAACCAGAAACGTCGCTAGAGGAAAACTATAAATCCCTGTCGCTTCCAGACAAATATGAGAATCTCCATAAACAGACAACCACTTTAGCAACTGGGCAAATCCAGATGAAGTATTTGAAAACACCTTTGTTTTGTATTTTTTTCTCTCAATCCAGACTGCAACATCGAATTTTAATTTGGCAACATCAATACCCACTGAGGTTTTGATCATGGTAGATTCTCCCATGAAAAATAGATAATTGAATATATCGCCTTGACCTTCCTTATCAATACGTGCTCGGAGCACAAGATACCGTTCGGTCTTGAAGACGATTATGAATATGTCACCAGGGTTTAATCTAAAGAACAAGCTTTAGGCTTAAGGTAACGAACAAACTCACTGATAACATCCCAATGATCAGTTGGGGATCATTAAACGTTGAAAGGTAATGATCCACGAGTTTCGCAATCTCCAAAAAAGAAGTATAAATCAGGAGTTTCGCGCCGACAAATAAACAAGTTATTTTTAAGCTCAATTCGATATAATATATAATTCGAAAAAATTGCCAATTAAAATATAAGATATTGAAATTAAAGTATATTTTATGTTATTGCACATCTTGTGGATAAAACATTATTTTAGCTATTTTTAGAGCTTTATATGTCCGTGCGAAACTCGTGTAAATTTAAAAACAAAAAAATTAGGGTGTTCATATTTTGTCCGGTTATCGATGCATTAAAGATATCTATAAAACATTCTTACAAGTAAGCAGTTTAAGATACTCTTGTTTGGCGTTATCAGAAGTAAGCCCATCGCCTTTATCTCATGACACTGTTAGCCGATGGCTAAAAAGTAGATGTTTTCGACCTAAAGACCTATGGCGATTAGTTGAACCTTCTATAGACAAAAAAAGCCCTTGCGTACTAGGGGCTGTCGTCACAAGATGTAAGGCTATGATATTATTTTAAAATGAAAAAATTAGCTTTATTAGCACATCGTCGACACGACATTTCTGATCGCTCCTGGGAAAGAATCGAGTCCTTACTTCCTGGTAGAAAAGGCAAATGGGGCGGCGTCGCAAAGGATAACCGATTGTTTATTAATGCAGTATTCTGGATCTTAAGAACAGGCTCTCCATGGAGAGATCTGCCTCCTGATTACGGTTGTTGGAAAAATACCCACCGTCGCTTTTGCCGTTGGAAAAATAAAGGTGTATGGGCATCGATTCTTGAAAATCTTACCTGCGAAGCAGATATGGAATGGTTGATGATTGATGCAACTCATATAAAAGTCCACCTTCATGGCACTGGAGCTGTAGGTGGGAATGATGAAATGGGCCTTACAAAAGGGGGCTCAACAGCACGCTACACCTGGCCGTAGACGCACACGGTATGCCACTCAGAGCAACTTTAACGTCTGGCACTGTTGCTGACTGTACAGTCGCTCCAGACTTGCTCAAGGAGTTAACCGCAGATTATTTACTGGCCGACCGGGGCTATGATAGCGATTCAATCATTAAACAAGCCGAAGAACAAGGGATGCAGCCTGTCATTCCACCACGAAAACATAGAAAGCATTATCGAAAGTTTGATAGTGCTCTCTATAAAAACCGCCATGTTGTTGAGAATGTCTTTGCGAAAATTAAGCAGTGGAGAGGGATTGCGACTCGATTTGCCAAAAGAGCGTCCTCCTTTCTGGCAAGCATCCAGATTCGATTTATTGCTATCTGGGCTGAAATCTTGTGACGACAGCCCCTAGAGGATAAACAACCTCTATTAACATTTTTCGCATGGGCGCTGATGGACTTAAAAAACCGTAATAGCGGATCATGTGAAACCATTTTTCAGGTACATGAGACTCAAACCGGGTAATAAATTCGTCGGATGTCATGACCTCTTCTTCCTGTTTTTTCGTGCGGTGGCTCTTATAGCGTAACGTGATGTTATCTTCGCCCGCATAATGTCACGAGTTTCGCGCCGACAAATAAACAAGTTATTTTTAAGCTCAATTCGATATAATATATAATTCGAAAAAATTGCCAATTAAAACATAAGATATTGAAATTAAAATATATTTTATGTTATCGCACATCTTGTGGATAAAACATTATTTTAGCTATTTTTAGAGCTTTATATGTCCGTGCGAAACTCGTGAATGTTTTAAACGACTAAGCGAGACAGGGGGTTTCTTTAGATAAAATCCGAGATAAAGGGTGACATGGGTGATATTGGAAAGGATATCAGAAAGATTGATATTCCAACCGCGTTTGAAGTGAGTGTTAAGCAGTTGATTCCATGATGATTTACTTCTTCCTTCACATTTAAGCTCGTCGGGAAAGGTGAGCGTGTAATAATGTTTTCTCAGCAATTCCGTTATCCGGTATCGCCACATGGTCATGATGTTTTCGCGATAAAAGCTGATATCGCGCCATGTATTGTTTTTAGTCACCCCGCCGGCGGTGGTTGAAAGATGAATATGCGGATGCCATTTTTGGTCACGTCCCCAGGTGTGTATGGCAGTGAAAATGCCGGGGGTAATATTGATATCGCGGCAGATTGTTAATATTACATCAGCAGCTAATCGATTCATTTCACCGAGAAGCCAACGGTTGGCGCGAATAACAGGCCAATATTCACAAGGCATGGTAAAAGTGATGTGTTGCCAAGGGACTTCGGGTAACCAGGCCAGCGTATTGTTAATCCATTGCAGGCAAGCTTTTACGCCACAATGAGGGCAGCTTCGGCTTTTGCAGGTAAATTTAACCCGCTTCTCATGATTACATTCAGGGTCAGGGCATCGCCAAATTGACCAGCCCATAAGTGAAGTGCCACAAGCCATAATCTTTACCATGGTTTCGATCACAACAGGGCGAACACTTGTCAATGCCAATTGAATTCTGATCCAATTTGCTAAAGTAAAACTGATCCACTCCCTTTAATTTACTCGCTCAGTTCCGCTTTCAATTTTTTATGTAGCTGACCGCTTTTTAGCTTGTCTTTTAACCGATAACTTTGTCCACTAATCTGTACGATATGTGCATGGTGCAGCAATCGATCCAGCATAGCGGCTGTTAGCGTCTCATCATCACCAAATGTACTTGACCACTGAGCAAAAGACAGATTACTGGTTAAGAGCACACTACCCGCTTCATATCGCTTTGCCACCACCTGGAAGAACAGATTTGCTTCTTCTTTGCCAAAAGGTAAATAGCCAACTTCATCGATAATCAATAGTCTAGGTTTACTGATAACGCGAGTAAGATATCCCTTAAGGTCACCTTCTCGATGAGAGGTAAGCAGCTGCAACATCATATCCGCCGCAGTTAGAAAACGGATGCTTAATCCATGCATCGCAGCCCTACACGAGTTTCGCGCCGACAAATAAACAAGTTATTTTTAAGCTCAATTCGATATAATATAATTCGAAAAAATTGCCAATTAAAACATAAGATATTGAAATTAAAATATATTTTATGTTATCGCGCATCTTGTGGATAAAACATTATTTTAGCTATTTTTAGAGCTTTATATGTCCGTGCGAAACTCGTGCCCTATAGCTTATGGCAGTAGCCAGGTGCGTCTTCCCGACACCAGACGGACCTAGCAACACGATATTCTCCTGGCGCTCCATGAAAGCCAGTCCAGCCAGTTCCTGTATTTGGTTACGGGGAACACCGCTGGCATATTTGTAATCAAACTGCTCCAACGTCTTTATCACTGGCAGCCCAGATAAACGGAGTATCGTTTGACGCCGACGTTCAGTAAGTCCTTCATACTGAAGTCGTAAAATAGACTCTAGAAAGTCAGCGTGTGTACCGTTCTTGTCGATAGTTGCCTGCGTTACCGCTGGCCACTCTGTGCTTAGTCTGTCCAGTTTAAGCTGCTGGAGAATTTTTCGATGCGTTCATACTGAAGACTCATATAGGCATCTCCAGAATCGATTGATAGACGGACAAAGGATGTTGTAGGCTCTCCATAGGAATCGGGCGAGTCTGATGTATCGGTAAAGGAAATGCTTGCATGACTTTCGGCAGCGGCAACAGTGCTAAGTGTCAATGCCAATTGAATTCTGATCCACTTTGCTAAAGTAAAACTGATCCACTCCCTTTAATTTACTCGCTCAGTTCCGCTTTCAATTTTTTATGTAGCTGACCGCTTTTTAGCTTGTATTTTAACCGATAACTTTGTCCACTAATCTGTACGATATGTGCATGGTGCAGAAATCGATCCAGCATAGCGGCTGTTACCGTCTCATCATCACCAAATGTACTTGACCACTGAGCAAAAGACAGATTACTGGTTAAGAGCACACTACCCGCTTCATATCGCTTTGCCACCACCTAGAAGAACAGATTTGCTTCTTCTTTGCCAAAAGGTAAATAGCCAACTTCATCGATAATCAATAGTCTAGGTTTACTGATAACGCGAGTAAGATATCCCTTAAGGTCACCTTGTCGATGAGAGGTAAGCAGCTGCAACATCATATCCGCCGCAGTTAGAAAACGGATGCTTAATCCATGCATCGCAGCCCTATAGCTTAGGGCAGTAGCCAGGTGCGTCTTCCCGACACCAGACGGACCTAGCAACACGATATTCTCCTGGCGCTCAATGAAAGCCAGTCCAGCCAGTTCCTGTATTTGGTTACGGGGAACACCGCTGGCATATTTGTAATCAAACTGCTCCAACGTCTTTATCACTGGCAGCCCAGATAAACGGAGTATCGTTTGACGCCGACGTTCAGTAAGTCCTTCATACTGAAGTCGTAAAATAGACTCTAGACAGTCAGCGTGTGTACCGTTATTGTCGATAGTTGCCTGCGCTACAGCTGGCCACTCTGTGCTTAGTCTGTCCAGTTTAAGCTGCTGGCAGAATTTTTCGATGCGTTCATACTGAAGACTCATATAGGCATCTCCAGAATCGATTGATAGACGGACAAAGGATGTTGTGGGCTCTCTATAGGAATCGGGCGAGTCTGATGTATCGGTAAAGGAAATGCTTGCATGACTTTCGGCAGCGGCAACAGTGCTAAGCGTTCTTGTAGCATGCGCTCCTCCGGCGATACACCCGTAGTGCCGTGTTTACGTACATTAGCTATTGAACTCAGCCAGTCTCCAATACGTGAGTTGGCGGCGGCAGCATCCAAAATAAGCCCTGCCTGACGAAATGACGCGGTTAGTGGAACAATGAAACTGTTCTTAAGATAGTGATTAAAACGTTCAACCTTACCTTTAGTCTTCGCCCTGTATGGACGGCAGACTTTCGGACTGAAAGCATATTTCTCGGCAAGCTGGATAAGCTGTGGGTTCCAGCGGTGTTTACCAGGACCATAAACATCACGCTCAATGATAATGGTCTTCGCATTATCAAATAGCAGCTGACGAGGCGTACCGCCAAAATACTGTAGGGCTGACTCAATCCCGTCGCACCAGGCTGCTGAATTTTGACAGGTGTAAAACTTAACAAAAGTGGAACGACTCCAACCTAACGTGGCAACGAATGCCAGCAAAGGGTTCTTCCCCTGTCTGATAATCGTGAAGTCAACCTGCATCTGTTCACCGGGTTCAGTCTCAAAGCGAACAACGTCTTCAATAACCGGTTTTTTCATAGGATGAAGAAAAGCGGTCAGCAAGCTATAGCTGCCTGTGTACCCTTGTTCACGGATCTCCCGTAGCAATACGCAGGCCGGTATCCAATCAGGTCTAGCCGCCTCTACGCGTTCGAGAATATATACCTTGAAGGGCTCCAACTTACCGGGTCTAGGCGCTCTCGATTTATAACGCATATTCGCCGCCGCTTCAGTGCTACGAAGATATCGCCTCACGGTTACTCTTGAACATGAAAGGCGTCGCGCAATCGCACGTATAGACATACCCTGGCGATGTAAAACAGAAATTTCCACTCTGATCTCCAATGTTATCATCGGCAGTACCTTAAAACTGCCATTTTTACTCTTGGTGGATCAGTTTTACACTAGGGGCTGTCGTCACAAGATGTAAGGCTATGATATTATTTTAAAATGAAAAAATTAGCTTTATTAGCACATCGTCGACACGACATTTCTGATCGCTCCTGGGAAAGAATCGAGTCCTTACTTCCTGGTAGAAAAGGCAAATGGGGCGGCGTCGCAAAGGATAACCGATTGTTTATTAATGCAGTATTCTGGATCTTAAGAACAGGCTCTCCATGGAGAGATCTGCCTCCTGATTACGGTTGTTGGAAAAATACCCACCGTCGCTTTTGCCGTTGGAAAAATAAAGGTGTATGGGCATCGATTCTTGAAAATCTTACCTGCGAAGCAGATATGAAATGGTTGATGATTGATGCAACTCATATAAAAGTCCACCTTCATGGCACTGGAGCTGTAGGTGGGAATGATGAAATGGGCCTTACAAAAGGGGGCTCAACAGCAAGCTACACCTGGCCGTAGACGCACACGGTATGCCACTCAGAGCAACTTTAACGTCTGGCACTGTTGCTGACTGTACAGTCGCTCCAGACTTGCTCAAGGAGTTAACCGCAGATTATTTACTGGCCGACCGGGGCTATGATAGCGATTCAATCATTAAACAAGCCGAAGAACAAGGGATGCAGCCTGTCATTCCACCACGAAAACATAGAAAGCATTATCGAAAGTTTGATAGTGCTCTCTATAAAAACCGCCATGTTGTTGAGAATGTCTTTGCGAAAATTAAGCAGTGGAGAGGGATTGCGACTCGATTTGCCAAAAGAGCGTCCTCCTTTCTGGCAAGCATCCAGATTCGATTTATTGCTATCTGGGCTGAAATCTTGTGACGACAGCCCCTAGCAAGTGGATCATTTTTACATTGGTAGCGACACTAAGCGTTCTTGTAGCATGCGCTCCTCCGGCGATACACCCGTAGTGCCGTGTTTACGTACATTAGCTATTGAACTCAGCCAGTCTCCAATACGTGAGTTGGCGGCGGCAGCATCCAAAATAAGCCTTGCCTGACGAAATGACGCGGTTAGTGGAACAATGAAACTGTTCTTAAGATAGTGATTAAAACGTTCAACCTTACCTTTAGTCTTCGCCCTGTATGGACGGCAGACTTTCGGACTGAAAGCATATTGCTCGGCAAGCTGGATAAGCTGTGGGTTCCAGCGGTGTTTACCAGGACCATAAACATCACGCTCAATGATAATGGTCTTCGCATTATCAAATAGCAGCTGACGAGGCGTACCGCCAAAATACTGTAGGGCTGACTCAATCCCGTCGCACCAGGCTGCTGAATTTTGACAGGTGTAAAACTTAACAAAAGTGGAACGACTCCAACCTAACGTGGCAACGAATGCCAGCAAAGGGTTCTTCCCCTGTCTGATAATCGTGAAGTCAACCTGCATCTGTTCACCGGGTTCAGTCTCAAAGCGAACAACGTCTTCAATAACCGGTTTTTTCATAGGATGAAGAAAAGCGGTCAGCAAGCTATAGCTGCCTGTGTACCCTTGTTCACGGATCTCCCGTAGCAATACGCAGGCCGGTATCCAATCAGGTCTAGCCGCCTCTACGCGTTCGAGAATATATACCTTGAAGGGCTCCAACTTACCGGGTCTAGGCGCTCTCGATTTATAACGCATATTCGCCGCCGCTTCAGTGCTACGAAGATATCGCCTCACGGTTACTCTTGAACATGAAAGGCGTCGCGCAATCGCACGTATAGACATACCCTGGCGATGTAAAACAGAAATTTCCACTCTGATCTCCAATGTTATCATCGGCGGTACCTTAAAACTGCCATTTTTACTCTTGATGTATAAGAAATTAATACCCAAAACGGTTAAATATCAATCAATTTGGATATTTTTAGGATATTTTTAAGATTGAAATGGAAATATGTACTAAACCAAACGTCATAAATCGATTTTAAGCTACACCGTAAGGCTCTCTACGGCGTTTTCGTGATATAGGTAACCCAATGGTATCACTTTTTAATTTGATAGGCTTAAAATCGATTACAGGCGATTATAATGTGAATGGAATATATTGAAACTGAAGGACAGCGACAAGTCGTCGCCAGAGGCGACCATCTTGGTGGATCAGTTTTACACTAGGGGCTGTCGTCACAAGATAAAAATACCGAGGATAGTATATTTAATACCCATATTATGGTCAAAATTCACTCGGGATCATACTGGTATGATGAGTAATTTAATCAAACTTGAGGTGTAAAGCTACCTTTTTCTATTTATTTTTAACTAAAAAATGAACAATCTATACCTGTCTTTAACTCGTGACGATAGCCCCTAATACCCTATTTAAATGTTAAGTTCACAAACTTAGGTAAAAAGGCTAGGAGTTAATAACACCACATACAATAATAGCGTAATGTGATGATTGCTATAAATCTTATTGCTAAATATTTAAAAAAGCGATTAAACACTCAAATCTATAGGTTGAAATTCAACAAGTTAATCAATTAGCGGAAAATAATGTAATATAAAAGAATAACAAAGTTATTGTTTAATATCACGTTAATTCAATAAGGTCTGATATTTGATAATCAATTATCTCAAACCGCTATCAGGTAGATAATAAAATAGGGGGAAGTAATGCATAATCGCAGTATTCTTAATAATTTAGGGCAAGTTGTCGCGCTGGGTGGTGGTCATGGCTTGGATCGGGTGATGTCATCCCTTGCATTTCTAAATTCTCAATTAACAGGGATTGTCACTACAACTGATGATGGTGGCTCTACCGGTCGAATTCGCCGTTCTGAAGGTGGTATTGCCTGGGGGAGATACGCGCAACTGTTTAAACCAATTAATTACGGAACCGTTGATTGCATCAACTATGTTTGAGTATCGTTTTGCCGGTAACGGTGAACTTGGTGGCCATAATCTGGGTAATTTAATGCTAAAATCGCTTGATCATCTCAGTGTTAGGGGCTGTCGTCACAAGATTTCAGCCCAGATAGCAATAAATCGAATCTGGATGCTTGCCAGAAAGGAGGACGCTCTTTTGGCAAATCGAGTCGCAATCCCTCTCCACTGCTTAATTTTCGCAAAGACACACGAGTTTCACACGGACATATAAAGCTCTAAAAATAGCTAAAATAATGTTTTATCCACAAGATGTGCGATAACATAAAATATAGTTTAATTTCAATATCTTATGTTTTAATTGGCAATTTTTTCGAATTATATATTATATCGAATTGAGCTTAAAAATAACTTGTTTATTTGTCGGCGCGAAACTCGTGAGACATTCTCAACAACATGGCGGTTTTTATAGAGAGCACTATCAAACTTTCGATAATGCTTTCTATGTTTTCGTGCTGGAATGACAGGCTGCATCCCTTGTTCTTCGGCTTGAGCAAGTCTGGAGCGACTGTACAGTCAACAACAGTGCCAGACGTTAAAGTTGCTCTGAGTGGCATACCGTGTGCGTCTACGGCCAGGTGTAGCTTGCTTTTGAGCCCCCTTTTGTAAGGCCCATTTCATCATTCCCACCTACAGCTCCAGTGCCATGAAGGTGGACTTTTATATGAGTTGCATCAATCATCAACCATTCCATATCTGCTTCGCAGGTAAGATTTTCAAGAATCGATGCCCATACACCTTTATTTTTTCAACGGCAAACGCGACGGTGGGTATTTTTCCAACAACCGTAATCAGGAGGCAGATCTCTCCATGGAGAGCCTGTTCTTAAGATCCAGAATACTGCATTAATAAACAATCGGTTATCCTTTGCGACGCCGCCCCATTTGCCTTTTCTACCAGGAAGTAAGGACTCGATTCTTTCCCAGGAGCGATCAGAAATGTCGTGTCGACGATGTGCTAATAAAGCTAATTTTTTCATTTTAAAATAATATCATAGCCTTACATCTTGTGACGACAGCCCCTAGCAAGTGGATCATTTTTACATTGGTAGCGACAACACTGTCAGAGGGTTGACGGTTAAGCCAATTGAGCCAGCGTTGACCAAATTGGAAAACATGACTAAAACGTGGTGACATAAATGGCACTGAAAGATTGAGAAAATAGGTTCGGGGTTATACCAGTACTAACAAGCAATGACAAGTCGTCGCCGGAGGCGACCATCTTGAGTTATAGGTATGCCTAATGATAAGGTAACTTTTCTTTCAAATTATAAAAATGAAATAGCAAGGGGTTTACGCAATGCGTATTATTTTGCTCGGCGCGCCAGGCGCAGGTAAGGGGACTCAGGCACAATTCATCATGGAAAAGTATGGTATTCCACAAATTTCTACCGGTGATATGCTACGTGCTGCCGTAAAGGCGGGTTCAGAGTTGGGTCTACAAGCGAAAGAACTAATGGATAATGGTAAGCTTGTTACTGATGAATTAGTTATTGCTTTAGTTAAACAGCGTATAGCCCAGGATGATTGCCGAAACGGTTTCTTACTAGATGGATTTCCTCGCACTATCCCACAAGCAGACGCAATGAAAAATGCGGGTATTGCGGTGGATTATGTGTTGGAGTTTGATGTACCAGATGAAATTATTGTTGAACGCATTGTTGGTCGTCGAGTTCATACGCCTTCGGGGCGTGTTTATCATATTAAATTTAACCCACCGAAAATAGCAAACAGAGATGATATTACCGGTGAAGAATTAAGTATTCGCAAAGATGATCAAGAAGAAACGGTCCGCAAGCGATTAGTGGAATATCATCAGGTAACTGAGCCTTTAATTGCTTATTATCCTCAAGAAGCTGCTGCTGGTCATACTAAATACTTTAAATTGGATGGTACCCGTAAGGTTACTGAAGTCAGTGAAGAGCTGGCTAACATTTTAGGTTAGTTGTTAGTTGATAAAATAGGCATCCAATTTGGGTGCCTATTTTTTATTTATGGCTAATTAGGGGCTGTCGTCACAAGATGTAAGGCTATGATATTATTTTAAAATGAAAAAATTAGCTTTATTAGCACATCGTCGACACGACATTTCTGATCGCTCCTGGGAAAGAATCGAGTCCTTACTTCCTGGTAGAAAAGGCAAATGGGGCGGCGTCGCAAAGGATAACCGATTGTTTATTAATGCAGTATTCTGGATCTTAAGAACAGGCTCTCCATGGAGAGATCTGCCTCCTGATTACGGTTGTTGGAAAAATACCCACCGTCGCGTTTGCCGTTGAAAAAATAAAGGTGTATGGGCATCGATTCTTGAAAATCTTACCTGCGAAGCAGATATGGAATGGTTGATGATTGATGCAACTCATATAAAAGTCCACCTTCATGGCACTGGAGCTGTAGGTGGGAATGATGAAATGGGCCTTACAAAAGGGGGCTCAACAGCAAGCTACACCTGGCCGTAGACGCACACGGTATGCCACTCAGAGCAACTTTAACGTCTGGCACTGTTGTTGACTGTACAGTCGCTCCAGACTTGCTCAAGCCGAAGAACAAGGGATGCAGCCTGTCATTCCACCACGAAAACATAGAAAGCATTATCGAAAGTTTGATAGTGCTCTCTATAAAAACCGCCATGTTGTTGAGAATGTCTCACGAGTTTCGCGCCGACAAATAAACAAGTTATTTTTAGGGGCTGTCGTCACAAGATGTAAGGCTATGATATTATTTTAAAATGAAAAAATTAGCTTTATTAGCACATCGTCGACACGACATTTCTGATCGCTCCTGGGAAAGAATCGAGTCCTTACTTCCTGGTAGAAAAGGCAAATGGGGCGGCGTCGCAAAGGATAACCGATTGTTTATTAATGCAGTATTCTGGATCTTAAGAACAGGCTCTCCATGGAGAGATCTGCCTCCTGATTACGGTTGTTGGAAAAATACCCACCGTCGCTTTTGCCGTTGAAAAAATAACGGTGTATGGGCATCGATTCTTGAAAATCTTACCTGCGAAGCAGATATGGAATGGTTGATGATTGATGCAACTCATATAAAAGTCCACCTTCATGGCACTGGAGCTGTAGGTGGGAATGATGAAATGGGCCTTACAAAAGGGGGCTCAACAGCAAGCTACACCTGGCCGTAGACGCACACGGTATGCCACTCAGAGCAACTTTAACGTCTGGCACTGTTGCTGACTGTACAGTCGCTCCAGACTTGCTCAAGGAGTTAACCGCAGATTATTTACTGGCCGACCGGGGCTATGATAGCGATTCAATCATTAAACAAGCCGAAGAACAAGGGATGCAGCCTGTCATTCCACCACGAAAACATAGAAAGCATTATCGAAAGTTTGATAGTGCTCTCTATAAAAACCGCCATGTTGTTGAGAATGTCTTTGCGAAAATTAAGCAGTGGAGAGGGATTGCGACTCGATTTGCCAAAAGAGCGTCCTCCTTTCTGGCAAGCATCCAGATTCGATTTATTGCTATCTGGGCTGAAATCTTGTGACGACAGCCTCTAATCCACACCAAAATAATTGGTTAGCTATTTTTGATTTGATATAAATGAACATCCATTTGTGGAAAAGGTATGCCAATATTATGTGCATCTAACTGTTTTTTAAAATTTTCCATCAAGTCCCAATAGACATTCCATCCATCAGCATTAGTCGTCCAAACACGTACGACAAAATTAAGAGAAGAAGGCGCCATTTCATGTAAACGGATAGTAACACCTTTATCATGCTGAATACGCTCATCTGCCGCAATAACATCACCTAACACTTTTTTAACCTTATCAATATCCGCATTATAGGCGACACCCACCATAATTTGAGTACGCCGATTAGGTTCACGAGAAGTGTTTATAATATTGTCGTTAATCACTTTGCTATTGGGTATAACAATAATGCGATCATCAGCCGTACGTAATGAAGTTGAAAAAATCTGGACATGCTCAACGGTTCCTTCCACTGCACCTAAAATAACATATTCCCCTGCCCGCAATGGCCTAAAAATAACCAATAACACACCAGCAGCAAAATTAGATAAAGAACCCTGTAAAGCTAAACCCATCGCCAAACCGGCAGCACCTAAAACAGCAATAACAGAGGCAGTTTGCACACCTAACTTACTTAATACTGCTATTAAGGTAAATGCAATAATGCCATAACGAACAATTGCTGATAAAAAATCTCTGACCGTCTTATCTATACCGCGTAATGACATTAATCGATTAGTGATGTGACTGATCCATTTAGCAACAATCAAACCAGCAAATAAAATAACTAATGCAAAAACGATATTTACCGCATACTGAATTAACAAATCCTGATGATTAATAAGCCAACTCTTTGCCTGATCGATCGTTTCTACCACACCATTTTCCTCCATCTCAATCCCCCTCGAGAAAATAAATCAATTACTAATCATATATCCGAAACTGTATAATCTTAGATATAACATTGACAAAATAAAACAGCGATTTTGTTATCTTTTAATCGATAATGTTTAATAAAATAAAGTTACGATAGTTTTCCAGCATTTTAATAAAATCATCTAAACCACAAAATGCAATACTTTCGTTATCGTAATAACAGATCCCTTCTTCTAAATCTTCTGTTTGAAAATGTAACTGGTTAGCTCCTATCATGATCTCTTTATCATCCATGAACAATGTAAATTCACGTCCGAGTTTTTTCCATTGACGCCCGCTGCCTTTAATAGAATGATAACCTGTCTGAATCTGCTCTAACTGACATAAATCACCTTTAATTTCCTCATTCAACCAATAACCAATTGCTTCATGATCCATTGAAAATCGAGCAATGATATGGCCAGTGACATCCTGTTGAAATTCATAATCCATACCTGATCTCCGTCCTGTTCCTCGAGTGTGTTTTTTATTTATATCAGTCCAAATATTAGGGGCTGTCGTCACAAGATTTCAGCCCAGATAGCAATAAATCGAATCTGGATCCTTGCCAGAAAGGAGGACGCTCTTTTGGCAAATCGAGTCGCAATCCCTCTCCACTGCTTAATTTTCGCAAAGACATTCTCAACAACATGGCGGTTTTTATAGAGAGCACTATCAAACTTTCGATAATGCTTTCTATGTTTTCGTGGTGGAATGACAGGCTGCATCCCTTGTTCTTCGGCTTGTTTAATGACACGAGTTTCGCACAGGCATATAAAATTCCAGAAATGGCTTAAAAGTAATGATTAATCTGCAAGTTACTAAAACACATAAATTTTATTAAATTACAATAAGTTGCATTTAATTTATAAGGTTTTATCTATTTATATATTATGCTGAATTAAACTTAAAAATAGAGCGTTTTTTTATTGGTGCGAAACTCGTGAATGATTGAATCGCTATCATAGCCCCGGTCGGCCAGTAAATAATCTGCGGTTAACTCCTTGAGCAAGTCTGGAGCGACTGTACAGTGAGCAACAGTGCCAGACGTTAAAGTTGCTCTGAGTGGCATACCGTGTGCGTCTACGGCCAGGTGTAGCTTGCTGTTGAGGCCCATTTCATCATTCCCACCTACAGCTCCAGTGCCATGAAGGTGGACTTTTATATGAGTTGCATCAATCATCAACCATTCCATATCTGCTTCGCAGGTAAGATTTTCAAGAATCGATGCCCATACACCTTTATTTTTCCAACGGCAAAAGCGACGATGGGTATTTTTCCAACAACCGTAATCAGGAGGCAGATCTCTCCATGGAGAGCCTGTTCTTAAGATCCAGAATACTGCATTAATAAACAATCGGTTATCCTTTGCGACGCCGCCCCATTTGCCTTTTCTACCAGGAAGTAAGGACTCGATTCTTTCCCAGGAGCGATCAGAAATGTCGTGTCGACGATGTGCTAATAAAGCTAATTTTTTCATTTTAAAATAATATCATAGCCTTACATCTTGTGACGACAGCCCCTATCATTACCATAAAAATACTTTATTTCAGCAATAATATATATACCCTATTACATATAAGGGATGCTACGCATGGGTTATGTGCAATATATCAATCTCTCACCGCTTCGCGGGCTTCGGCGATTTAACTATTGTCCCCCAATTCCCAAACGAAATGCAACAAAGTGAATCCTTGGTCATACATAGATAAACTTACTGTAATGACCCCATAAGAGATACTGTTGTATGAAGTGTCGCTACCAATGTAAAAATGATCCACTTGCTAGGGGCTGTCGTCACAAGATTTCAGCCCAGATAGCAATAAATCGAATCTGGATGCTTGCCAGAAAGGAGGACGCTCTTTTGGCAAATCGAGTCGCAATCCCTCTCCACTGCTTAATTTTCGCAAAGACACACGAGTTTCGCACGGACATATAAAGCTCTAAAAATAGCTAAAATAATGTTTTATCCACAAGATGTGCGATAACATAAAATATATTTTAATTTCAATATCTTATGTTTTAATTGGCAATTTTTTCGAATTATATATTATATCGAATTGAGCTTAAAAATAACTTGTTTATTTGTCGGCGCGAAACTCGTGAGACATTCTCAACAACATGGCGGTTTTTATAGAGAGCACTATCAAACTTTCGATAATGCTTTCTATGTTTTCGTGGTGGAATGACAGGCTGCATCCCTTGTTCTTCGGCTTGAGCAAGTCTGGAGCGACTGTACAGTCAACAACAGTGCCAGACGTTAAAGTTGCTCTGAGTGGCATACCGTGTGCGTCTACGGCCAGGTGTAGCTTGCTTTTGAGCCCCCTTTTGTAAGGCCCATTTCATCATTCCCACCTACACTGCTTCGCAGGTAAGATTTTCAAGAATCGATGCCCATACACCTTTATTTTTTCAACGGCAAACGCGACGGTGGGTATTTTTCCAACAACCGTAATCAGGAGGCAGATCTCTCCATGGAGAGCCTGTTCTTAAGATCCAGAATACTGCATTAATAAACAATCGGTTATCCTTTGCGACGCCGCCCCATTTGCCTTTTCTACCAGGAAGTAAGGACTCGATTCTTTCCCAGGAGCGATCAGAAATGTCGTGTCGACGATGTGCTAATAAAGCTAATTTTTTCATTTTAAAATAATATCATAGCCTTACATCTTGTGACGACAGCCCCTAGTGTAAAACTGATCCACCAAGAGTAAAAATGGCAGTTTTAAAGTACTGCCGATGATAACATTGGAGATCAGAGTGGAAATTTCTGTTTTACATCGCCAGGGTATGTCTATACGTGCGATTGCGCGACGCCTTTCATGTTCAAGAGTAACCGTGAGGCGATATCTTCGTAGCACTGAAGCGGCGGCGAATATGCGTTATAAATCGAGAGCGCCTAGACCCGGTAAGTTGGAGCCCTTCAAGGTATATATTCTCGAACGCGTAGAGGCGGCTAGACCTGATTGGATACCAGCCTGCGTATTGCTACGGGAGATCCGTGAACAAGGGTACACAGGCAGCTATAGCTTGCTGACCGCTTTTCTTCATCCTATGAAAAAACCGGTTATTGAAGACGTTGTTCGCTTTGAGACTGAACCCGGTGAACAGATGCAGGTTGACTTCACGATTATCAGACAGGGGAAGAACCCTTTGCTGGCATTCGTTGCCAGGTTAGGTTGGAGTCGTTCCACTTTTGTTAAGTTTTACACCTGTCAAAATTCAGCAGCCTGGTGCGACGGGATTGAGTCAGCCCTACAGTATTTTGGCGGTACGCCTCGTCAGCTGCTATTTGATAATGCGAAGACCATTATCATTGAGCGTGATGTTTATGGTCCTGGTAAACACCGCTGGAACCCACAGCTTATCCAGCTTGCCGAAAAATATGCTTTCAGTCCGAAAGTCTGCCGTCCATACAGGGCGAAGACTAAAGGTAAGGTTGAACGTTTTAATCACTATCTTAAGAACAGTTTCATTGTTCCACTAACCGCGTCATTTCGTCAGGCAGGGCTTATTTGGGATGCTGCCGCCGCCAACTCACGTATTGGAGACTGGCTGAGTTCAATAGCTAATGTACGTAAACACGGCACTACGGGTGTATCGCCGGAGGAGCGCATGCTACAAGAACGCTTAGCACTGTTGCCGCTGCCGAAAGTCATGCAAGCATTTCCTTTACCGATACATCAGACTCGCCCGATTCCTATGGAGAGCCTACAACATCCTTTGTCCGTCTATCAATCGATTCTGGAGATGCCTATATGAGTCTTCAGTATCAAGATGGTCGCCTCCGGCGACGACTTGTCACCGTCTTCCAGTTCTAAGAAATTTCTCAACACCAAAACTCCCTATATCGCATTCTAAGGATCACGAGTTTCGCACAGGCATATAAAATTCCAGAAATGGCTTAAAAGTAATGATTAATCTGCAAGTTACTAAAACACATAAATTTTATTAAATTACAATAAGTTGCATTTAATTTATAAGGTTTTATCTATTTATATATTATGCTGAATTAAACTTAAAAATAGAGCGTTTTTTTATTGGTGCGAAACTCGTGAGGATATCAAATCAAAAAGCGCTACCATTGGGTTACCTATTGTAAAGAAAACGCCTTAGATAGCGTTACAGGTAGCTTAAAATCGATTTATGACGATTGGTTGAATGCATATTTCCATTTCAATCTTAAAAATACCCAAATTGATTAATGTTTAACCATTTTGGGTATTAATTTCTTATACATGTACATGAACGCATCGAAAAATTCTGCCAGCAGCTTAAACTGGACAGACTAAGCACAGAGTGGCCAGCTGTAGCGCAGGCAACTATCGACAAGAACGGTACACACGCTGACTTTCTAGAGTCTATTTTACGACTTCAGTATGAAGGACTTACTGAACGTCGGCGTCAAACGATACTCCGTTTATCTGGGCTGCCAGTGATAAAGACGTTGGAGCAGTTTGATTACAAATATGCCAGCGGTGTTCCCCGTAACCAAATACAGGAACTGGCTGGACTGGCTTTCATTGAGCGCCAGGAGAATATCGTGTTGCTAGGTCCGTCTGGTGTCGGGAAGACGCACCTGGCTACTGCCATAAGCTATAGGGCTGCGATGCATGGATTAAGCATCCGTTTTCTAACTGCGGCGGATATGATGTTGCAGCTGCTTACCTCTCATCGACAAGGTGACCTTAAGGGATATCTTACTCGCGTTATCAGTAAACCTAGACTATTGATTATCGATGAAGTTGGCTATTTACCTTCTGGCAAAGAAGAAGCAAATCTGTTCTTCCAGGTGGTGGCAAAGCGATATGAAGCGGGTAGTGTGCTCTTAACCAGTAATCTGTCTTTTGCTCAGTGGTCAAGTACATTTGGTGATGATGAGACGCTAACAGCCGCTATGCTGGATCGATTGCTGCACCATGCACATATCGTACAGATTAGTGGACAAAGTTATCGGTTAAAAGACAAGCTAAAAAGCGGTCAGCTACATAAAAAATTGAAAGCGGAACTGAGCGAGTAAATTAAAGGGGTGGATCAGTTTTACTTTAGCAAAGTGGATCAGAATTCAATTGGCATTGACAGGAAAGGAAAGATACGATCAATAATCTCCTCCGAGTCCGTAAAACAGTGCAAAACTCGGATAAGGAAAATAACCAGACGAAGCAGAGGTCGTGGCTTGGAACAGGTTATCGGGGAACTTAAAGTCTATCAATATTAATATCGTAACTATTATTAATCATTTTGATTGTAAAAAATGAATGTGGATAAACTTAAATTTAAGAAGGCATATTAAATAAAATAGGAAGGCATATCGGATAAAAAACAGTGAAAACGATAAGCGAACAAATAAAAAAGAGAAGTTATATAAACAAAAACAAATAATTACTTAATAATATAACCTGAGTTCAGGATAAGGAATATAAAATTTTTTATTATATATTCAATTACTTAAATTAAAATTATTACATAAAACAGTGCTGAATTTTAGCTTTTTTCATGATTTTAAAAGGTTTTTATTGATAAATGAGCTATTAATGATAAACATAATAACTTATGTAAAAAAATAAACAAAAACAGATATTTAGCCAGTAATATAGATAAATAAAAAAATGATAAATATAAGAAGTCATATAAGTAAATATAAGAAGTCATATAAGTAATTTTTTCAAAATAAAACAAAAACCTATCGAGGTCTTTACCTTTCTTTTACCTTAATTTAATAATTACCTTTATTTAATAATTACCTTTATTTACCATAATCCACCTGTGGATAACTTTTATTTCCTCCAAAACCTCAACCCAAAAAATATGTTACTACTGAGTGACCTTATTTCTTTTTGACTACAGACGACATTCCACTTCCTCGTCTGCTCACTTGATGTATAAGAAATTAGGGGCTGTCGTCACAAGATGTAAGGCTATGATATTATTTTAAAATGAAAAAATTAGCTTTATTAGCACATCGTCGACACGACATTTCTGATCGCTCCTGGGAAAGAATCGAGTCCTTACTTCCTGGTAGAAAAGGCAAATGGGGCGGCGTCGCAAAGGATAACCGATTGTTTATTAATGCAGTATTCTGGATCTTAAGAACAGGCTCTCCATGGAGAGAGCTGCCTCCTGATTACGGTTGTTGGAAAAATACCCACCGTCGCTTTTGCCGTTGGAAAAATAAAGGTGTATGGGCATCGATTCTTGAAAATCTTACCTGCGAAGCAGATATGGAATGGTTGATGATTGATGCAACTCATATAAAAGTCCACCTTCATGGCACTGGAGCTGTAGGTGGGAATGATGAAATGGGCCTTACAAAAGGGGGCTCAACAGCACGCTACACCTGGCCGTAGACGCACACGGTATGCCACTCAGAGCAACTTTAACGTCTGGCACTGTTGCTGACTGTACAGTCGCTCCAGACTTGCTCAAGGAGTTAACCGCAGATTATTTACTGGCCGACCGGGGCTATGATAGCGATTCAATCATTAAACAAGCCGAAGAACAGGGGATGCAGCCTGTCATTCCACCACGAAAACATAGAAAGCATTATCGAAAGTTTGATAGTGCTCTCTATAAAAACCGCCATGTTGTTGAGAATGTCTTTGCGAAAATTAAGCAGTGGAGAGGGATTGCGACTCGATTTGCCAAAAGAGCGTCCTCCTTTCTGGCAAGGATCCAGATTCGATTTATTGCTATCTGGGCTGAAATCTTGTGACGACAGCCCCTAATACCCAAAACGGTTAAATATTAATCAATCTGGGTGTTTTTAAGATTGAAATGGAAATATGCATTCAACCAATCGTCATAAATCGATTTTAAGCTACCTGTAACGTTATCTAAGGCGTTTTCTTTACATAGGTAACCCCAATGGTAGCGCTTTTTGATTTGATGGCCTTAGAATGCGATACAGGCGGTTTTGGTGTTGATGGATTTAATTGAAACTGGAAGGCGGTGACAAGTCGTCGCCGGAGGCGACTATCTTGATGTATAAGAAATTAATACCCGAAAAGGTTACTAATTAACCCATTCCATGATGAACCCATTTTTATTTTTTCTAGGGGCTGTCGTCACAAGATTTCAGCCCAGATAGCAATAAATCGAATCTGGATGCTTGCCAGAAAGGAGGACGCTCTTTTGGCAAATCGAGTCGCAATCCCTCTCCACTGCTTAATTTTCGCAAAGACATTCTCAACAACATGGCGGTTTTTATAGAGAGCACTATCAAACTTTCGATAATGCTTTCTATGTTTTCGTGGTGGAATGACAGGCTGCATCCCTTGTTCTTCGGCTTGTTTAATGATTGAATCGCTATCATAGCCCCGGTCGGCCAGTAAATAATCTGCGGTTAACTCCTTGAGCAAGTCTGGAGCGACTGTACAGTCAGCAACAGTGCCAGACGTTAAAGTTGCTCTGAGTGGCATACCGTGTGCGTCTACGGCCAGGTGTAGCGTGCTGTTGAGCCCCCTTTTGTAAGGCCCATTTCATCATTCCCACCTACAGCTCCAGTGCCATGAAGGTGGACTTTTATATGAGTTGCATCAATCAATCATCAACCATTCCATATCTGCTTCGCAGGTAAGATTTTCAAGAATCGATGCCCATACACCTTTATTTTTCCAACGGCAAAAGCGACGATGGGTATTTTTCCAACAACCGTAATCAGGAGGCAGATCTCTCCATGGAGAGCCTGTTCTTAAGATCCAGAATACTGCATTAATAAACAATCGGTTATCCTTTGCGACGCCGCCCCATTTGCCTTTTCTACCAGGAAGTAAGGACTCGATTCTTTCCCAGGAGCGATCAGAAATGTCGTGTCGACGATGTGCTAATAAAGCTAATTTTTTCATTTTAAAATAATATCATAGCCTTACATCTTGTGACGACAGCCCCTAGTCGTTTAAAACATTATGCGGGCGAAGATAACATCACGTTACGCTATAAGAGCCACCGCACGAAAAAACAGGAAGAAGAGGTTATGACATCCGACGAATTTATTACCCGGTTTGAGTCTCATGTACCTGAAAAATGGTTTCACATGATCCGCTATTACGGTTTTTTAAGTCCATCAGCGCCCATGCGAAAAATGTTAACAGAGGTTGTTTATCCTCTAACCCGGCAGGATAAAAAATCTGCTAAAAAAGTGACCTTCCGCAACATGTATCGACATGTCTTTAAAGTCGATCCACTTGCTTGTCTCATATGCGGGAAAAAATTACTTTTCGCAGGAATGAATTTTGGATTGAAGCTTAAAGAGCTTATGGCTCGTCACGACGACCTGGCACGTTTGCGGTGGCAATAAAAACTTACTACAGGCTAGATCTATCTTTTGTTTAAAACTGATTAATAATTAATCGTTTTTTAACCATCTATTCCGTTCTTTATCTCAACCTTCAACCTTCAAAAATAATTCTGGCAAAACTGAGAAAAAATAAAAATGGGTTCATCATGGAATAGGTTAATTAGTAA
The DNA here is from genome assembly GCA_032883995.1 of Coronaproctus castanopsis. Taxonomy (NCBI): domain Eukaryota; kingdom Metazoa; phylum Arthropoda; class Insecta; order Hemiptera; family Monophlebidae; genus Coronaproctus; species Coronaproctus castanopsis. The sequence goes on along the minus strand of JAOQIE010000004.1, from coordinate 2,686,915 downwards.
CCTTTTCGGGTATTAATTTCTTATACATCAAGTAAGCTAATTATAGTCTATTCAAAAACTGTCGTTGTTGGCAGTTTAAGTCTATGGTTAATACTATAATTGTCGGTTAGAAAAGTTAACCACAACCCAATTTCAGCTAAAAAGCAGAAGTATTTATCTATTCTCTTATTGTCAGAATGGAATGGATTTAATATAAAATTAATTTTAGCCAATAAAATTCTGACATTATTTAGTGTTGGTATTATTATTTTAGTAAATTTTAATTATTTGCTATTGAAAAGCCAAGTAGAGCGGTGTTAAATAAACAGAATAATAGGTTTACGTAATAACCATATGATTTTATTGTAAATAAATGAAATTATTTAAAAGTGAAATAATGATTCATGGAGTATAAAATCAACATTTTCGGCGCTATCTTATTCATTTTATTTTGCTACCATCATTCTTGTTTAGATAATAAGAATGCCAATGTTTATTCTTCACTAAGTAGGTAAAAAAATATGGAAATAAGAACCTTTCAACAAGATGATTTCGAAGAAATTATCACATTATGGGGGCTTTGTCAGCTAATTCAAACAGATAGAGATCCTGAAGCAGATATCGAGCGTAAAATGTTATCGGGGGCAGATCTTTTTTTAGTTGCTGAAATGGCAGGTGAAGTTGTTGGTACCATCATGGGAGGATACGATGGTTATCAAGGATCTGCTTATTATTTAGCGGTGCACCCTGAATACCGTGGTAGAGGGATTGCCAATGCATTAATTAGTCGTTTAGAAAAAAAATTAATTGCTAAAGGTTGCCCACAAATTATGTTTTTAGTACCTGAAGAAAATGACGCTACCATCTGTATGTGTGAGAAAATGGCTTACGAAGAGTTACAACAGGAAAATATTTTATACACTAAACGATTAATTGATGATCAAGCGTTTGAGTAATTAATGCAATTAATTTGATGATACCAATATTTATCTTTTTTGATATAAAATTTTATTAATTTATTTTTTGTAAAAATTTTTTATCGGTATTAGTGGGTTATTTTAAATTATTTTTGAAATTCTTAGACGTTAAACTGTCAGATTAATAAAAGTTAATTTCATCTTTATTTGGAAAAAACTTGTTTTACTTACTTTTTTGTAGATTATTAACTTGTATTCTATCACGCTGCTAATTTCACACATTATAAACAAATTTTAAATAAAATTATTAATATTTTTACTTTTTTTATTATATTGTAAATTAATTTTAAGGGGTTTTTTATGCCAAAACTTTTTGGCAACAGCCGATTATTTTGGTTAAAAGTGTCATTTGCAAGAAGTCTATTATCACTAACCGGATGTAGCAGTATTTCATGGTCAAGTTTATATCCAATGAATTGGTTTGCCAGTTCAGTGAAAATTTCCGCTACCGGAGTTGGTCGGATTAATAAAATGACCCCGATGGAAGAGCAGATTATTGTAGCAGCGTTAAATAACCGATACCATTTTCGCTCTGGAATGCAAATTGAGCAGGGGCAATGAATGTCTCTTTTCCAAGAAAAGATAGTTATTTATGGTGTTGAGAATGGGGAAGTTAAGCGAATCGAAATCGTGGATGAAGATATTAAAACAGTATGGGATATAAAAATAGGAACACTATTCTCGCAAATCTATCAAAACGCAGTGCAAGGTAGTTGTTACCCTGATTCAAAGCAAACCAATATGTTAACTATCAATTGTGTTTCTCCTCAATCTAGCCATGTTACTTATCGTTTTACTGGCAAATGGAGTGGTCCCAAAAATCTAGTGCCATCAAATGATGTTTTAGCTAATTGGAAAGTAAATGGTATTATTTGGTCTGCACAATAATGATTTAATTTAGTAATAAATTATATCAAGGTATGACATAAAAATTGAATTGTTTAAATCCTTTAATCAAAGTTGCATATTATAACTTTGTTGCAAGGATTGTTAGGGGCTGTCGTCACAAGATTTCAGCCCAGATAGCAATAAATCGAATCTGGATGCTTGCCAGAAAGGAGGACGCTCTTTTGGCAAATCGAGTCGCAATCCCTCTCCACTGCTTAATTTTCGCAAAGACATTCTCAACAACATGGCGGTTTTTATAGAGAGCACTATCAAACTTTCGATAATGCTTTCTATGTTTTCGTGGTGGAATGACAGGCTGCATCCCTTGTTCTTCGGCTTGTTTAATGATTGAATCGCTATCATAGCCCCGGTCGGCCAGTAAATAATCTGCGGTTAACTCCTTGAGCAAGTCTGGAGCGACTGTACAGTCAGCAACAGTGCCAGACGTTAAAGTTGCTCTGAGTGGCATACCGTGTGCGTCTACGGCCAGGTGTAGCTTGCTGTTGAGCCCCCTTTTGTAAGGCCCATTTCATCATTCCCACCTACAGCTCCAGTGCCATGAAGGTGGACTTTTATATGAGTTGCATCAATCATCAACCATTCCATATCTGCTTCGCAGGTAAGATTTTCAAGAATCGATGCCCATACACCTTTATTTTTCCAACGGCAAAAGCGACGATGGGTATTTTTCCAACAACCGTAATCAGGAGGCAGATCTCTCCATGGAGAGCCTGTTCTTAAGATCCAGAATACTGCATTAATAAACAATCGGTTATCCTTTGCGACGCCGCCCCATTTGCCTTTTCTACCAGGAAGTAAGGACTCGATTCTTTCCCAGGAGCGATCAGAAATGTCGTGTCGACGATGTGCTAATAAAGCTAATTTTTTCATTTTAAAATAATATCATAGCCTTACATCTTGTGACGACAGCCCCTAGTTATTTTTGTTGTTTATGTTGTTATTAGCGTTGTTTTATTCTTTATAATAAAAATAATTAGGTAAATAATGTGGATTATTTGGAAAAATTTATTGGTAATACGCCACTAGTTAAGCTAAAAAGATTGACTAAAAATAGGGATGCTGAAATTTGGGTAAAACTAGAGAGTAATAATCCTGCCGGTTCAGTCAAAGATAGAGCTGCCCTTTTTATGATCCAGCAAGCAGAAAAACGAGGTCAAATTACACCTGGTGATACCTTAATTGAAGCAACTAGTGGTAATACAGGGATCGCATTGGCAATGATAGCCACCATAAAGGGATATAAACTAAAATTATTAATGCCAGAAAATATGAGTGTTGAACGTCAGTCAGTGATGCGAGCTTATGGTGCTGAAATAGTTTTGGTTAGTGAAGCGGAAGGGATGGAAGGGGCTCATGATCGTGCATTAGAGATGCAATCTCGAAATGAAGGTAAAGTGCTGTCAATGCCAATTGAATTCTGATCCACTTTGCTAAAGTAAAACTGATCCACTCCCTTTAATTTACTCGCTCAGTTCCGCTTTCAATTTTTTATGTAGCTGACCGCTTTTTAGCTTGTCTTTTAACCGATAACTTTGTCCACTAATCTGTACGATATGTGCATGGTGCAGCAATCGATCCAGCATAGCGGCTGTTAGCGTCTCATCATCACCAAATGTACTTGACCACTGAGCAAAAGACAGATTACTGATTAAGAGCACACTACCCGCTTCATATCGCTTTGCCACCACCTGGAAGAACAGATTTGCTTCTTCTTTACCAAAAGGTAAATAGCCAACTTCATCGATAATCAATAGTCTAGGTTTACTGATAACGCGAGTAAGATATCCCTTAAGGTCACCTTGTCGATGAGAGGTAAGCAGCTGCAACATCATATCCGCCGCAGTTAGAAAACGGATGCTTAATCCATGCATCGCAGCCCTATAGCTTATGGCAGTAGCCAGGTGCGTCTTCCCGACACCAGACGGACCTAGCAACACGATATTCTCCTGGCGCTCAATGAAAGCCAGTCCAGCCAGTTCCTGTATTTGGTTACGGGGAACACCGCTGGCATATTTGTAATCAAACTGCTCCAACGTCTTTATCACTGGCAGCCCAGATAAACGGAGTATCGTTTGACGCCGACGTTCAGTAAGTCCTTCATACTGAAGTCGTAAAATAGACTCTAGAAAGTCAGCGTGTGTACCGTTCTTGTCGATAGTTGCCTGCGCTACAGCTGGCCACTCTGTGCTGAGTCTGTCCAGTTTAAGCTGCTGGCAGAATTTTTCGATGCGTTCATACTGAAGACTCATATAGGCATCTCCAGAATCGATTGATAGACGGACAAAGGATGTTGTAGGCTCTCCATAGGAATCGGGCGAGTCTGATGTATCGGTAAAGGAAATGCTTGCATGACTTTCGGCAGCGGCAACAGTGCTAAGCGTTCTTGTAGCATGCACTCCTCCGGCGATACACCCGTAGTGCCGTGTTTACGTACATTAGCTATTGAACTCAGCCAGTCTCCAATACGTGAGTTGGCGGCGGCAGCATCCAAAATAAGCCCTGCCTGACGAAATGACGCGGTTAGTGGAACAATGAAACTGTTCTTAAGATAGTGATTAAAACGTTCAACCTTACCTTTAGTCTTCGCCCTGTTATGGACGGCAGACTTTCGGACTGAAAGCATATTTCTCGGCAAGCTGGATAAGCTGTGGGTTCCAGCGGTGTTTACCAGGACCATAAACATCACGCTCAATGATAATGGTCTTCGCATTATCAAATAGCAGCTGACGAGGCGTACCGCCAAAATACTGTAGGGCTGACTCAATCCCGTCGCACCAGGCTGCTGAATTTTGACAGGTGTAAAACTTAACAAAAGTGGAACGACTCCAACCTAACGTGGCAACGAATGCCAGCAAAGGGTTCTTCCCCTGTCTGATAATCGTGAAGTCAACCTGCATCTGTTCACCGGGTTCAGTCTCAAAGCGAACAACGTCTTCAATAACCGGTTTTTTCATAGGATGAAGAAAAGCGGTCAGCAAGCTATAGCTGCCTGTGTACCCTTGTTCACGGATCTCCCGTAGCAATACGCAGGCCGGTATCCAATCAGGTCTAGCCGCCTCTACGCGTTCGAGAATATATATCTTGAAGGGCTCCAACTTACCGGGTCTAGGCGCTCTCGATTTATAACGCATATTCGCCGCCGCTTCAGTGCTACGAAGATATCGCCTCACGGTTCCTCTTGAACATGAAAGGCGTCGCGCAATCGCACGTATAGACATACCCTGGCGATGTAAAACAGAAATTTCCACTCTGATCTCCAATGTTATCATCGGAAGTACCTTAAAACTGCCATTTTTACTCTTGGTGGATCAGTTTTACACTAGGGGCTGTCGTCACAAGATTTCAGCCCAGATAGCAATAAATCGAATCTGGATGCTTGCCAGAAAGGAGGACGCTCTTTTGGCAAATCGAGTCGCAATCCCTCTCCACTGCTTAATTTTCGCAAAGACACACGAGTTTCACACGGACATATAAAGCTCTAAAAATAGCTAAAATAATGTTTTATCCACAAGATGTGCGATAACATAAAATATATTTTAATTTCAATATCTTATGTTTTAATTGGCAATTTTTTCGAATTATATATTATATCGAATTGAGCTTAAAAATAACTTGTTTATTTGTCGGCGCGAAACTCGTGAGACATTCTCAACAACATGGCGGTTTTTATAGAGAGCACTATCAAACTTTCGATAATGCTTTCTATGTTTTCGTGCTGGAATGACAGGCTGCATCCCTTGTTCTTCGGCTTGAGCAAGTCTGGAGCGACTGTACAGTCAAGAACAGTGCCAGACGTTAAAGTTGCTCTGAGTGGCATACCGTGTGCGTCTACGGCCAGGTGTAGCTTGCTGTTGAGCCCCCTTTTGTAAGGCCCATTTCATCATTCCCACCTACAGCTCCAGTGCCATGAAGGTGGACTTTTATATGAGTTGCATCAATCATCAACCATTCCATATCTGCTTCGCAGGTAAGATTTTCAAGAATCGATGCCCATACACCTTTATTTTTTCAACGGCAAACGCGACGGTGGGTATTTTTCCAACAACCGTAATCAGGAGGCAGATCTCTCCATGGAGAGCCTGTTCTTAAGATCCAGAATACTGCATTAATAAACAATCGGTTATCCTTTGCGACGCCGCCCCATTTGCCTTTTCTACCAGGAAGTAAGGACTCGATTCTTTCCCAGGAGCGATCAGAAATGTCGTGTCGACGATGTGCTAATAAAGCTAATTTTTTCATTTTAAAATAATATCATAGCCTTACATCTTGTGACGACAGCCCCTAAGATCCAGAATACTGCATTAATAAACAATCGGTTATCCTTTGCGACGCCCCCCATTTGCCTTTTCTACCAGGAAGTAAGGACTCGATTCTTTCCCAGGAGCGATCAGAAATGTCGTGTCGACGATGTGCTAATAAAGCTAATTTTTTCATTTTAAAATAATATCATAGCCTTACATCTTGTGACGACAGCCCCTAAAAATAGCTAAAATAATGTTTTATCCACAAGATGCGCGATAACATAAAATATATTTTAATTTCAATATCTTATATTTTAATTGGCAATTTTTTCGAATTATATATTACACGAGTTTCGCGCCGACAAATAAATAAGTTATTTTTAAGCTCAATTCGATATAATATATAATTCGAAAAAATTGCCAATTAAAATATAAGATATTGAAATTAAAATATATTTTATGTTATCGCGCATCTTGTGGATAAAACATTATTTTAGCTATTTTTAGAGCTTTATATGTCCGTGCGAAACTCGTGTATTATATCGAATTGAGCTTAAAAATAACTTGTTTATTTGTCGGCGCGAAACGCGTGATTGATACTGTATTTGGTAAGGATCAGAAGTCATTCTTATTAACTTTGGCGGATAAAGCTACCAGACAGGTTATTATCCGCAGGTTGCCGAATAAACGCGCTGAGACTGTTGTAGAAGCCTTCCGTGATATCATGGCAAATACTTTCTGTCATTTTAAAACCCTGACGGCTGATAACGCTTCTGAGTTCTCCATGCATAAACAGATAACTGAGATCACCGGTGCTGATGTCTTCTTTGCCAGGCCTTATCACTCATGGGAGCGTGGTTTAAATGAACACAGTAACGGACTTATCCGCCGTTTTTACCCAAAAAGGAACGGACTTCAACCAAGTCACGGACAATGAGATTGCAGAAATCGAGCACATACTTAATACTCGGGGACGAAAATCGTTGGGTTATTTTTCTCCAAATGAAGTATTTTTAGCTCATCTAATGGCTGCATAACGCTTTATGTGTTTGTTGCTTTTCGACTGGGAATGGGCCCAGAGGCTAGCGTTTTATTAGCAAATATTAGGAGAATTGTATGCGTTGGTTTCCATTCATACTTTTATGCCTGTTAATTTATATCGAAGCAGTTATTTTTGTTAGAGTTGCTGAGAGCATAGGTGTATTAACCACTTTAATATTGGTCGTTTTAACTTCATGCCTTGGAATTTCTTTAGTAAACAGTCAGGGAATTAAGAACTTATTGTTAATACGTCAAAAATTAGCTGACGGTGAAAATCCGGCCGAGGAGATGATTAAGAATGTGGCCTTACTGATTGCAGGTATTCTGTTAATCATACCCGGTTTTTTTACGGATTTTTTAGGTTTGTTACTACTATTTTCTCCGATCCAAAAACTGATAGTCGTGAAGCTTATGCCGCATATTCATTTTTATTCTGCCGGGGCAGCTAATGATAATTTTAACCGTTCTTCAAAAGGGCATACCTATGAAGGCGAATTTGATAGAAAATCTGATTCTCCATCAAACAGCATTAAACATGAAGACAAATTTTCTAAAAAAGAAGATCATGATGATAAATAATATTAGGGGCTGTCGTCACAAGATGTAAGGCTATGATATTATTTTAAAATGAAAAAATTAGCTTTATTAGCACATCGTCGACACGACATTTCTGATCGCTCCTGGGAAAGAATCGAGTCCTTACTTCCTGGTAGAAAAGGCAAATGGGGCGGCGTCGCAAAGGATAACCGATTGTTTATTAATGCAGTATTCTGGATCTTAAGAACAGGCTCTCCATGGAGAGAGCTGCCTCCTGATTACGGTTGTTGGAAAAATACCCATCGTCGCTTTTGCCGTTGGAAAAATAAAGGTGTATGGGCATCGATTCTTGAAAATCTTACCTGCGAAGCAGATATGGAATGGTTGATGATTGATGCAACTCATATAAAAGTCCACCTTCATGGCACTGGAGCTGTAGGTGGGAATGATGAAATGGGCCTTACAAAAGGGGGCTCAACAGCAAGCTACACCTGGCCGTAGACGCACACGGTATGCCACTCAGAGCAACTTTAACGTCTGGCACTGTTGCTGACTGTACAGTCGCTCCAGACTTGCTCAAGGAGTTAACCGCAGATTATTTACTGGCCGACCGGGGCTATGATAGCGATTCAATCATTAAACAAGCCGAAGAACAAGGGATGCAGCCTGTCATTCCACCACGAAAACATAGAAAGCATTATCGAAAGTTTGATAGTGCTCTCTATAAAAACCGCCATGTTGTTGAGAATGTCTTTGCGAAAATTAAGCAGTGGAGAGGGATTGCGACTCGATTTGCCAAAAGAGCGTCCTCCTTTCTGGCAAGCATCCAGATTCGATTTATTGCTATCTGGGCTGAAATCTTGTGACGACAGCCCCTAATACTTGATGGTAGATATTCTAATAGTCACGAGTTTCGCACGGACATATAAAGCTCTAAAAATAGCTAAAATAATGTTTTATCCACAAGATGTGCGATAAGATAAAATATATTTTAATTTCAATATCTTATATTTTAATTGGCAATTTTTTCGAATTATATATTATATCGAATTGAGCTTAAAAATAACTTGTTTATTTGTCGGCGCTAAACTCGTGATAGTGCTCAAATCGCCGCTAACACAGTTAGCCAGGTTATTGAAAATTATCAACAACAATTAACAAACCAGCAGATAGCGCATAATAATAGCGAATTAATCATTCGTCATTGGTATAACCCTAATCTTGATTACAAATGGTTTATTGTTCCATCCCTGGTAGCATTAATTACTACCATTGGTGTATTAGTTGTCACTTCATTGTCAATTGCCCGTGAGCGTGAACAAGGCACACTGGATCAGTTACTGGTTTCACCCCTGACTACCTGGCAGATCTTTATCGGTAAAGCAGTGCCAGCATTACTTATTGCCACCTTTCAGGCAACATTGGTGCTGATTATCGGGATTTTCTGTTACAAAATTCCATTTTCCGGTTCATTGTTTATTTTTTATACTACGATGGCAATTTATGGTTTGTCATTAGTGGGTTTTGGTTTATTGATCTCCGCTATATGCTCAACTCAGCAACAAGCGTTTATTGGTGTGTTTGTCTTTATGATGCCGTCAATATTGCTATCAGGTTACGTCTCACCTATAGAAAATATGCCGGTTTGGTTACAAAATGTCACCTGGATCAATCCTATTCGACATTTTTCTGATATTACTAGGGGCTGTCGTCACAAGATTTCAGCCCAGATAGCAATAACACGAGTTTCGCGCCGACAAATAAACAAGTTATTTTTAAGCTCAATTCGATATAATATATAATTCGAAAAAATTGCCAATTAAAACATAAGATATTGAAATTAAAATATATTTTATGTTATCGCACATCTTGTGGATAAAACATTATTTTAGCTATTTTTAGAGCTTTATATGTCCGTGCGAAACTCGTGAATAAATCGAATCTGGATGCTTGCCAGAAAGGAGGACGCTCTTTTGGCAAATCGAGTCGCAATCCCTCTCCACTGCTTAATTTTCGCAAAGACATTCTCAACAACATGGCGGTTTTTATAGAGAGCACTATCAAACTTTCGATAATGCTTTCTATGTTTTCGTGGTGGAATGACAGGCTGCATCCCTTGTTCTTCGGCTTGTTTAATGATTGAATCGCTATCATAGCCCCGGTCGGCCAGTAAATAATCTGCGGTTAACTCCTTGAGCAAGTCTGGAGCGACTGTACAGTCAGCAACAGTGCCAGACGTTAAAGTTGCTCTGAGTGGCATACCGTGTGCGTCTACGGCCAGGTGTAGCTTGCTGTTGAGCCCCCTTTTGTAAGGCCCATTTCATCATTCCCACCTACAGCTCCAGTGCCATGAAGGTGGACTTTTATATGAGTTGCATCAATCATCAACCATTCCATATCTGCTTCGCAGGTAAGATTTTCAAGAATCGATGCCCATACACCTTTATTTTTCCAACGGCAAAAGCGACGGTGGGTATTTTTCCAACAACCGTAATCAGGAGGCAGATCTCTCCATGGAGAGCCTGTTCTTAAGATCCAGAATACTGCATTAATAAACAATCGGTTATCCTTTGCGACGCCGCCCCATTTGCCTTTTCTACCAGGAAGTAGGGACTCGATTCTTTCCCAGGAGCGATCAGAAATGTCGTGTTGACGATGTGCTAATAAAGCTAATTTTTTCATTTTAAAATAATATCATAGCCTTACATCTTGTGACGACAGCCCCTAAAAATAGCTAAAATAATGTTTTATCCACAAGATGTGTGATAACATAAAATATATTTTAATTTCAATATCTTATGTTTTAATTGGCAATTTTTTCGAATTATATATTATATCGAATTGAGCTTAAAAATAACTTGTTTATTTGTCGGCGCGAAACTCGTGAGACATTCTCAACAACATGGCGGTTTTTATAGAGAGCACTATCAAACTTTCGATAATGCTTTCTATGTTTTCGTGGTGGAATGACAGGCTGCATCCCTTGTTCTTCGGCTTGAGCAAGTCTGGAGCGACTGTACAGTCAACAACAGTGCCAGACGTTAAAGTTGCTCTGAGTGGCATACCGTGTGCGTCTACGGCCAGGTGTAGCTTGCTGTTGAGCCCCCTTTTGTAAGGCCCATTTCATCATTCCCACCTACACCTCCAGTGCCATGAAGGTGGACTTTTATATGAGTTGCATCAATCATCAACCATTCCATATCTGCTTCGCAGGTAAGATTTTCAAGAATCGATGCCCATACACCTTTATTTTTTCAACGGCAAACGCAACGGTGGGTATTTTTCCAACAACCGTAATCAGGAGGCAGATCTCTCCATGGAGAGCCTATTCTTAAGATCCAGAATACTGCATTAATAAACAATCGGTTATCCTTTGCGACGCCGCCCCATTTGCCTTTTCTACCAGGAAGTAAGGACTCGATTCTTTCCCAGGAGCGATCAGAAATGTCGTGTCGACGATGTGCTAATAAAGCTAATTTTTTCATTTTAAAATAATATCATAGCCTTACATCTTGTGACGACAGCCCCTAAACAAATTTATTTAAAAAATGCCGATTTGGCCGTACTATGGCACAATTTGTGGCTATTACTGATTATTTCATTATTTACCACAAGCCTGGCTTATTGGTTATTTCGCCGAAAAATTGCCTAAATGGTAAAATATAAAATCTCGCTAACATTATCAGCAGGATTTTTTTAACAAACAGATTAAATTAACGGCGATCGCCTAGAATACGTAACATCATTAAGAACAAGTTAATAAAATCTAAATAGAGTGTCAATGCACCAAGAATAGCGTATTTACGCATACCTTCTTGATCACGGCTATCAATTTGGCTGCCCATGTCTTTCAGTTTCTGTGTATCATAAGCCGTCAAACCTGCAAAAATTAATACACCGGCGTAGGTGATAACCAACGTTAAGCCAGAACTTTGCAGCCAAATATTGACCAATGAAGCAATAATTAGCCCGATTAGTGCCATAAATAAGAAACTACCCATACCACTTAAGCTACGTTTGGTTGTATAACCATAAAAACTAAGTGCCCCAAACATAGCAGCAGTGATAAAGAAGGTGCTGGCAACCGAAGCGCCAGTGTAGGCAACTAATACGAGAGAAATGGTTAAGCCTGTCAGCGCCGAGTAGAGCATAAACATGGCCGTTGCCAGCGCGCCACTCAATTTGGGCAACAGAAATGATAATCCTATGACTAATGCAAATTCAGCAACAATGAGGCCTATCAATACCCAACTATGCGTCGCCAGATACATAATAATATTACTATTATTAATCGCATACCAAGCAACAAACGCAGTTAATAACAAACCTACCGTCATCCAGCCGTATACTTGCGCCATATAGGTTTGAATACCTGCGCCAGCGCGCTGGACGATCGAATCATTTTGATGTTCAAATCGATCCATGATGATTACCCTCATCACTTGCGTTAAAGATAAAGCTATTTAGTAAACTAAATAACTCAGTAAACTTAAGTTAAGTCTATCATAATTTCTGGCTAAAACCATGGTTTGATATGCGCAAATAAGAGAAGGTTTTACATTACTTTTACTTTATTTAGCTAAATTTCAATAAATTGAAATAAATTCAATAAAAAAAAATTGTGTTACCAACGCTGAAATGCGGCTTGATCACTCGCTCTGGCCTCAACCCAACGACTGTTTGGTCCTTGCGCTAAATGCTCTTTTTTCCAAAATGGCGCTTTTGTTTTCATATAATCCATAATAAATTCTGCCGCTAAAAAAGCAGTGTTACGATGGCCGCTAGTAACTCCAACAAACACGATTTCCTCACCCGGCTGTAAAGTACCAATCCGATGAATAATACAGATACGTTGCAACTGCCAACGACCACTCGCTTCATTGGCAATATCCTGTAACGCTTTCTCTGTCATGACTGGATAATGCTCAAGAGTGAGGGTGTTAATACTATCACCCAAGTTGTGATTACGCACTTTACCAGTGAAAGTAACCACCGCACCATCATCATAACATTGTGCTAACCATTCATATTGTTCACCAACATTAAAATTCGCTTGTTGAATAAGCAATCGTGTATTTGTCATTTATCCTCCCGTTACCGGTGGAAAAAATGCGATTTCATCGCCAGCAGTTAATGGATGATCTGACTGTACAAAGGTATGATTGACCGCAAAAAGCAGTTTTTTGTGATCTAGTGCTAGGGGCTGTCGTCACAAGATTTCAGCCCAGATAGCAATAAATCGAATCTGGATGCTTGCCAGAAAGGATGACGCTCTTTTGGCAAATCGAGTCGCAATCCCTCTCCACTGCTTAATTTTCGCAAAGACATTCTCAACAACATGGCGGTTTTTATAGAGAGCACTATCAAACTTTCGATAATGCTTTCTATGTTTTCGTGGTGGAATGACAGGCTGCATCCCTTGTTCTTCGGCTTGTTTAATGATTGAATCGCTATCATAGCCCCGGTCGGCCAGTAAATAATCTGCGGTTAACTCCTTGAGCAAGTCTGGAGCGACTGTACAGTCAGCAACAGTGGCAGACGTTAAAGTTGCTCTGAGTGGCATACCGTGTGCATCTACGGCCAGGTGTAGCTTGCTGTTGAGCCCCCTTTTGTAAGGCCCATTTCATCATTCCCACCTACAGCTCCAGTGCCATGAAGGTGGACTTTTATATGAGTTGCATCAATCATCAACCATTTCATATCTGCTTCGCAGGTAAGATTTTCAAGAATCGATGCCCATACACCTTTATTTTTCCAACGGCAAAAGCTACGGTGGGTATTTTTCCAACAACCGTAATCAGGAGGCAGATCTCTCCATGGAGAGCCTGTTCTTAAGATCCAGAATACTGCATTAATAAACAATCGGTTATCCTTTGCGACGCCGCCCCATTTGCCTTTTCTACCAGGAAGTAAGGACTCGATTCTTTCCCAGGAGCGATCAGAAACGTCGTGTCGACGATGTGCTAATAAAGCTAATTTTTTCATTTTAAAATAATATCATAGCCTTACATCTTGTGACGGGAATGATGAAATGGGCCTTACAAAAGGGGGCTCAACAGCAAGCTACACCTGGCCGTAGACGCACACGGTATGCCACTCAGAGCAACTTTAACGTCTGGCACTGTTGCTGACTGTACAGTCGCTCCAGACTTGCTCAAGGAGTTAACTGCAGATTATTTACTGGCCGACCGGGGCTATGATAGCGATTCAATCATTAAACAAGCCGAAGAACAGGGGATGCAGCCTGTCATTCCACCACGAAAACATAGAAAGCATTATCGAAAGTTTGATAGTGCTCTCTATAAAAACCACCATGTTGTTGAAAATCTCTTTGCGAAAATTAAGCAGTGGAGAGGGATTGCGACTCGATTTGCCAAAAGAGCGTCCTCCTTTCTGGCAAGCATCCAGATTCGATTTATTGCTATCTGGGCTGAAATCTTGTGACGACAGCCCCTAGTAAATATTTATGTTGCCTTTTGGCTACCTCAGTATGTCTGGGTTAACTTTAAAGTTTTTGGTTTGACCGCGGTCACACTAATATTTACAATACTTAGGGGCTGTCGTCACAAGATTTCAGCCCAGATAGCAATAAATCGAATCTGGATCCTTGCCAGAAAGGAGGACGCTCTTTTGGCAAATCGAGTCGCAATCTCTCTCCACTGCTTAATTTTCGCAAAGAGATTTTCAACAACATGGTGGTTTTTATAGAGAGCACTATCAAACTTTCGATAATGCTTTCTATGTTTTCGTGGTGGAATGACAGGCTGCATCCCCTGTTCTTCGGCTTGTTTAATGATTGAATCGCTATCATAGCCCCGGTCGGCCAGTAAATAATCTGCAGTTAACTCCTTGAGCAAGTCTGGAGCGACTGTACAGTCAGCAACAGTGCCAGACGTTAAAGTTGCTCTGAGTGGCATACCGTGTGCGTCTACGGCCAGGTGTAGCGTGCTGTTGAGCCCCCTTTTGTAAGGCCCATTTCATCATTCCCACCTACAGCTCCAGTGCCATGAAGGTGGACTTTTATATGAGTTGCATCAATCATCAACCATTCCATATCTGCTTCGCAGGTAAGATTTTCAAGAATCGATGCCCATACACCTTTATTTTTCCAACGGCAAAAGCGACGGTGGGTATTTTTCCAACAACCGTAATCAGGAGGCAGCTCTCTCCATGGAGAGCCTGTTCTTAAGATCCAGAATACTGCATTAATAAACAATCGGTTATCCTTTGCGACGCCGCCCCATTTGCCTTTTCTACCAGGAAGTAAGGACTCGATTCTTTCCCAGGAGCGATCAGAAATGTCGTGTCGACGATGTGCTAATAAAGCTAATTTTTTCATTTTAAAATAATATCATAGCCTTACATCTTGTGACGACAGCCCCTAGCGCACAGATAGCAAAAAAGATTGCCCATGATAAATTTAATTTATGCCAAATCTCAAATGAAAAAATAACGTAAATAACTGTCACTTTCCATTTAATAAAAAGATCACTGTGGAAAATCAAAGTCAGTCCACCAAAAATGATCACGATGACTAAAGTAATTAACGAACTTTTTTCAATTTTTTTGTAGATAAGATAAATGGCCAGCATCGATAAAGCGGTGGCTGTCAATGCCAATTGAATTCTGATCCACTTTGCTAAAGTAAAACTGATCCACTCCCTTTAATTTACTCGCTCAGTTCCGCTTTCAATTTTTTATGTAGCTGACCGCTTTTTAGCTTGTCTTTTAACCGATAACTTTGTCCACTAAGCTGTACGATATGTGCATGGTGCAGCAATCGATCCAGCATAGCGGCTGTTAGCGTCTCATCATCACCAAATGTACTTGACCACTGAGCAAAAGACAGATTACTGGTTAAGAGCACACTACCCGCTTCATATCGCTTTGCCACCACCTGGAAGAACAGATTTGCTTCTTCTTTGCCAAAAGGTAAATAGCCAACTTCATCGATAATCAATAGTCTAGGTTTACTGATAACGCGAGTAAGATATCCCTTAAGGTCACCTTGTCGATGAGAGGTAAGCAGCTGCAACATCATATCCGCCGCAGTTAGAAAACAGATGCTTAATCCATGCATCGCAGCCCTATAGCTTATGGCAGTAGCCAGGTGCGTCTTCCCGACACCAGACGGACCTAGCAACACGATATTCTCCTGGCGCTCAATGAAAGCCAGTTGTCGCTACCAATGTAAAAATGATCCACTTGCTAGTGTAAAACTGATCCACCAAGAGTAAAAATGGCAGTTTTAAGGTACTGCCGATGATAACATTGGAGATCAGAGTGGAAATTTCTGTTTTACATCGCCAGGGTATGTCTATACGTGCGATTGCGCGACGCCTTTCATGTTCAAGAGTAACCGTGAGGCGATATCTTCGTAGCACTGAAGCGGCGGCGAATATGCGTTATAAATCGAGAGCGCCTAGACCCGGTAAGTTGGAGCCCTTCAAGGTATATATTCTCGAACGCGTAGAGGCGGCTAGACCTGATTGGATACCGGCCTGCGTATTGCTACGGGAGATCCGTGAACAAGGGTACACAGGCAGCTATAGCTTGCTGACCGCTTTTCTTCATCCTCACGAGTTTCGCACGGACATATAAAGCTCTAAAAATAGCTAAAATAATGTTTTATCCACAAGATGTGCGATAACATAAAATATATTTTAATTTCAATATCTTATGTTTTAAGTGGCAATTTTTTCGAATTATATATTATATCGAATTGAGCTTAAAAATAACTTGTTTATTTGTCGGCGCGAAACTCGTGATCCTATGAAAAAACCGGTTATTGAAGACGTTGTTCGCTTTGAGACTGAACCCGGTGAACAGATGCAGGTTGACTTCACGATTATCAGACAGGGGAAGAACCCTTTGTTGGCATTCGTTGCCACGTTAGGTTGGAGTCGTTCCA
Organism: Coronaproctus castanopsis; assembly: GCA_032883995.1. Taxonomy (NCBI): domain Eukaryota; kingdom Metazoa; phylum Arthropoda; class Insecta; order Hemiptera; family Monophlebidae; genus Coronaproctus; species Coronaproctus castanopsis. The sequence goes on along the minus strand of JAOQIE010000004.1, from coordinate 2,670,320 downwards.
CTTTTGTTAAGTTTTACACCTGTCAAAATTCAGCAGCCTGGTGCGACGGGATTGAGTCAGCCCTACAGTATTTTGGCGGTACCCCTCGTCAGCTGCTATTTGATAATGCGAAAACCATTATCATTGAGCGTGATGTTTATGGTCCTGGTAAACACCGCTGGAACCCACAGCTTATCCAGCTTGCCGAGAAATATGCTTTCAGTCCGAAAGTCTGCCGTCCATACAGGGCGAAGACTAAAGGTAAGGTTGAACGTTTTAATCACTATCTTAAGAACAGTTTCATTGTTCCACTAACCGCGTCATTTCGTCAGGCAGGGCTTATTTTGGATGCTGCCGCCGCCAACTCACGTATTGGAGACTGGCTGAGTTCAATAGCTAATGTACGTAAACACGGCACTACGGGTGTATCGCCGGAGGAGCGCATGCTACAAGAACGCTTAGCACTGTTGCCGCTGCCGAAAGTCATGCAAGCATTTCCTTTACCGATACATCAGACTCGCCCGATTCCTATGGAGAGCCTACAACATCCTTTGTCCGTCTATCAATCGATTCTGGAGATGCCTATATGAGGCTTCAGTATGAACGCATCGAAAAATTCTGCCAGCAGCTTAAACTGGACAGACTAAGCACAGAGTGGCCAGCTGTAGCGCAGGCAACTATCGACAAGAACGGTACACACGCTGACTTTCTATAGTTTATTTTACGACTTCAGTATGAAGGACTTACTGAACGTCGGCGTCAAACGATACTCCGTTTATCTGGGCTGCCAGTGATAAAGACGTTGGAGCAGTTTGATTACAAATATGCCAGCGGTGTTCCCCGTAACCAAATACAGGAACTGGCTGGACTGGCTTTCATTGAGCGCCAGGAGAATATCGTGTTGCTAGGTCCGTCTGGTGTCGGGAAGACGCACCTGGCTACTGCCATAAGCTATAAGGCTGCGATGCATGGATTAAGCATCCGTTTTCTAACTGCGGCGGATATGATGTTGCAGCTGCTTACCTCTCATCGACAAGGTGACCTTAAGGGATATCTTACTCGCGTTATCAGTAAACCTAGACTATTGATTATCGATGAAGTTGGCTATTTACCTTTTGGCAAAGAAGAAGCAAATCTGTTCTTCCAGGTGGTGGCAAAGCGATATGAAGCGGGTAGTGTGCTCTTAACCAGTAATCTGTCTTTTGCTCAGTGGTCAAGTACATTTGGTGATGATGAGACGCTAACAGCCGCTATGCTGGATCGATTGCTGCACCATGCACATATCGTACAGATTAGTGGACAAAGTTATCGGTTAAAAGACAAGCTAAAAAGCGGTCAGCTACATAAAAAATTGAAAGCGGAACTGAGCGAGTAAATTAAAGGGAGTGGATCAGTTTTACTTTAGCAAAGTGGATCAGAACCCCAATTCCCAAACGAAATGCAACAAAGTGAATCCTTGGTCATACATAGATAAACTTACTGTAATGACCCCATAAGAGATACTGTTGTATGAAGGGAAAACATTTGAATTTACATGAGCGCTTTTATATCGAAAAACGAATAATTGACGGTGTTACTCAGGCCACTATTGCTAGAGAATTGGGGCTTTCTCGTTCAACGGTCAGCAGGGAACTCAAGCGTAATACGGATCCTGCTTTCAATGGACTTTATTCTTGCAGAAGGGCTGATACCTTAGCGAAAGCCAGACGTATGAACACATCTCCGCGGAATGCGTTTAATCAGCAAACCACAGAAACGCAGGCTTTTATCCGTAAAGAGCTTGCTTTACATACTTCGCCTGGCGTTATCAGTGGAAGGCTGCGTTTGAAACATGGGGTTTCTGTCAGTAAAAATACGCTCTATCGCTATATTAAGAGAGACCGACTGGCAGGAGGAAATCTCTATCTCCAGCTTCCTCATCGAGGCAAATATTATCGCTATGGCAAGGGAGAACCCAAGCGTAGCGCTATTCCTGATAGAGTGGGTATTGAAAAGAGACCAGCTGAGGCTGATCTCAAGCAACAACCCGGGCATTTTGAAATTGATACTGTATTTGGTAAGGATCAGAAGTCATTCTTATTAACTTTGGCGGATAAAGCTACCAGACAGGTTATTATCCGCAGGTTGCCGAATAAACGCGCTGAGACTGTTGTAGAAGCCTTCCGTGATATCATGGCAAATACTTTCTGTCATTTTAAAACCCTGACGGCTGATAACGGTTCTGAGTTCTCCATGCATAAACAGATAACTGAGATCACCGGTGCTGATGTCTTCTTTGCCAGGCCTTATCACTCATGGGAGCGTGGTTTAAATGAACATAGTAACTGTCGCTACCAATGTAAAAATGATCCACTTGCTAGGGGCTGTCGTCACAAGATTTCAGCCCAGATAGCAATAAATCGAATCTGGATGCTTGCCAGAAAGGAGGACGCTCTTTTGGCAAATCGAGTCGCAATCCCTCTCCACTGCTTAATTTTCGCAAAGACACACGAGTTTCGCACGGACATATAAAGCTCTAAAAATAGCTAAAATAATGTTTTATCCACAAGATGCGCGATAACATAAAATATATTTTAATTTCAATATCTTATGTTTTAATTGGCAATTTTTTCGAATTATATATTATATCGAATTGAGCTTAAAAATAACTTGTTTATTTGTCGGCGCGAAACTCGTGAGACATTCTCAACAACATGGCGGTTTTTATAGAGAGCACTATCAAACTTTCGATAATGCTTTCTATGTTTTCGTGGTGGAATGACAGGCTGCATCCCTTGTTCTTCGGCTTGAGCAAGTCTGGAGCGACTGTACAGTCAACAACAGTGCCAGACGTTAAAGTTGCTCTGAGTGGCATACCGTGTGCGTCTACGGCCAGGTGTAGCTTGCTGTTGAGCCCCCTTTTGTAAGGCCCATTTCATCATTCCCACCTACAGCTCCAGTGCCATGAAGGTGGACTTTTATATGAGTTGCATCAATCATCAACCATTCCATATCTGCTTCGCAGGTAAGATTTTCAAGAATCGATGCCCATACACCTTTATTTTTTCAACGGCAAACGCGACGGTGGGTATTTTTCCAACAACCGTAATCAGGAGGCAGATCTCTCCATGGAGAGCCTGTTCTTAAGATCCAGAATACTGCATTAATAAACAATCGGTTATCCTTTGCGACGCCGCCCCATTTGCCCTTTCTACCAGGAAGTAAGGACTCGATTCTTTCCCAGGAGCGATCAGAAATGTCGTGTCGACGATGTGCTAATAAAGCTAATTTTTTCATTTTAAAATAATATCATAGCCTTACATCTTGTGACGACAGCCCCTAGCCTGGATAACCTGAAATCAATTCGCTCTCATGGTTGGATCTGGGTAACCACGCTGAGGAAAAATAGGATTGTTAACCATAACAAACAACTGAACAAGTTAGACATCTCAGAAGAAGGAACGTCAATACACTTGCGAGGATATGGTTGGGTGACCGTTTTCAAATTTACAGCCAAAAACGGCCGTATTGATTACATAGTGACAAACAAAGAGAATCCCACCCGTCAATACGTAAAATCTATCATGGATGCCCGTTGGTCTGTTGAAGTTTATCATCGAGAAGTTAAATGTCGCTACCAATGTAAAAATGATCCACTTGCTAGGGGCTGTCGTCACAAGATAAAAATACCTAGGATAGTATATTTAATACCCATATTATGGTCAAAATTCACTCGGGATTATACTGGTATGATGAGTAATTTAATCAAACTTGAGGTGTAAAGCTACCTTTTTCTATTTATTTTTAACTAAAAAATGAACAATCTATACCTGTCTTTAACTCGTGACGATAGCCCCTAGTGTAAAACTGATCCCCACCAAGAGTAAAAATGGCAGTTTTAAGGTACTGCCGATGATAACATTGGAGATCAGAGTGGAAATTTCTGTTTTACATCGCCAGGGTATGTCTATACGTGCGATTGCGCGACGCCTTTCATGTTCAAGATGGTCGCCTCCGGCGACGACTTGTCACCGTCTTCCAGTTTCAATAAATCCATCAACACCAAAACCGCCTGTATCGCATTCTAAGGCCATCAAATCAAAAAGCGCTACCATTGGTTACTTATATCAAGAAAACGCCTTATAGAGCGTTATGGTGTACCTCAAAATCGATTTATGACGATTGGTTGAGTACATATTTCCATTTCAATCTTAAAAACACCCAGATTGATTAATATTTAACCGTTTTGGGTATTAATTTCTTATACATCAAGAGTAACCGTGAGGCGATATCTTCGTAGCACTGAAGCGGCGGCGAATATGCGTTATAAATCGAGAGCGCCTAGACCCGGTAAGTTGGAGCCCTTCAAGGTATATATTCTCGAACGCGTAGAGGCGGCTAGACCTGATTGGATACCGGCCTGCGTATTGCTACGGGAGATCCGTGAACAAGGGTACACAGGCAGCTATAGCTTGCTGACCGCTTTTCTTCATCCTATGAAAAAACCGGTTATTGAAGACGTTGTTCGCTTTGAGACTGAACCCGGTGAACAGATGCAGGTTGACTTTACGATTATCAGACAGGGGAAGAACCCTTTGCTGGCATTCGTTGCCATGTTAGGTTGGAGTCGTTCCACTTTTGTTAAGTTTTACACCTGTCAAAATTCAGCAGCCTGGTGCGACGGGATTGAGTCAGCCCTACAGTATTTTGGCGGTACGCCTCGTCAGCTGCTATTTGATAATGCGAAGACCATTATCATTGAGCGTGATGTTTATGGTCCTGGTAAACACCGCTGGAACCCACAGCTTATCCAGCTTGCCGAGAAATATGCTTTCAGTCCGAAAGTCTGCCGTCCATACAGGGCGAAGACTAAAGGTAAAGGTAAGGTTGAACGTTTTAATCACTATCTTAAGAACAGTTTCATTGTTCCACTAACCGCGTCATTTCGTCAGGCAGGGCTTATTTTGGATGCTGCCGCCGCCAACTCACGTATTGGAGACTGGCTGAGTTCAATAGCTAATATACGTAAACACGGCACTACGGGTGTATCGCCGGAGGAGCGCATGCTACAAGAACGCTTAGCACTGTTGCCGCTGCCAAAAGTCATGCAAGCATTTCCTTTACCGATACATCAGACTCGCCCGATTCCTATGGAGAGCCTACAACATCCTTTGTCCGTCTATCAATCGATTCTGGAGATGCCTATATGAGGCTTCAGTATGAACGCATCGAAAAATTCTGCCAGCAGCTTAAACTGGACAGACTAAGCACAGAGTGGCCAGCTGTAGCGCAGGCAACTATCGACAAGAACGGTACACACGCTGACTTTCTAGAGTTTATTTTACGACTTCAGTATGAAGGACTTACTGAACGTCGGCGTCAAACGATACTCCGTTTATCTGGGCTGCCAGTGATAAAGACGTTGGAGCAGTTTGATTACAAATATGCCAGCGGTGTTCCCCGTAACCAAATACAGGAACTGGCTGGACTGGCTTTCATTGAGCGCCAGGAGAATATCGTGTTGCTAGGTCCGTCTGGTGTCGGGAAGACGCACCTGGCTACTGCCATAAGCTATAGGGCTGCGATGCATGGATTAAGCATCCGTTTTCTAACTGCGGCGGATATGATGTTGCAGCTGCTTACCTCTCATCGACAAGGTGACCTTAAGGGATATCTTACTCGCGTTATCAGTAAACCTAGACTATTGATTATCGATGAAGTTGGCTATTTACCTTTTGGCAAAGAAGAAGCAAATCTGTTCTTCCAGGTGGTGGCAAAGCGATATGAAGCGGGTAGTGTGCTCTTAACCAGTAATCTGTCTTTTGCTCAGTGGTCAAGTACATTTGGTGATGATGAGACGCTAACAGCCGCTATGCTGGATCGATTGCTGCACCATGCACATATAGTACAGATTAGTGGACAAAGTTATCGGTTAAAAGACAAGCTAAAAAGCGGTCAGCTACATAAAAAATTGAAAGCGGAACTGAGCGAGTAAATTAAAGGGAGTGGATCAGTTTTACTTTAGCAAAGTGGATCAGAATTCAATTGGCATTGACAGTTAAACAAAACTGTGGTATTGAACGCTGTCAGGCTCGCACGAGCCGAGCGCAAAGAAATCATATTTTTCTCGCTATTTCTGCGTGGTTTGAACAACATAAACGTCGTATATCTGAAAAAATAACCCTTTATCAACAAAATTGGGACGTAATCAAAAATGCTATTGCTGAGCACATCCGTGTTTTATTGGCGTACCCAAATTAGTTTTGTGCGAAACTCGTGAACGTATTAAAAACGCTTTCTAACTTGTCTGGGATGATCTTCGAAGTCATCGGTAACTGGGTATGGATCAGTGGTGAAACACGCGAGCACAAAGAGATATTGAAGGAAACCGGCTGTAAATGGGCGGCAAAGAAAAAACAGTGGTTTTATCGTCCTGAAGAGCATAAAAGTCGATTCAACAGAAAAGAGCACAGTATAGACGAAATTCGAGAAATGTATGGAACAAATGGCCGCCGTAAAGCTAAGGGCTGGTATCGAGTAGAAATTAGTGCGTAACGCTCAAGAGCGGGGCGAAAACCCCCCTCACCGTTCTTAATTTTCGGAGGCAACATGAATAATACAAAAACATTTAAATCAGCATATTTACCCCTTTTTGAGCGTGTTTGTGTCTTTATGGGTAGTGGATGGCGAATCAATAAACTACATCAGGATGAAGAACACCTTATAAAATTGATGAATCCAACACTAAAGAACTATTCTATCGTTTGCAGAAGGGAAAAAGACCGGATTCAGTAAAGCTAACGAGTATCACCAGAAAGAAAAGGAGAAAAAAGAACAAAAACGAATTTTAAAAGGAATGCTAGCACAGCAAGTCAAGTCAAGATGGTCGCCTCCGGCGACGACTTGTCACCGTCTTCCAGTTTCAATAAATCCATCAACACCAAAACCGCCTGTATCGCATTCTAAGGCCATCAAATCAAAAAGCGCTACCATTGTTACTTATATCAAGAAAACGCCTTATAGAGCGTTATGGTGTACCTCAAAATCGATTTATGACGATTGGTTGAGTACATATTTATATTTCCATTTCAATCTTAAAAACACCCAGATTGATTAATATTTAACCGTTTTGGGTATTAATTTCTTATACATCAAGTTAGACTCTTATCATAATGCCATTACGGGTATTGTCGCTTCAAGTGGTATTCGTGGCAGGGTAAAAGTAAGCGCCCCGTGTAGGACGTCTTGCGTTATTACCGGTTTTGTTGTAGTGAGTAAACCGATATAACACGCAATACATGTTAACTCATTGACTTTGTTTGTTTTATTTATTTTATTAATTCACTGGATTTGATCGAAATGAAGTTAGTGAGTCTGACACCAGTGATAGTGTCCACTTAAATTTAAGTGGACACTATCATCGCCGGATTTTCGGTGATCTGACCACAATCCCTTATGAATTGCGGGGTTAGCAAGTATCGAAGTTAGAGATATGCTGGCAGCCCATACAATATATTAATCAACATTTCAAGACGTCCTACACGGGGCGCTTACGGGTAAAAGAAGGTTATGACGGATATAACCTCAAGCTATATAAACTCACTACTGAGCAGCTAGTTAAAATTGTTGGGTTTGTATCTACGTTATAACCATTATCTATAATAAATCCCCTTACGATGTGTATCGTTGGGGGATTGATGGTGAATAAAATGAAACAGATTTTTTATAAAAGAGGAAAAGGACGTGTAACAAAAAGTTTATCAGTTTATGAAACTGAAAAGAGTTATAGAATGCACTATCTTATATTCGATAGAACAAAAATAACAAAAGAACAAAGACTCAATGGAGAAAAAGAAAAACGGTTTAAAACGCTAGGGGCTGTCGTCACAAGATGTAAGGCTATGATATTATTTTAAAATGAAAAAATTAGCTTTATTAGCACATCGTCGACACGACATTTCTGATCGCTCCTGGGAAAGAATCGAGTCCTTACTTCCTGGTAGAAAAGGCAAATGGGGCGGCGTCGCAAAGGATAACCGATTGTTTATTAATGCAGTATTCTGGATCTTAAGAACAGGCTCTCCATGGAGAGAGCTGCCTCCTGATTACGGTTGTTGGAAAAATACCCACCGTCGCTTTTGCCGTTGGAAAAATAAAGGTGTATGGGCATCGATTCTTGAAAATCTTACCTGCGAAGCAGATATGGAATGGTTGATGATTGATGCAACTCATATAAAAGTCCACCTTCATGGCACTGGAGCTGTAGGTGGGAATGATGAAATGGGCTTTACAAAAGGGAGCTCAACAGCACGCTACACCTGGCCGTAGACGCACACGGTATGCCACTCAGAGCAACTTTAACGTCTGGCACTGTTGCTGACTGTACAGTCGCTCCAGACTTGCTCAAGGAGTTAACCGCAGATTATTTACTGGCCGACCGGGGCTATGATAGCGATTCAATCATTAAACAAGCCGAAGAACAAGGGATGCAGCCTGTCATTCCACCACGAAAACATAGAAAGCATTATCGAAAGTTTGATACTGCTCTCTATAAAAACCGCCATGTTGTTGAGAATGTCTTTGCGAAAATTAAGCAGTGGAGAGGGATTGCGACTCGATTTGCCAAAAGAGCGTCCTCCTTTCTGGCAAGCATCCAGATTCGATTTATTGCTATCTGGGCTGAAATCTTGTGACGACAGCCCCTAGGGGCTGTCGTCACAAGATGTAAGGCTATGATATTATTTTAAACACGAGTTTCGCACAAAACTAATTTGGGTACGCCAATAAAACACGGATGTGCTCAGCAATAGCATTTTTGATTACGTCCCAATTTTGTTGATAAAGGGTTATTTTTTCAGATATACGACGTTTATGTCGTTCAAACCACGCAGAAATAGCGAGAAAAATATGATTTCTTTGCGCTCGGCTCGTGCGAGCCTGACAGCGTTCAATACCACAGTTTTGTTTAACTTCTCGATGATAAACTTCAACAGACCAACGGGCATCCATGATAGATGTGACGTATTGACGGGTGGGATTCTCTTTGTTTGTTACTATGTAATCAATACGGCCGTTTTTGGCTGTAAATTTGAAAACGGTCACCCAACCATATCCTCGCAAGTGTATTGACGTTCCTTCTTCTGAGATGTCTAACTTGTTCAGTTGTTTGTTATGGTTAACAATCCTATTTTTCCTCAGCGTGGTTACCCAGATCCAACCATGAGAGCGAATTGATTTCAGGTTATCCAGGCTAGAATACCAAGCATCCATCACTACCGCTTCTGGCATGATCCCTCTTTTTTTAGCAAGAGCGAGCATTTCGGAAAAGTGCGTGTTTTTTGTTTTTCCATCAGAATCTTTATCATAAATACGATAATCAATAGGAATTGATTCAACCTTCGTCAGATCATGCCAAAGCAAATTAACTAAACCTATGCCAGCAATAACATCATGTTCATTACCTGAATATTGATAATGGACCATCTCTATTTTTTTACTACGTGTTTTGGCAATCAATGTATCATCGGCAATTAGGGGCTGTCGTCACAAGATGTAAGGCTATGATATTATTTTAAAATGAAAAAATTAGCTTTATTAGGGGCTGTCGTCACAAGATTTCAGCCCAGATAGCAATAAATCGAATCTGGATGCTTGCCAGAAAGGAGGACGCTCTTTTGGCAAATCGAGTCGCAATCCCTCTCCACTGCTTAATTTTCGCAAAGACATTCTCAACAACATGGCGGTTTTTATAGAGAGCACTATCAAACTTTCGATAATGCTTTCTATGTTTTCGTGGTGGAATGACAGGCTGCATCCCTTGTTCTTAGGCTTGTTTAATGATTGAATCGCTATCATAGCCCCGGTCGGCCAGTAAATAATCTGCGGTTAACTCCTTGAGCAAGTCTGGAGCGACTGTACAGTCAGCAACAGTGCCAGACGTTAAAGTTGCTCTGAGTGGCATACCGTGTGCGTCTACGGCCAGGTGTAGCTTGCTGTTGAGCCCCCTTTTGTAAGGCCCATTTCATCATTCCCACCTACAGCTCCAGTGCCATGAAGGTGGACTTTTATATGAGTTGCATCAATCATCAACCATTCCATATCTGCTTCGCAGGTAAGATTTTCAAGAATCGATGCCCATACACCTTTATTTTTCCAACGGCAAAAGCGACGATGGGTATTTTTCCAACAACCGTAATCAGGAGGCAGATCTCTCCATGGAGAGCCTGTTCTTAAGATCCAGAATACTGCATTAATAAACAATCGGTTATCCTTTGCGACGCCGCCCCATTTGCCTTTTCTACCAGGAAGTAAGGACTCGATTCTTTCCCAGGAGCGATCAGAAATGTCGTGTCGACGATGTGCTAATAAAGCTAATTTTTTCATTTTAAAATAATATCATAGCCTTACATCTTGTGACGACAGCCCCTAGTGTAAAACTGATCCACCAAGAGTAAAAATGGCAGTTTTAAGGTACTGCCGATGATAACATTGGAGATCAGAGTGGAAATTTCTGTTTTACATCGCCAGGGTATGTCTATACGTGCGATTGCGCGACGCCTTTCATGTTCAAGAGTAACCGTGAGGCGATATCTTCGTAGCACTGAAGCGGCGGCGAATATGCGTTATAAATCGAGAGCGCCTAGACCCGGTAAGTTGGAGCCCTTCAAGGTATATATTCTCGAACGCGTAGAGGCGGCTAGACCTGATTGGATACCGGCCTGCGTATTGCTACGGGAGATCCGTGAACAAGGGTACACAGGCAGCTATAGCTTGCTGACCGCTTTTCTTCATCCTATGAAAAAACCGGTTATTGAAGACGTTGTTCGCTTTGAGACTGAACCCGGTGAACAGATGCAGGTTGACTTCACGATTATCAGACAGGGGAAGAACCCTTTGCTGGCATTCGTTGCCACGTTAGGTTGGAGTCGTTCCACTTTTGTTAAGTTTTACACCTGTCAAAATTCAGCAGCCTGGTGCGACGGGATTGAGTCAGCCCTACAGTATTTTGGCGGTACGCCTCGTCAGCTGCTATTTGATAATGCGAAGACCATTATCATTGAGCGTGATGTTTATGGTCCTGGTAAACACCGCTGGAACCCACAGCTTATCCAGCTTGCCGAGAAATATGCTTTCAGTCCGAAAGTCTGCCGTCCATACAGGGCGAAGACTAAAGGTAAGGTTGAACGTTTTAATCACTATCTTAAGAACAGTTTCATTGTTCCACTAACCGCGTCATTTCGTCAGGCAGGGCTTATTTTGGATGCTGCCGCCGCCAACTCACGTATTGGAGACTGGCTGAGTTCAATAGCTAATGTACGTAAACACGGCACTACGGGTGTATCGCCGGAGGAGCGCATGCTACAAGCAAGAACGCTTAGCACTGTTGCCACTGCCGAAAGTCATGCAAGCATTTCCTTTACCGATACATCAGACTCGCCCGATTCCTATGGAGAGCCTACAACATCCTTTGTCCGTCTATCAATCGATTCTGGAGATGCCTATATGAGTCTTCAGTATCAAGATGGTCGCCTCCGGCGACGACTTGTCACCGTCTTCCAGTTCTAAGAAATTTCTCAACACCAAAACTCCCTATATCGCATTCTAAGGATATCAAATCAAAAAGCGCTACCAATTGGGGTTACCTATGTAAAGAAAACGCCTTAGATAGCGTTACAGGTACCTTAAAATCGATTTATGACGATTGGTTGAATGCATATTTCCATTTCAATCTTAAAAATACCCAAATTGATTAATGTTTAACCATTTTGGGTATTAATTTCTTATACATGAACGCATCGAAAAATTCTGCCAGCAGCTTAAACTGGACAGACTAAGCACAGAGTGGCCAGCTGTAGCGCAGGCAACTATCGACAAGAACGGTACACACGCTGACTTTCTAGAGTCTATTTTACGACTTCAGTATGAAGGACTTACTGAACGTCGGCGTCAAACGATACTCCGTTTATCTGGGCTGCCAGTGATAAAGACGTTGGAGCAGTTTGATTACAAATATGCCAGCGGTGTTCCCCGTAACCAAATACAGGAACTGGCTGGACTGGCTTTCATTGAGCGCCAGGAGAATATCGTGTTGCTAGGTCCGTCTGGTGTCGGGAAGACGCACCTGGCTACTGCCATAAGCTATAGGGCTGCGATGCATGGATTAAGCATCCGTTTTCTAACTGCGGCGGATATGATGTTGCAGCTGCTTACCTCTCATCGACAAGGTGACCTTAAGGGATATCTTACTCGCGTTATCAGTAAACCTAGACTATTGATTATCGATGAAGTTGGCTATTTACCTTTTGGCAAAGAAGAAGAAGCAAATCTGTTCTTCCAGGTGGTGGCAAAGCGATATGAAGCGGGTAGTGTGCTCTTAGGGGCTGTCGTCACAAGATGTAAGGCTATGATATTATTTTAAAATGAAAAAATTAGCTTTATTAGCACATCGTCGACACGACATTTCTGATCGCTCCTGGGAAAGAATCGAGTCCTTACTTCCTGGTAGAAAAGGCAAATGGGGCGGCGTCGCAAAGGATAACCGATTGTTTATTAATGCAGTATTCTGGATCTTAAGAACAGGCTCTCCATGGAGAGATCTGCCTCCTGATTACGGTTGTTGGAAAAATACCCATCGTCGCTTTTGCCGTTGGAAAAATAAATGTGTATGGGCATCGATTCTTGAAAATCTTACCTGCGAAGCAGATATGGAATGGTTGATGATTGATGCAACTCATATAAAAGTCCACCTTCATGGCACTGGAGCTGTAGGTGGGAATGATGAAATGGGCCTTACAAAAGGGGGCTCAACAGCAAGCTACACCTGGCCGTAGACGCACACGGTATGCCACTCAGAGCAACTTTAACGTCTGGCACTGTTGCTGACTGTACAGTCGCTCCAGACTTGCTCAAGGAGTTAACCGCAGATTATTTACTGGCCGACCGGGGCTATGATAGCGATTCAATCATTAAACAAGCCGAAGAACAAGGGATGCAGCCTGTCATTCCACCACGAAAACATAGAAAGCATTATCGAAAGTTTGATAGTGCTCTCTATAAAAACCGCCATGTTGTTGAGAATGTCTTTGCGAAAATTAAGCAGTGGAGAGGGATTGCGACTCGATTTGCCAAAAGAGCGTCCTCCTTTCTGGCAAGCATCCAGATTCGATTTATTGCTATCTGGGCTGAAATCTTGTGACGACAGCCCCTAACCAGTAATCTGTCTTTTGCTCAGTGGTCAAGTACATTTGGTGATGATGAGACGCTAACAGCCGCTATGCTGGATCGATTGCTGCACCATGCACATATCGTACAGATTACTGGACAAAGTTATCGGTTAAAAGACAAGCTAAAAAGCGGTCAGGTACATAAAAAATTGAAAGCGGAACTGAGCGAGTAAATTAAAGGGGGGGATCAGTTTTACTTTAGCAAAGTGGATCAGAATTCAATTGGCATTGACATCATACAACAGTATCTCTTATGGGGTCATTACAGTAAGTTTATCTATGTATGACCAAGGATTCACTTTGTTGCATTTCGTTTGGGAATTGGGGCAAGGGCGTCATCGCGAGGTGGGGTCTAAAGGAAGTGGGGAACAAAACCATGACCTGACGGACAGAAATCCGATACAAGGCTAATTTACCCAGCAGAGCGTGCAACGTAACGCAAAAGCCATAACCATCAAAGGGTAAAGGAGTAGATCGGGCAGGTGTGTGGTGAAGGCGATAGCGCTTACCCCGGGAGATCTGTACGGTGTCCTACACATCTAAGATGAGGACTGAGCACACCGTAAGGTGTGCTGAACGCCGTACAGAAGTCAGCAGAGGGCATAGTAGGGTGCGATACCTGAAGGCCCAAACAGTTATGAGCGGCAAGTATCGCCGGAGGTTCTGAATGGTCATGCAGCAGAAAAAGCAAAGCGATCCCAACGAGTGTAAACAGGGTGAAGCCCGAAAATTACAACCGCCAGGAGCTGAAATCACGCAGACACATCCGGTCAGAAAAACCCCGTCGTTAGAGAACGATCTAATGGATCTAATTCTTAGACCAGAAAACCTGAAGCATGCGCTAAAGAAAGTGAAGGCCAATAAAGGTGCAGCAGGTGTTGACGGAATGAGCGTAAAACAATTACCGGCACATCTGAAGCGTCACTGGCCTGAGCTACGGAGCAAACTACTGGAAGGCACATACCAACCTCAGCCTGTGCGCAAGGTGAATATCCCAAAACGAGAAGGAGGAACCCGACAATTGGGTATTCCAACCGTCTTGGACAGATTCATCCAGCAGGCAGTTATGCAAGTGCTACAAGATCACACGAGTTTCGCACGGACATATAAAGCTTTAAAAATAGCTAAAATAATGTTTTATCCACAAGATGCGCGATAACATAAAATATATTTTAATTTCAATATCTTATGTTTTAATTGGCAATTTTTTCGAATTATATATTATATCGAATTGAGCTTAAAAATAACTTGTTTATTTGTCGGCGCGAAACTCGTGGATCAGTGGGATACTACCTTTAGCGACAACAGCTATGGATTTCGTCCAGGTAAGTCGGCACATCAAGCAGTGAAACGGGCGAAAAGGTATGTCGAAGACGGTTACCAATGGGTAGTTGATATCGACCTAGAAAAGTTTTTCGACCGATTAAACCACGATGTGCTGATGAGCCGAATTGCAAAGCGAGTGCTGGATAAACGCATACTGAAGATTATCCGAACTTTCCTGAACGTAGGTATGATGGATGCGGGCGTAGTCAGCCCAAATACCGAGGGAGCACCTCAAGATGGTCGCCTCCGGCGACGACTTGTCACCGTCTTCTAGTTTCCACGAGTTTCGCACGGACATATAAAGCTCTAAAAATAGCTAAAATAATGTTTTATCCACAAGATGTGCGATAACATAAAATATATTTTAATTTCAATATCTTATGTTTTAATTGGCAATTTTTTCGAATTATATATTATATCGAATTGAGCTTAAAAATAACTTGTTTATTTGTCGGCGCAAAACTCGTGGTTTCAATAAATCCATCAACACCAAAACCGCCTGTATCGCATTCTAAGGCCATCAAATCAAAAAGCGCTACCATTGGTTACTTATATCAAGAAAACGCCTTATAGAGCGTTATGGTGTACCTCAAAATCGATTTATGACGATTGGTTGAGTACATATTTTCATTTCAATCTTAAAAACACCCAGATTGATTAATATTTAACCGTTTTGGGTATTAATTTCTTATACATCAAAGCGGGCCTCTCTCACCGTTATTATCTAACTTACTACTGGATGAATTAGACCAGGAGTTGGAGAAGCGTGGTCTGAAGTACGTTCGTTATGCGGACGATTGCAATATCTATGTCAAAAGCGAAAAAGCTGGAAAACGAGTCAAGAAAAATATTACCCGCTGGCTGGATAAGAAACTGAAATTGAAGGTTAACAAACGGAAGAGTGCGGTATCCTCACCAACCGAACGTAAATTCCTCGGCTACAGTATCCAGCTCTGGAAAGGAAAGATACGATCAATAATCTCCTCTGAGTCCATAAAACAGTGCAAAACTCGGATAAGGAAAATAACCAGACGAAGCAGAGGTCGTGGCTTGGAACAGGTTATCGGGGAACTTAAAGTCTATCTGACAGGGTGGTTAAATTATTACTCGTTAAACGAGCAAACCTCGATAATTAAGGACATAGGTGGATGGATCAGAAGAAGGCTGCGTAGTCTGCTGTGGAAACAGTGGAAAACATGGAGAAAACGATACAACGAACTGAGAATAAGAGGTGTTGGTCGTGACCTCGCCGCTCGAACTGCAGGGAGCCACCAGAAACAATGGCGAGTTAGTCAATCTCCAGCGCTATGTATAGCCCTTCCCAACCAGCTGTTCAGGGATATGGGGATGCCAGTTATGTAAGGCATGAAACGATAAACATAGCTGAACCGCCGTATACGGACCCGTATGTACGGTGGTGTGGGAGGAGGTGCTCTGTGAAGAGTGCCCCTATCCCGATTTCCCTGGTGTTGGAATCTATTTTTATGATTAATGATGAAGCTAAAAGGGCATGGCTTGTTTTATCTGTGAAAGCATTATTAACTCAATCAACAAACGGTAATAGATCCCTTAAAGGGATCATAAATTATTTCTCGTCGCTGTCATTTACTGTTTGTTTTCGGCAACCGTACAATGCAAAAAGCACCAAACGTACATGAAATATCGTTAACAATCCGGTTAATGAATTTGTTTCGAATTTAGACTTTGCTTCTGCTATCTCTCGTTTAACTAATCGATAGTTTACAGAGCGCAAAATGGATATTTCTTTTTGAGGAATACCAAAAGCAAAGAGCAACGATGTTTCAAATTGGACGGGTGTTAACTCTGGGAAAAGATTGCGTAATTCTGGATATTGGGAAGGGTCAATAATTCTCATGCGATACCTTCCATTGTATATAAATTAGCATGTTGTATTAACGATTGTGCTTCACAAATAAGCACAGGAAAGCTAGACTTTTTCATTAGCCTTATTCCTTCTAGGTAGGTTTAGGGTTAGCTGGCTGCTGGGATGCGCGTCCTTTCAGTCAGCGATGATTTCTCATTGTTACACTGAGTTCACAATGAAAATGGTTGTGTTATACTTCCATTAAAAGGAGGTATCGTTATGGGTCAGGTTGCGTTTGATACACAAGAATTTGTCGAAACATTAGAAAAAGAAGGGTTGCCAAAAAATCAGGCGAAAGCGATATCTATTGCTGTGCGTAAGTCACATGAGGCGGTTGATGTAGCGACTAAAAGAGATTTAGAAGATGTACGAAAGGATTTAACTACCCAAATATCTGATGTCAGAAAAGAAATCGCTGATGTTCGCAAAGACTTATCTACTGAAATAGCTGATGTTCGCAAAGACTTATCTGCTGAAATAGCTGATGTTCGCAAAGACTTATCTGCTGAAATAGCTGATGTTCGCAAAGACTTATCTGCTGAAATAGCTGATGTTCGCAAAGACTTATCTGCTGAAATAGCTGATGTTCGCAAAGACTTATCTGCTGAAATAGCTGATGTTCGCAAAGACTTATCTGCTGAAATAGCTGATGTTCGCAAAGACTTATCTGCTGAAATAGCTGATGTTCGCAAAGACTTATCTGCTGAAATAGCTGATGTTCGCAAAGACTTATCTGCTGAAATAGCTGATGTTCGTAAGGATATGGAAAATCGCTTTGACAAACTTGCTTTACAATTAACAGTAAGACTGGGTGGCATGCTGATTTTGGCAATAGGAGCAATGACTGCTCTTCTTAAGCTTTTACATTAAAATATTTTATTATGCTACCATTCCGTTCATCATCACACCTAATAACTTAGGGAACAGGTTATCGTAGAAGTGAGCACGAGTTTCACTCCGACAAATAAACAAGTTATTTTTAAGCTCAATTCGATATAATATATAATTCGAAAAAGTTGCCAATTAAAACATAAGATATTGAAATTAAAATATATTTTATGTTATCACGCATCTTGTGGATAAAACATTATTTTAGCTATTTTTAGGGGCTGTCGTCACAAGATGTAGGGGCTGTCGTCACAAGATTTCAGCCCAGATAGCAATAAATCGAATCTGGATGCTTGCCAGAAAGGAGGACGCTCTTTTGGCAAATCGACTCGCAATCCCTCTCCACTGCTTAATTTTCGCAAAGACATTCTCAACAACATGGCGGTTTTTATAGAGAGCACTATCAAACTTTCGATAATGCTTTCTATGTTTTCGTGGTGGAATGACAGGCTGCATCCCTTGTTCTTCGGCTTGTTTAATGATTGAATCGCTATCATAGCCCCGGTCGGCCAGTAAATAATCTGCGGTTAACTCCTTGAGCAAGTCTGGAGCGACTGTACAGTCAGCAACAGTGCCAGACGTTAAAGTTGCTCTGTGTGGCATACCGTGTGCGTCTACGGCCAGGTGTAGCTTGCTGTTGAGCCCCCTTTTGTAAGGCCCATTTCATCATTCCCACCTACAGCTCCAGTGCCATGAAGGTGGACTTTTATATGAGTTGCATCAATCATCAACCATTCCATATCTGCCACGAGTTTCGCACCAATAAAAAAACGCTCTATTTTTAAGTTTAATTCAGCATAATATATAAATAGATAAAACCTTATAAATTAAATGCAACTTATTGTAATTTAATAAAATTTATGTGTTTTAGTAACTTGCAGATTAATCATTACTTTTAAGCCATTTCTGGGATTTTATATGCCTGTGCGAAACTCGTGCCTGCTTCGCAGGTAAGATTTTCAAGAATCGATGCCCATACACCTTTATTTTTCCAACGGCAAAAGCGACGATGGCTATTTTTCCAACAACCGTAATCAGGAGGCAGATCTCTCCATGGAGAGCCTGTTCTTAAGATCCAGAATACTGCATTAATAAACAATCGGTTATCCTTTGCGACGCCGCCCCATTTGCCTTTTCTACCAGGAAGTAAGGACTCGATTCTTTCCCAGGAGCGATCAGAAATGTCGTGTCGACGATGTGCTAATAAAGCTAATTTTTTCATTTTAAAATAATATCATAGCCTTACATCTTGTGACGACAGCCCCTAGAGCTTTATATGTCCGTGCGAAACTCGTGTCCGTAAAAGAATGCGTCACTTCGCTTGAACCCGTTAAACTCCCTTCTGGTGCATCAACAGCGTAAGCAGGAAGTATGTCAGGCATACCAAGATGGTCGCCTCCGGCGACGACTTGTCATTCCTTGTTAGTACTGGTATAACCCCGAACCTATTTTCTCAATCTTTCAGTGCCATTTATGTCACCACGTTTTAGTCATGTTTTCCAATTTGGTCAACGCTGGCTCAATTGGTTTAACCGTCAACCCTCTGACAGTGTTCGCCCTGTTGTGATCGAAACCATGGTAAAGATTATGGCTTGTGGCACTTCACTTATGGGCTGGTCAATTTGGCGATGCCCTGACCCTCGATGCCCTGACCCTGAATGTAATCATGAGAAGCGGGTTAAATTTACCTGCAAAAGCCGAACCTGCCCTCATTGTGGCGTAAAAGCTTGCCTGCAATGGATTAACAATACGCTGGCCTGGTTACCCGAAGTCCCTTGGCAACACATTACTTTTACCATGCCTTGTGAATATTGGCCTGTTATTCGCGCCAACCGTTGGCTTCTCGGTGAAATGAATCGATTAGCTGCTGATGTAATATTAACAATCTGCCGCGATATCAATATTACCCCCGGCATTTTCACTGCCATACACACCTGGGGACGTGACCAAAAATGGCATCCGCATATTCATCTTTCAACCACCGCCGGCGGGGTGACTAAAAACAATACATGGCGCGATATCAGCTTTTATTGTCGCTACCAATGTAAAAATGATCCACTTGCTAGTGTAAAACTGATCCACCAAGAGTAAAAATGGCAGTTTTAAGGTACTGCCGATGATAACATTGGAGATCAGAGTGGAAATTTCTGTTTTACATCGCCAGGGTATGTCTATACGTGCGATTGCGCGACGCCTTTCATGTTCAAGAGTAACCGTGAGGCGATATCTTCGTAGCACTGAAGCGGCGGCGAATATGCGTTATAAATCGAGAGCGCCTAGACCCGGTAAGTTGGAGCCCTTCAAGGTATATATTCTCGAACGCGTAGAGGCGGCTAGACCTGATTGGATACCGGCCTGCGTATTGCTACGGGAGATCCGTGAACAAGGGTACACAGGCAGCTATAGCTTGCTGACCGCTTTTCTTCATCCTATGAAAAAACCGGTTATTGAAGACGTTGTTCGCTTTGAGACTGAACCCGGTGAACAGATGCAGGTTGACTTCACGATTATCAGACAGGGGAAGAACCCTTTGCTGGCATTCGTTGCCACGTTAGGTTGGAGTCGTTCCACTTTTGTTAAGTTTTACACCTGTCAAAATTCAGCAGCCTGGTGCGACGGGATTGAGTCAGCCCTACAGTATTTTGGCGGTACGCCTCGTCAGCTGCTATTTGATAATGCGAAGACCATTATCATTGAGCGTGATGTTTATGGTCCTGGTAAACACCGCTGGAACCCACAGCTTATCCAGCTTGCCGAGAAATATGCTTTCAGTCCGAAAGTCTGCCGTCCATACAGGGCGAAGACTAAAGGTAAGGTTGAACGTTTTAATCACTATCTTAGGGGCTGTCGTCACAAGATTTCAGCCCAGATAGCAATAAATCGAATCTGGATGCTTGCCAGAAAGGAGGACGCTCTTTTGGCAAATCGAGTCGCAATCCCTCTCCACTGCTTAATTTTCGCAAAGACATTCTCAACAACATGGCGGTTTTTATAGAGAGCACTATCAAACTTTCGATAATGCTTTCTATGTTTTCGTGGTGGAATGACAGGCTGCATCCCTTGTTCTTCGGCTTGTTTAATGATTGAATCGCTATCATAGCCCCGGTCGGCCAGTAAATAATCTGCGGTTAACTCCTTGAGCAAGTCTGGAGCGACTGTACAGTCAGCAACAGTGCCAGACGTTAAAGTTGCTCTGAGTGGCATACCGTGTGCGTCTACGGCCAGGTGTAGCTTGCTGTTGAACCCCCTTTTGTAAGGCCCATTTCATCATTCCCACCTACAGCTCCAGTGCCATGAAGGTGGACTTTTATATGAGTTGCATCAATCATCAACCATTCCATATCTGCTTCGCAGGTAAGATTTTCAAGAATCGATGCCCATACACCTTTATTTTTCCAACGGCAAAAGCGACGATGGGTATTTTTCCAACAACCGTAATCAGGAGGCAGATCTCTCCATGGAGAGCCTATTCTTAAGATCCAGAATACTGCATTAATAAACAATCGGTTATCCTTTGCGACGCCGCCCCATTTGCCTTTTCTACCAGGAAGTAAGGACTCGATTCTTTCCCAGGAGCGATCAGAAATGTCGTGTCGACGATGTGCTAATAAAGCTAATTTTTCATTTTAAAATAATATCATAGCCTTACATCTTGTGACGACAGCCCCTAGGGGCTGTCGTCACAAGATTTCAGCCCAGATAGCAATAAATCGAATCTGGATGCTTGCCAGAAAGGAGGACGCTCTTTTGGCAAATCGAGTCGCAATCCCTCTCCACTGCTTAATTTTCGCAAAGACACACGAGTTTCGCACGGACATATAAAGCTTTAAAAATAGCTAAAATAATGTTTTATCCACAAGATGTGCGATAACATAAAATATATTTTAATTTCAATATCTTATGTTTTAATTGGCAATTTTTTCGAATTATATATTATATCGAATTGAGCTTAAAAATAACTTGTTTATTTGTCGGCGCGAAACTCGTGAGACATTCTCAACAACATGGCGGTTTTTATAGAGAGCACTATCAAACTTTCGATAATGCTTTCTATGTTTTCGTGGTGGAATGACAGGCTGCATCCCTTGTTCTTCGGCTTGAGCAAGTCTGGAGCGACTGTACAGTCAACAACAGTGCCAGACGTTAAAGTTGCTCTGAGTGGCATACCGTGTGCGTCTACGGCCAGGTGTAGCTTGCTGTTGAGCCCCCTTTTGTAAGGCCCATTTCATCATTCCCACCTACAGCTCCAGTGCCATGAAGGTGGACTTTTATATGAGTTGCATCAATCATCAACCATTCCATATCTGCTTCGCAGGTAAGATTTTCAAGAATCGATCCCCATACACCTTTATTTTTTCAACGGCAAACGCGACGGTGGGTATTTTTCCAACAACCGTAATCAGGAGGCAGATCTCTCCATGGAGAGCCTGTTCTTAAGATCCAGAATACTGCATTAATCCAGAATACTGCATTAATAAACAATCGGTTATCCTTTGCGACGCCGCCCCATTTGCCTTTTCTACCAGGAAGTAAGGACTCGATTCTTTCCCAGGAGCGATCAGAAATGTCGTGTCGACGATGTGCTAATAAAGCTAATTTTTTCATTTTAAAATAATATCATAGCCTTACATCTTGTGACGACAGCCCCTAGTAATTGGCGTCACATACTTTTTTAATCCGTGCCAGACACCAATTTGATTAAACTGTTGGCAAGTGCCATAAGCCAATGCAATTGTTCTGGTATCAAAACCAGAATGTGCCTTATTATTAGGTAACCTTGCTTCAATTAATGAAACTTGAACCTTTCCCTGACTGAAGGCCGAAATAGCAAGTGCTAATGACGCACCTGTCATACCACCGCCAACAATAATTACTTTCATCCACGAGTTTCGCACCAATAAAAAAACGCTCTATTTTTAAGTTTAATTCAGCATAATATATAAATAGATAAAACCTTATAAATTAAATGCAACTTATTGTAATTTAATAAAATTTATGTGTTTTAGTAACTTGCAGATTAATCATTACTTTTAAGCCATTTCTGGAATTTTATATGCCTGTGCGAAACTCGTGTCATCGTTTCTAATCCCCTGCCTACTTTGCTGCTGCCATCAGTGCTTCTATCTCATCAGGATCTTTAATAACAGCCGCTGTCAGGTTTTCATTACCCTCTTCAGTGATCACAATCTCATCTTCAATACGGATACCAATTCCTCGATGAGCTTCAGGCACATTAGCATCCGGTGCAACATAAAGCCCCGGTTCAACGGTCAATACCATACCCGGCTCTAACGGACGATCGCGATTGTTTCCATAGTCACCAACATCATGGACATCAAGCCCTCACCAGTGACTTAAACCATGCATAAAAAAAGCAAATGAGCTTTACTTTCGATCAGTTTGTCTAGCTCGCCTTGCAAAAGACCCAACTTAATTAAACCTTCGATCTTAATCTTTATCACCGCCGCCATCACTTGATGAATAGTGACCCCAGGTCGATATAAGGTTAAAGCGCTATTTAGTGCCATCAATACAATGTCATAAATTTCACGCTGCTGTGGGCTGAATTTACCATTGACTGGAAAGGTACGCGTAATATCACTGGCATAACCTTGATGTTTTGCACCGGCATCAACCAAAACTAAATCCCCTGCCTTCATCACGGCATCATTTTCGGTGTAATGCAAAATACATGCATTTTGCCCACTGCCGACAATGGTAGTATAAGCAGGCGATTTTGCGCCTTGACTGGCAAACTGATGTTCAATTTCTGCAGCCAGCTGATATTCATACATATCAGACTGGCAGGTTTGCATTGCTCTAGGGGCTGTCGTCACAAGATGTAAGGCTATGATATTATTTTAAAATGAAAAAATTAGCTTTATTAGCACATCGTCGACACGACATTTCTGATCGCTCCTGGGAAAGAATCGAGTCCTTACTTCCTGGTAGAAAAGGCAAATGGGGCGGCGTCGCAAAGGATAACCGATTGTTTATTAATGCAGCACGAGTTTCGCGCCGACAAATAAACAAGTTATTTTTAGGGGCTGTCGTCACAAGATTTCAGCCCAGATAGCAATAAATCGAATCTGGATGCTTGCCAGAAAGGAGGACGCTCTTTTGGCAAATCGAGTCGCAATCCCTCTCCACTGCTTAATTTTCGCAAAGACATTCTCAACAACATGGCGGTTTTTATAGAGAGCACTATCAAACTTTCGATAATGCTTTCTATGTTTTCGTGGTGGAATGACAGGCTGCATCCCTTGTTCTTCGGCTTGTTTAATGATTGAATCGCTATCATAGCCCCGGTCGGCCAGTAAATAATCTGCGGTTAACTCCTTGAGCAAGTCTGGAGCGACTGTACAGTCAGCAACAGTGCCAGACGTTAAAGTTGCTCTGAGTGGCATACCGTGTGCGTCTACGGCCAGGTGTAGCTTGCTGTTGAGCCCCCTTTTGTAAGGCCCATTTCATCATTCCCACCTACAGCTCCAGTGCCATGAAGGTGGACTTTTATATGAGTTGCATCAATCATCAACCATTCCATATCTGCTTCGCAGGTAAGATTTTCAAGAATCGATGCCCATACACCTTTATTTTTCCAACGGCAAAAGCGACGATGGGTATTTTTCCAACAACCGTAATCAGGAGGCAGATCTCTCCATGGAGAGCCTGTTCTTAAGATCCAGAATACTGCATTAATAAACAATCGGTTATCCTTTGCGACGCCGCCCCATTTGCCTTTTCTACCAGGAAGTAAGGACTCGATTCTTTCCCAGGAGCGATCAGAAATGTCGTGTCGACGATGTGCTAATAAAGCTAATTTTTTCATTTTAAAATAATATCATAGCCTTAGATCTTGTGACGACAGCCCCTAAGCTCAATTCGATATAATATATAATTCGAAAAAATTGCCAATTAAAACATAAGATATTGAAATTAAAATATATTTTATGTTATCACACATCTTGTGGATAAAACATTATTTTAGCTATTTTTAGAGCTTTATATGTCCGTGCGAAACTCGTGTGCAGTATTCTGGATCTTAAGAACAGGCTCTCCATGGAGAGATTTGCCTCCTGATTACGGTTGTTGGAAAAATACCCACCGTCGCTTTTGCCGTTGGAAAAATAAAGGTGTATGGGCATCGATTCTTGAAAATCTTACCTGCGAAGCAGATATGGAATGGTTGATGATTGATGCAACTCATATAAAAGTCCACCTTCATGGCACTGGAGCTGTAGGTGGGAATGATGAAATGGGCCTTACAAAAGGGGGCTCAACAGCAAGCTACACCTGGCCGTAGACGCACACGGTATGCCACTCAGAGCAACTTTAACGTCTGGCACTGTTGCTGACTGTACAGTCGCTCCAGACTTGCTCAAGGAGTTAACTGCAGATTATTTACTGGCCGACCGGGGCTATGATAGCGATTCAATCATTAAACAAGCCGAAGAACAGGGGATGCAGCCTGTCATTCCACCACGAAAACATAGAAAGCATTATCGAAAGTTTGATAGTGCTCTCTATAAAAACCACCATGTTGTTGAAAATCTCTTTGCGAAAATTAAGCAGTGGAGAGAGATTGCGACTCGATTTGCCAAAAGAGCGTCCTCCTTTCTGGCAAGCATCCAGATTCGATTTATTGCTATCTGGGCTGAAATCTTGTGACGACAGCCCCTAAGGTGTGCATCAGCAGAAATTTTGCTAGCTTCACGCATTAGAGTAAGTTCTTCAGGTGATTTAAATAATCGCATTTCGTGCAGCATTGGCCGCCAATCAATTTGAGTAGATGGAGCTTTTAATTTTTGCCGACTACCTTGCCTTAACCGATTAAGTGCTGCACCAACAATCTGATCGGCATAAGAAAATTCACCTTGCACATGATAAATAACGGCTAAACCATTTAATAATTGATAAAGTTGTTGATCAATTTCAGCAAACGGTAATGCCTGATCCACGCCCAGTTTTGCAATCGCGGCTTGCTGGCCTAAACGACGACCACACCAGGTTTCCATCGCTTGATCACGCACACGATTAAACACGAGTTTCGCACGGACATATAAAGCTCTAAAAATAGCTAAAATAATGTTTTATCCACAAGATGCGCGATAACATAAAATATATTTTAATTTCAATATCTTATGTTTTAATTGGCAATTTTTTCGAATTATATATTATATCGAATTGAGCTTAAAAATAACTTGTTTATTTGTCGGCGCGAAACTCGTGTTAAATAGTATGCTCTCACTAGGGGCTGTCGTCACATGATTTCAGCCCAGATAGCAATAAATCGAATCTGGATGCTTGCCAGAAAGGAGGACGCTCTTTTGGCAAATCGAGTCGCAATCCCTCTCCACTGCTTAATTTTCGCAAAGACATTCTCAACAACATGGCGGTTTTTATAGAGAGCACTATCAAACTTTCGATAATGCTTTCTATGTTTTCGTGGTGGAATGACAGGCTGCATCCCTTGTTCTTTGGCTTGTTTAATGATTGAATCGCTATCATAGCCCCGGTCGGCCAGTAAATAATCTGCGGTTAACTCCTTGAGCAAGTCTGGAGCGACTGTACAGTCAGCAACAGTGCCAGACGTTAAAGTTGCTCTGAGTGGCATACCGTGTGCGTCTACGGCCAGGTGTAGCTTGCTGTTGAGCCCCCTTTTGTAAGGCCCATTTCATCATTCCCACCTACAGCTCCAGTGCCATGAAGGTAGACTTTTATATGAGTTGCATCAATCATCAACCATTCCATATCTGCTTCGCAGGTAAGATTTTCAAGAATCGATGCCCATACACCTTTATTTTTCCAACGGCAAAAGCGACGGTGGGTATTTTTCCAACAACCGTAATCAGGAGGCAGATCTCTCCATGGAGAGCCTGTTCTTAAGATCCAGAATACTGCATTAGGGGCTGTCGTCACAAGATTTCAGCCCAGATAGCAATAAATCGAATCTGGATGCTTGCCAGAAAGGAGGACGCTCTTTTGGCAAATCGAGTCGCAATCCCTCTCCACTGCTTAATTTTCGCAAAGACATTCTCAACAACATGGCGGTTTTTATAGAGAGCACTATCAAACTTTCGATAATGCTTTCTATGTTTTCGTGGTGGAATGACAGGCTGCATCCCTTGTTCTTCGGCTTGTTTAATGATTGAATCGCTATCATAGCCCCGGTCGGCCAGTAAATAATCTGCGGTTAACTCCTTGAGCAAGTCTGGAGCGACTGTACAGTCAGCAACAGTGCCAGACGTTAAAGTTGCTCTGAGTGGCATACCGTGTGCGTCTACGGCCAGGTGTAGCTTGCTGTTGAGCCCCCTTTTGTAAGGCCCATTTCATCATTCCCACCTACAGCTCCAGTGCCATGAAGGTGGACTTTTATATGAGTTGCATCAATCATCAACCATTCCATATCTGCTTCGCAGGTAAGATTTTCAAGAATCGATGCCCATACACCTTTATTTTTCCAACGGCAAAAGCGACGATGGGTATTTTTCCAACAACCGTAATCAGGAGGCAGATCTCTCCATGGAGACCATCTTGGAATTTAGAATTTAGAATTTACATGAGCGCTTTTATATCGAAAAACGAATAATTGACGGTGTTACTCAGGCCACTATTGCTAGGGGCTGTCGTCACAAGATGTAAGGCTATGATATTATTTTAAAATGAAAAAATTAGCTTTATTAGCACATCGTCGACACGACATTTCTGATCGCTCCTGGGAAAGAATCGAGTCCTTACTTCCTGGTAGAAAAGGCAAATGGGGCGGCGTCGCAAAGGATAACCGATTGTTTATTAATGCAGTATTCTGGATCTTAAGAACAGGCTCTCCATGGAGAGAGCTGCCTCCTGATTACGGTTGTTGGAAAAATACCCACCGTCGCTTTTGCCGTTGGAAAAATAAAGGTGTATGGGCATCGATTCTTGAAAATCTTACCTGCGAAGCAGGTATGGAATGGTTGATGATTGATGCAACTCATATAAAAGTCCACCTTCATGGCACTGGAGCTGTAGGTGGGAATGATGAAATGGGCCTTACAAAAGGGGGCTCAACAGCACGCTACACCTGGCCGTAGACGCACACGGTATGCCACTCAGAGCAACTTTAACGTCTGGCACTGTTGCTGACTGTACAGTCGCTCCAGACTTGCTCAAGGAGTGAACCGCAGATTATTTACTGGCCGACCGGGGCTATGATAGCGATTCAATCATTAAACAAGCCGAAGAACAGGGGATGCAGCCTGTCATTCCACCACGAAAACATAGAAAGCATTATCGAAAGTTTGATAGTGCTCTCTATAAAAACCGCCATGTTGTTGAGAATGTCTTTACGAAAATTAAGCAGTGGAGAGGGATTGCGACTCGATTTGCCAAAAGAGCGTCCTCCTTTCTGGCAAGCATCCAGATTCGATTTATTGCTATCTGGGCTGAAATCTTGTGACGACAGCCCCTAATAAACAATCGGTTATCCTTTGCGACGCCGCCTCATTTGCCTTTTCTACCAGGAAGTAAGGACTCGATTCTTTCCCAGGAGCGATCAGAAATGTCGTGTCGACGATGTGCTAATAAAGCTAATTTTTTCATTTTAAAATAATATCATAGCCTTACATCTTGTGACGACAGCCCCTAAGTATGTGCTCGATTTCTGCAATCTCATTGTCCGTGACTTGGTTGAAGTCCGTTCCTTTTGGGTAAAAACGGCGGATAAGTCCGTTACTGTGTTCATTTAAACCACGCTCCCATGAGTGATAAGGCCTGGCAAAGAAGACATCAGCACCGGTGATCTCAGTTATCTGTTTATGCATGGAGAACTCAGAACCGTTATCAGCCGTCAGGGTTTTAAAATGACAGAAAGTATTTGCCATGATATCACGGAAGGCTTCTACAACAGTCTCAGCGCGTTTATTCGGCAACCTGCGGATAATAACCTGTCTGGTAGCTTTATCCGCCAAAGTTAATAAGAATGACTTCTGATCCTTACCAAATACAGTATCAATTTCAAAATGACCGGGTTGTTGCTTGAGATCAGCCTCAGCTGGTCTCTCTTCAATACCCACTCTATCAGGAATAGCGCTACGCTTGGGTTCTCCCTTGCCATAGCGATAATATTTGCCTCGATGAGGAAGCTGGAGATAGAGATTTCCTCCTGCCAGTCGGTCTCTCTTGATATAGCGATAGAGCGTATTTTTACTGACAGAAACCCCATGTTTCAAACGCAGCCTTCCACTAATAACGGCAGGCGAAGTATGTAAAGCAAGCTCTTTACGGATAAAAGCCTGCGTTTCTGTGGTTTGCTGATTAAACGCATTCCGCGGAGATGTGTTCATACGTCTGGCTTTCGCTAAGGTATCAGCCCTTCTGCAAGAATAAAGTCCATGGAAAGCAGGATCCGTATTACGCTTGAGTTCCCTGCTGACAGTTGAACGAGAAAGCCCCAATTCTCTAGCAATAGTGGCCTGAGTAACACCGTCAATTATTCGTTTTTCGATATAAAAGCGCTCATGTAAATTCAAATGTTTTCCCTTCATACAACAGTATCTCTGATGGGGTCATTACAGTAAGTTTATCTATGTATGACCAAGGATTCACTTTGTTGCATTTCGTTTGGGAATTTGGGAAAATGCTTATGCTGCTGGTGAAAATTACTTTCCCGACGAGATGCAAGAAACACGTTATTATTTTCCATCAAATCGAGGTTTAGAAGGAAAAATTGGCGAAAAATTATCCTGGCTGACTGAATTGGATCAAAATAGCTTAACAAAACGCTATCGTTAAAAATCTCAATGGGGTAATGTAGCCAGATCGATCAGGCTAAAAAAGTGTTAAGTGTCTAGAGAAGACTGGCAGGTTGTTTTTATTTTTAAACCATAATAATTTTACAGGTTAAGCATGCTCGATCCAAATTTACTGCGTAATGAGCTAGACGTAGTTGCTGAAAAAGTGGCTCGTAGGGGATTTATTCTCGATGTAGATATGTTGCGTAAACTAGAGCAAGAACGCAAAGATTTACAAATTAAAACAGAAAGCTTGCAGGCCGAACGAAATTCCCGCTCAAAGACGATCGGTGCAGAAAAAGCGCGCGGTGAAGATGTTGAAGCTTTACGTAAGCAAGTTAACCAGTTAGGTGAAGAGCTGGATAGTGCTAAAAATAAACTAACGCAAATACAGGATGAGATTCGTAGTATTGCTTTAAGTTTACCCAACTTACCTGATGACAGTGTACCAGACGGCAATGATGAAACCGACAATGTCGAAATAAGTCGTTGGGGTGAGCAGCGTCAATATGATTTTACCATTAAGGATCATGTGGCATTAGGTGAATTAACTGATGGTTTGGATTTTTCGGCGGCGGTAAAAATTACTGGTTCCCGTTTTGTGGTCATGAAAGGCCAAATTGCGCGCTTGCATCGGGCATTGGCGCAATTCATGTTAGATTTACACACCGAACAACATGGTTATACGGAAACTTATGTTCCCTATTTAGTTAATCATGCCACCCTTTATGGCACCGGCCAGCTACCCAAATTCAGTGAAGATCTTTTTCATACCAAACCATTGGAAGAACAGGCATCAAATCAGCAATATGCGTTGATCCCAACCGCTGAAGTGCCGGTGACTAATCTAGTTCGGGATGAAATTTTAGCGGCAGATACTTTACCTCTCCGCCTGATAGCGCATACTCCCTGTTTTCGTTCTGAAGCGGGCTCTTATGGCCGCGATACGCGCGGCCTGATTCGTATGCACCAATTTGATAAAGTTGAATTAGTGCAGATAGTAGAGCCAGAAAAATCGATGGCGGCACTGGAAGAATTAACCGGCCATGTAGAAAAAGTATTGCAATTGTTAAAATTGCCTTACCGTAAAATTGTTTTATGTACTGGCGATATGGGTTTTGCAGCTTGTAAAACCTACGATCTGGAAGTCTGGCTACCGGCCCAAAATACCTACCGCGAAATCTCTTCTTGTTCAAATACCTGGGACTTCCAGGCACGTCGCATGCAAGCGCGTTTCCATCATAAAGAGGATAAAAAACCACAGTTAGTGCATACCTTAAATGGCTCTGGTTTGGCTGTTGGTCGTACCTTGGTGGCGGTAATGGAAAATTATCAGCAAGCTGCTGGACGGATTGAAGTGCCTGAAGTTTTACGTCCTTACATGAAGGGGTTAGAGTATATTGGTTAACGCAAGGAGTGATGTTATTGAAATAGCGATGCTTGTGATCAACAAATAAACTTGTCGGTAATATTCAGCGAATATTAGCCAAATATAAGCAGACATAATATAAAGCTACTGTTTAAAAGTAGCTTTATTTATTATTGCAGATCGGCCATGACAAAAGTGTTGAGTAGATATCATCTTTTAATCTTGCTGGTGAATTTTCTATTTATTTCCTGTGCCAAATAAGATAATTTTTTCTTGCTAATCGCTTAAATTAAGTTTATTGCTATTTATGCTTTAGTTAATAAAAAAATATCAATTGAATATGTTTAAGAAATACGTTTCCCTTACTACTGAGTTAACCTAAAACTCAAAAACCAAGTGTCAATGCCAATTGAATTCTGATCCACTTTGCTAAAGTAAAACTGATCCACTCCCTTTAATTTACTCGCTCAGTTCCGCTTTCAATTTTTTATGTAGCTGACCGCTTTTTAGCTTGTCTTTTAACCGATAACTTTGTCCACTAATCTGTACGATATGTGCATGGTGCAGCAATCGATCCAGCATAGCGGCTGTTAGCGTCTCATCATCACCAAATGTACTTGACCACTGAGCAAAAGACAGATTACTGGTTAAGAGCACACTACCCGCTTCATATCGCTTTGCCACCACCTGGAAGAACAGATTTGCTTCTTCTTTGCCAAAAGGTAAATAGCCAACTTCATCGATAATCAATAGTCTAGGTTTACTGATAACGCGAGTAAGATATCCCTTAAGGTCACCTTGTCGATGAGAGGTAAGCAGCGGCAACATCATATCCGCCGCAGTTAGAAAACGGATGCTTAATCCATGCATCGCAGCCCTATAGCTTATGGCAGTAGCCAGGTGCGTCTTCCCGACACCAGACGGACCTAGCAACACGATATTCTCCTGGCGCTCAATGAAAGCCAGTCCAGCCAGTTCCTGTATTTGGTTACGGGGAACACCGCTGGCATATTTGTAATCAAACTGCTCCAACGTCTTTATCACTGGCAGCCCAGATAAACGGAGTATCGTTTGACGCCGACGTTCAGTAAGTCCTTCATACTGAAGTCGTAAAATAGACTCTAGAAAGTCAGCGTGTGTACCGTTCTTGTCGATAGTTGCCTGCGCTACAGCTGGCCACTCTGTGCTTAGTCTGTCCAGTTTAAGCTGCTGGCAGAATTTTTCGATGCGTTCATACTGAAGACTCATATAGGCATCTCCAGAATCGATTGATAGACGGACAAAGGATGTTGTAGGCTCTCCATAGGAATCGGGCGAGTCTGATGTATCGGTAAAGGAAATGCTTGCATGACTTTCGGCAGCGGCAACAGTGCTAAGCGTTCTTGTAGCATGCGCTCCTCCGGCGAGACACCCGTAGTGCCGTGTTTACGTACATTAGCTATTGAACTCAGCCAGTCTCCAATACGTGAGTTGGCGGCGGCAGCATCCAAAATAAGCCCTGCCTGACGAAATGACGCGGTTAGTGGAACAATGAAACTGTTCTTAAGATAGTGATTAAAACGTTCAACCTTACCTTTAGTCTTCGCCCTGTATGGACGGCAGACTTTCGGACTGAAAGCATATTTCTCGGCAAGCTGGATAAGCTGTGGGTTCCAGCGGTGTTTACCAGGACCATAAACATCACGCTCAATGATAATGGTCTTCGCATTATCAAATAGCAGCTGACGAGGCGTACCGCCAAAATACTGTAGGGCTGACTCAATCCCGTCGCACCAGGCTGCTGAATTTTGACAGGTGTAAAACTTAACAAAAGTGGAACGACTCCCACCTAACGTGGCAACGAATGCCAGCAAAGGGTTCTTCCCCTGTCTGATAATCGTGAAGTCAACCTGCATCTGTTCACCGGGTTCAGTCTCAAAGCGAACAACGTCTTCAATAACCGGTTTTTTCATAGGATGAAGAAAAGCGGTTAGCAAGCTATAGCTGCCTGTGTACCCCACGAGTTTCGCACAGGCATATAAAATTCCAGAAATGGCTTAAAAGTAATGATTAATCTGCAAGTTACTAAAACACATAAATTTTATTAAATTACAATAAGTTGCATTTAATTTATAAGGTTTTATATATTTATATATTATGCTGAATTAAACTTAAAAATAGAGCGTTTTTTTATTGGTGCGAAACTCGTGTACCCTTGTTCACGGATCTCCCGTAGCAATACGCAGGCCGGTATCCAATCAGGTCTAGCCGCCTCTACGCGTTCGAGAATATATACCTTGAAGGGCTCCAACTTACCGGGTCTAGGCGCTCTCGATTTATAACGCATATTCGCCGCCGCTTCAGTGCTACGAAGATATCGCCTCACGGTTACTCTTGAACATGAAAGGCGTCGCGCAATCGCACGTATAGACATACCCTGGCGATGTAAAACAGAAATTTCCACTCTGATCTCCAACGTTATCATCGGCAGTACCTTAAAACTGCCATTTTTACTCTTGGTGGATCAGTTTTACACTAGCAAGTGGATCATTTTTACATTGGTAGCGACAACATATCCGTCGATTGCTAATAAAAAGGTATTCAGATAAGCAGTTTTTATATAGCAAAACAGGGATCCTGAAAATATCCCTGTTATAAAATTAATACCTAATTAGGGGCTGTCGTCACAAGATTTCAGCCCAGATAGCAATAAATCGAATCTGGATGCTTGCCAGAAAGGAGGACGCTCTTTTGGCAAATCGAGTCGCAATCCCTCTCCACTGCTTAATTTTCGCAAAGACACACGAGTTTCGCACGGACATATAAAGCTCTAAAAATAGCTAAAATAATGTTTTATCCACAAGATGTGCGATAACATAAAATATATTTTAATTTCAATATCTTATGTTTTAATTGGCAATTTTTTCGAATTATATATTATATCGAATTGAGCTTAAAAATAACTTGTTTATTTGTCGGCGCGAAACTCGTGAGACATTCTCAACAACATGGCGGTTTTTATAGAGAGCACTATCAAACTTTCGATAATGCTTTCTATGTTTTCGTGGTGGAATGACAGGCTGCATCCCTTGTTCTTCGGCTTGAGCAAGTCTGGAGCGACTGTACAGTCAACAACAGTGCCAGACGTTAAAGTTGCTCTGAGTGGCATACCGTGTGCGTCTACGGCCAGGTGTAGCTTGCTTTTGAGCCCCCTTTTGTAAGGCCCATTTCATCATTCCCACCTACACTGCTTCGCAGGTAAGATTTTCAAGAATCGATGCCCATACACCTTTATTTTTTCAACGGCAAACGCGACGGTGGGTATTTTTCCAACAACCGTAATCAGGAGGCAGATCTCTCCATGGAGAGCCTGTTCTTAAGATCCAGAATACTGCATTAATAAACAATCGGTTATCCTTTGCGACGCCGCCCCATTTGCCTTTTCTACCAGGAAGTAAGGACTCGATTCTTTCCCAGGAGCGATCAGAAATGTCGTGTCGACGATGTGCTAATAAAGCTAATTTTTTCATTTTAAAATAATATCATAGCCTTACATCTTGTGACGACAGCCCCTAATTGCCGATGATACATTGATTGCCAAAACACGTAGTAAAAAAATAGAGATGGTCCATTATCAATATTCAGGTAATGAACATGATGTTATTGCTGGCATAGGTTTAGTTAATTTGCTTTGGCATGATCTGACGAAGGTTGAATCAATTCCTATTGATTATCGTATTTATGATAAAGATTCTGATGGAAAAACAAAAAACACGCACTTTTCCGAAATGCTCGCTCTTGCTAAAAAAAGAGGGATCATGCCAGAAGCGGTAGTGATGGATGCTTGGTATTCTAGCCTGGATAACCTGAAATCAATTCGCTCTCATGGTTGGATCTGGGTAACCACGCTGAGGAAAAATAGGATTGTTAACCATAACAAACAACTGAACAAGTTAGACATCTCAGAAGAAGGAACGTCAATACACTTGCGAGGATATGGTTGGGTGACCGTTTTCAAATTTACAGCCAAAAACGGCCGTATTGATTACATAGTAACAAACAAAGAGAATCCCACCCGTCAATACGTCACATCTATCATGGATGCCCGTTGGTCTGTTGAAGTTTATCATCGAGAAGTTAAACAAAACTGTGGTATTGAACGCTGTCAGGCTCGCACGAGCCGAGCGCAAAGAAATCATATTTTTCTCGCTATTTCTGCGTGGTTTGAACAACATAAACGTCGTATATCTGAAAAAATAACCCTTTATCAACAAAATTGGGACGTAATCAAAAATGCTATTGCTGAGCACATCCGTGTTTTATTGGCGTACCCAAATTAGTTTTGTGCGAAACTCGTGTTTAAAATAATATCATAGCCTTACATCTTGTGACGACAGCCCCTAGTACGCAAGGGCTTTTTTTGTCTATAGAAGGTTCAACTAATCGCCATAGGTCTTTAGGTCGAAAACATCTACTTTTTAGCCATCGGCTAACAGTGTCATGAGATAAAGGCGATGGGCTTACTTCTGATAACGCCAAACCAGAGTATCTTAAACTGCTTACTTGTAAGAATGTTTTATAGATATCTTTAATACATGGATAACCGGACAAAATATGAACACCCTGATTTTTTCTTGGTTTTAAATTTATACTTCTTTTTTGGAGATTGCGAAACTCGTGTCCAAATGAAGTATTTTTAGCTCATCTAATGGCTGCATAACGCTTTATGTGTTTGTTGCTTTTCGACTGGGAATGGGCCTATCAAGATATTAACTGCTAGATGTTGTCGCTCTAGCCAAGTTCTTAAGCTATTTGCCTTCTGCGATAAGGGGGAACTATTAAAACCATGTATATAAATTAATGTTGACATTAATAACCACCTGAGTCGAAATCTGGGCGAAATTTATCACTATCCAATCTGAAAACTTGTGTATCCAACACATTTTCACCGTTATCATTGATAGAAAGATCAAGATAGCGCCACCCCGGTGCCATTGTATCTAATGTAAAATTAGTACAATGAGGTTTAAATTGTATACAGGTTGATGGTGTTGCCATCATGCGAACCCCTTGCCAATATTCATCTATTTCTTGGTGAATATGCCCACATAAAATCGCTTTAACTTGTTGATATTGATTTAAATAGTCAGCCAAAATATGAGAGTTACGCAAGCTATGTTGATCAAGCCAGGTACAACCCGAAGGCAAAGGATGATGATGTAACATTAGTAAATGACTACGCTCCGTGTATGCATCAAAACAGCGTTTCATCCATAACAGCTGTTGCTTAGATAATTTTCCATGCACAGCACCTTGAATTTGGCTGTCCAACATCAGGATTTGCCAATTATCATTAATTAGCACCTGGTTAGAGGGTAAAATTCCTGTTTTTGCTAAAGTAGCAACCATTGCCGGTTGATAATCGTGATTGCCCGGCAACCAAACACAAGGAGCAGATAACCGTTTGATCCCTTCCGTAAAATGCTGATAAGCTGATGCCGATTGATCTTGAACCAAATCACCGGTAGCAACAACCAAGTCAACATTTTCATTGCGCGCTAAAATTGCATCAATTACTGCATGAAAACTACCAAAAGTATTGACGCCAAGTAGAGTATCATCAACATTAGCAAAAAGGTGAGTATCGGTAATTTGCAAGATCCTCACCAGGCTTTTTTGCTTTGTTGTTAATTTAAACAGACTATCCAAGCAATTTCCTTAGTTTCTACCTACTTTATACGTTATTTTAACATTAATACTTTATTAATATCTGTAGGCTGATACACACTTCTTTTTCATGTTATGACAAACCGTTATTTTAAGTTCTTCAACCAGTTATTTTTCAACCTAAATGATTTAATTGTAACCATTGTATTGCGATTACGGTAGCCGCATTATCAATTACTCCTAACTCCATCCATTGATAAGCTTGTTCACGACTAAGAACATGGACACGAATATCTTCATTTTCACTGCTTAATCCATGTACACTGCCGGGTTTGATAGCAGATGCATCAATTTCACCGATATGAACATAAATACGCTCAGTTGTACCCCCCCCTGAGGAATCCCCACAAAACGAGACAGGCATAGCGTTATATGATCTACTGATTTGTACCAACAATTCCATGAGATCACTACCGCTATGCGTGTTCGTAAAGTATGTCAGAATTTCTTCCAGGATGCCTTCGCACCATTTCTGTCGCTACCAATGTAAAAATGATCCACTTGCTAGTGTAAAACTGATCCACCAAGAGTAAAAATGGCAGTTTTAAGGTACCGCCGATGATAACATTGGAGATCAGAGTGGAAATTTCTGTTTTACATCGCCAGGGTATGTCTATACGTGCGATTGCGCGACGCCTTTCATGTTCAAGAGTAACCGTGAGGCGATATCTTCGTAGCACTGAAGCGGCGGCGAATATGCGTTATAAATCGAGAGCGCCTAGCCCGGTAAGTTGGAGCCCTTCAAGGTATATATTCTCGAACGCTTAGAGGCGGCTAGACCTGATTGGATACCGGCCTGCGTATTGCTACGGGAGATCCGTGAACAAGGGTACACAGGCAGCTATAGCTTGCTGACCGCTTTTCTTCATCCTATGAAAAAACCGGTTATTGAAGACGTTGTTCGCTTTGAGACTGAACCCGGTGAACAGATGCAGGTTGACTTCACGATTATCAGACAGGGGAAGAACCCTTTGCTGGCATTCGTTGCCACGTTAGGTTGGAGTCGTTCCACTTTTGTTAAGTTTTACACCTGTCAAAATTCAGCAGCCTGGTGCGACGGGATTGAGTCAGCCCTACAGTATTTTGGCGGTACGCCTCGTCATCTGCTATTTGATAATGCGAAGACCATTATCATTGAGCGTGATGTTTATGGTCCTGGTAAACACCGCTGGAACCCACAGCTTATCCAGCTTGCCGAGAAATATGCTTTCAGTCCGAACGTCTGCCGTCCATACAGGGCGAAGACTAAAGGTAAGGTTGAACGTTTTAATCACTATCTTAAGAACAGTTTCATTGTTCCACTAAGCGCGTCATTTCGTCAGGCAGGGCTTATTTTGGATGCTGCCGCCGCCAACTCACGTATTGGAGACTGGCTGAGTTCAATAGCTAATGTACGTAAACACGGCACTACGGGTGTATCGCCGGAGGAGCGCATGCTACAAAAACGCTTAGCACTGTTGCCGCTGCCGAAAGTCATGCAAGCATTTCCTTTACCGATACATCAGACTCGCCCGATTCCTATGGAGAGCCTACAACATCCTTTGTCCGTCTATCAATCGATTCTGGAGATGCCTATATGAGTCTTCAGTATGAACGCATCGAAAAATTCTGCCAGCAGCTTAAACTGGACAGACTAAGCACAGAGTGGCCAGCTGTAGCGCAGGCAACTATCGACAAGAACGGTACACACGCTGACTTTCTAGAGTCTATTTTACGACTTCAGTATGAAGGACTTACTGAACGTCGGCGTCAAACGATACTCCGTTTATCTGGGCTGCCAGTGATAAAGACATTGGAGCAGTTTGATTACAAATATGCCAGCGGTGTTCCCCGTAACCAAATACAGGAACTGGCTGGACTGGCTTTCATTGAGCGCCAGGAGAATATCGTGTTGCTAGGTCCGTCTGGTGTCGGGAAGACGCACCTGGCTACTGCCATAAGCTATAGGGCTGCGATGCATGGATTAAGCATCCGTTTTCTAACTGCGGCGGATATGATGTTGCAGCTGCTTACCTCTCATCGACAAGGTGACCTTAAGGGATATCTTACTCGCGTTATCAGTAAACCTAGACTATTGATTATCGATGAAGTTGGCTATTTACCTTTTGGCAAAGAAGAAGCAAATCTGTTCTTCCAGGTGGTGGCAAAGCGATATGAAGCGGGTAGTGTGCTCTTAACCAGTAATCTGTCTTTTGCTCAGTGGTCAAGTACATTTGGTGATGATGAGACGCTAACAGCCGCTATGCTGGATCGATTGCTGCACCATGCACATATCGTACAGATTAGTGGACAAAGTTATCGATTAAAAGACAAGCTAAAAAGCGGTCAGCTACATAAAAAATTGAAAGCGGAACTGAGCGAGTAAATTAAAGGGAGTGGATCAGTTTTACTTTAGCAAAGTGGATCAGAATTCAATTGGCATTGACACTTAACACTCACTTCAAACGCGGTTGGAATATCAATCTTTCTGATATCCTTTCCAATATCACCCATGTCACCCTTTATCTCGGATTTTATCTAAAGAAACCCCCTGTGTCGCTTAGTCGTTTAAAACATTATGCGGGCGAAGATAACATCACGTTACGCTATAAGAGCCACCGCACGAAAAAACAGGAAGAAGAGGTCATGACATCCGACGAATTTATTACCCGGTTTGAGTCTCATGTACCTGAAAAATGGTTTCAGATGATCCGCTATTACGGTTTTTTAAGTCCATCAGCGCCCATGCGAAAAATGTTAACAGAGGTTGTTTATCCTCTAACCCGGCAGGATAAAAAATCTGCTAAAAAAGTGACCTTCCGCAACATGTATCGACATGTCTTTAAAGTCGATCCACTTGCTTGTCTCATATGCGGGAAAAAATTACTTTTCGCAGGAATGAATTTTGGATTGAAGCTTAAAGGTTTATTACCGATTAAATAACACTCTTTAGGTAGCTCGCTTTATATCAGTGTTGTTTAGTGCTAATACGATCATAGAGTGCAAAAATCACTAAAACGATTAATGAAGGTACCAACCAGGCTAAATCATGAACATAAAGTGGTAATTTCTTCGCAACATCAGGAATAAATGCTTGCAAAAGCTCAGAAGATTTCATCGCACCTAATAAGCCAAAGATTAGACTGGTCAACATAGTTGGCGCAACCACCCTGGATGGGCACTTCCACCATTTCAAGGTAAAACTCATTAAAATCAATATAATACATGGTGGATAAATCGCGATTAATACAGGAATAGAAAATTCAATCAGTTTACTCAATCCTAAATTCGAGATCACCATAGAAAAGATGCCAAGTATCCAGACTAATTTACGATAAGAAATCGGCACATAAAGCGCAAAAAATTCCGCGCAAGCACAAGTGAGTCCAACCGCAGTTACCAGACAAGCAACAAAAATAAGTATCGCTAAGAAAAAGCTACCAAAATTACCAAACGTATATTGCACATAGGCATGCAAAATATCAACACCATTGCTGGCATTAGGTAATAAGGTGCCGCTATTCTCACCCAGTTTAAACAGTGAAACATAAACCAATGTTAATAACACGCCGGCAATTAATCCAGCCCACATGGTATAACGGGTTAAAAGAGCAGAATTTTCGACACCACGTAAACGGGCAGCATTAACAATAACAATACCAAACACCATCGCACCCAAGGTATCCATTGTCAGATAACCATTAATAAAACCATTAGAAAATGCCATTTCACTATATGATGGCGTTGATATAATGGGTTCACCCGCCGGCCAAAGTACTGCAGCAATGCCCAAAATAGCCAATGCAAGCATTTTTATTGGCGCTAAGATATGTCCTACGCTATCGAGTAGTCGTCCTGGATAGAGTGAAATAGCTATCACCACAGCAAAATAAACTAGGCTATAGATAAACAATGAAATCGATGAAACACCGCCTACTAGTGGGGCAATTCCGACTTCATAAGACACTGTTGCCGTACGAGGTGTGGCAAATAATGGCCCAACAGATAAATAGGCCACAATAGCTAACAATAACCCCGCACATTTACCAATTGGAGCACTAAGCTGTTCGATGCCACCACCTACTTTTGCTAGCGCAATAACTGCAATAACAGGCAAACCGACACCTGTTAGCAGAAATCCAGCTGCCGCTGTCCATACTTGTTCACCAGCTTGCAATCCAACCATAGGAGGAAAAATAATATTTCCTGCCCCTACAAATAACGCAAAGGTCATAAACCCTAACGTTAAAATATCTAGAGATGTTAAACGATATGCCATAATTATTTGTTAATTTGTTGTTATTTATAATTCAGCTTAAGTAGAACCAAAACCTAAACCACTTATTATTTATTGACGCTGATCTCTGCTGATTTTTAATTAATAAGAATATTTAATTAACCTGATAAATTTAGTAAAAACAGAAAAATCCGCCAATAACAGACTACAAGTAAAACTTTTATAATGATAAAAGGCAATAGTAAATCGAAAAAGCAGAATAAACATCTGAAATAAATTTTTTATTTAGTGATCGGTTTCACGAGTTTCGCACGGACATATAAAGCTCTAAAAATAGCTAAAATAATGTTTTATCCACTAGATGTGCGATAACATAAAATATATTTTAATTTCAACATTTTATGTTTTAATTGGCAATTTTTTCGAATTATATATTATATCGAATTGAGCTTAAAAATAACTTGTTTATTTGTCGGGCGAAACTCGTGGGTTTTAGTGTTTACTCAATATACGTTATATGATTTGCATAAAATTTAATCAACACTAACATCTATTCATGCAAATGCATTATTTAGCTAAATCTGTTTAACTAAAATTCAGCAAATGAAATTTAATTTTGGCCATTTTTTGTTGTTACAATTAAACTAGACGGTAAAATAAAACTAAACACCGACCCCTTACCTAATTGACTTTCAATATCTAATTGGGAATGGTGGTATATTAATGCATGTTTGACAATTGCCAATCCGCTACCACCCCGCATTCGACGTGAACGCGATTTATCTGCTCGATAAAAACGTTCGGTTAACCGAGTCAAATGCACTTAAGCAATTCCCGGACCATTATCGCGAATAGAAAAAAGTGCTCCCTGTTTAATTTGTTGCCAACCAATATGAATAGATGTTCCAATCGGTGTATGGTTAATCGCATT
The DNA here is from genome assembly GCA_032883995.1 of Coronaproctus castanopsis. Taxonomy (NCBI): domain Eukaryota; kingdom Metazoa; phylum Arthropoda; class Insecta; order Hemiptera; family Monophlebidae; genus Coronaproctus; species Coronaproctus castanopsis. The sequence goes on along the minus strand of JAOQIE010000004.1, from coordinate 2,629,047 downwards.
ATAGATAAGATTTGAAATGACGCTTCTCAGTTGCTCTTCATTACCATATACTTGTAATTTTTTATCCATATCAAAAATAATTTCATGCTTTCCCAAGCTTAAATTTATTATATCTTGTTTTATTGTATTTAGCATTGCCGGAATATTTATCTGCTCATTCAAATTAATATGTGATGCTATTTCAATGCGGGAAAGCTGAAGTAATTGTTTAATTAAACTATCCATGCGTGCCAATTGTTCACGCATTGAGTGTAAAGCTTTTTTGTTAGCCGAATGACTATCGATTTGCTCATCCATGATTTCCAAATAACCTTGTAAAACAGTTAATGGTGTACGTAATTCATGATTAGCATTAGCAAAAAATTCGCCGCGTAATTTTTCCAATTTCACCTTTTCCGTTATGTCTTTTGCAACCATTAATAATTGGTCGTCAACATAAGACATAATTTGAAATTCAACCATCGCACTGTTATTTAACGCTATCGTAAACGGCGCAGAATAGTCGGCTAACATAAAATAACGGTTGAAATCAGGATAACGGAGTAAATTGAAAATAGATTGCCCACTATCCTCCGGCCAACGAAACCCCAATAAATATTCAGCTAAACGATTACACCAAACAATATTACCTTCTGCTGTCATGATAATAACTGCATCTGGCAAAGATTCTGCACCATTCCGAAATCGCCTAATAATCTGTACCAATTCACGCCGACGTTTACGATTGCATTGCTGTAATTGATAAATACCATAAAAAATCAGCTCCCAAACACCTTGTCCAGTTGGTGGCAGTAAACGACGTTCAAGCCAAAGCCAAAGCCAAAGCCAAAGCCAAAGCCAAAGCCAAAGCCAAAGCCAAAGCCAAAGCCAAAGCCAAAGCCAAAGCCAAAGCCAAAGCCAAAGCCAAAGCCAATCAGATAATTTCAGTAAATGATAACTATGCCAACACAAAGCGGCTAATAGTGAAATCACGAGAAACCAAGATAGATGACCAATAAAAAGTGATAATCCACATGCCGGTAAACAGAATAAAATCAGAACAACCACTAATTTTTTCCACGACAAACGTTCAAGCACGCCGACTTTTCCTTATAACCAACAATCAATAACGGACAGAGAAACGATAGCCTGTACCTCGAACTGTCTGGATCATTTTATCATGACCACCCACAACAAGTGCTTTACGTAAACGACGAATATGCACATCTACTGTCCGATCCTCAACATAAATATTCACACCCCAAACATAATTTAATAATTGCTCACGATTATAAACTCGTTCTGGATGGGTCATAAAAAAATGCAGTAATTTGTATTCTGTCGGCCCCATGTCTATCGACGTTGTATCACTTGTTACCCGATGAGAGGTAGGATCTAGCTTCAACCCCTTCATTTCAATAACATTGTCGCTAACCATAGCTGAAACGCGACGCAAAATTGCATTTACTCTAGCAATCAGCTCTTTAGGTGAAAAAGGTTTTGTCAGATAATCATCTGCCCCAATTTCTAAACCTCGCACCCGATCTTCTTCTTCTCCCCTTGCAGTTAACATCATAATCGGGATATTTCGGATCAGTTGATCACGCTTTATATGGGCAATAAGCTGGTTACCCGAACCACCCGGGATCATCCAATCTCGCAAGATGAGTGCCGGATAAGGCTCTATGAGCTGCGCAATAGCTGAATCATAATCATCAGCCTCAATGGTTTGGAATCCATTCTGTTCTAATACGAAGCAAACCATCTCACGGATCGCGGTTTCATCTTCGACGACCAGAATACGTCTTACCATGATTGATCCTATCATTATTTCATTATCAAATTAGTAGGCGCCATTATTTCATATTTATGACCATTTTATGAAATATTGTGGCGAATTTCGTCAAGTTGCAAATTTTCAGGCTAAATATGAGATATGATATCTAATTCACAAAATTAATTAATAACTGGATTTTTCAAGATGGTCGCCTCCGGCGACGACTTGTCACCGTCTTCCAGTTTCAATAAATCCATCAACACCAAAACCGCCTGTATCGCATTCTAAGGCCATCAAATCAAAAAGCGCTACCATTGGGTTACTTACATCAAGAAAACGCCTTAAGAGCGTTATGGTGTACCTCAAAATCGATTTATGACGATTGGTTGAGTACATATTTATATTTCCATTTCAATCTTAAAAACACCCAGATTGATTAATATTTAACCGTTTTGGGTATTAATTTCTTATACATTACATTTTTCACCATCTGAATACACAGTTAACATTTTTCTTAATTTACCACCTGCTTTTCTATGATAGATTTGATTCATTTTATTTTTACCTAGTGACGTTTCATTACTAAAAATTCCATATCGCTTTAACTCTCTTTTGTCTCCGACCATTTAACGATTGCGTCGCGGATAGTTCGTAATGGCATGACTCGCACAGCTCGTCACGCCAGAAACCCGCTTAGCAGGGGCGCAAGCGCAGTTCCGGGGGCTATAATCGTTCAGCAGTTCGCTACGCTCACGTATCGGCGCGTATAACCCTTTGTATTCTTCTGTCACCATTTTTCGCGCCTTTCATGCCCTTACGGGCATCTTAACATGAGAAGATGGTTAGCGTATTTTGATGATAGTCAGCCATCAATGAGACTGGCGTAAATCGGATTTATAATGTCGATACAAAGCCAACAATTTTTATTAGCTGCTCGGTGTTTAGTTTATAGAGCTTTAGATTATATCCGTCATAACCTTCTTTTACCTTGCCATGAATACCACTTGAGGCGACAATGCCCATAATAGCATTATAATAAGATTCTAACTTAACCACGAGTTTCGCGCCGACAAATAAACAAGTTATTTTTAAGCTCAATTCGATATAATATATAATTCGAAAAAATTGCCAATTAAAATATAAGATATTGAAATTAAAATATATTTTATGTTATCACACATCTTGTGGATAAAACATTATTTTAGCTATTTTTAGAGCTTTATATGTCCGTGCGAAACTCGTGTTAACTTGCTGTGCTAGGGGCTGTCGTCACAAGATCACGAGTTTCGCGCCGACAAATAAATAAGTTATTTTTAAGCTCAATTCGATATAATATATAATTCGAAAAAATTGCTAATTAAAATATAAGATATTGAAATTAAAATATATTTTATGTTATCACACATCTTGTGGATAAAACATTATTTTAGCTATTTTTAGAGCTTTATATGTCCGTGCGAAACTCGTGAAGATTTCAGCCCAGATAGCAATAAATCGAATCTGGATGCTTGCCAGAAAGGAGGACGCTCTTTTGGCAAATCGAGTCGCAATCCCTCTCCACTGCTTAATTTTCGCAAAGACATTCTCAACAACATGGCGGTTTTTATAGAGAGCAGTATCAAACTTTCGATAATGCTTTCTATGTTTTCGTGGTGGAATGACAGGCTGCATCCCTTGTTCTTCGGCTTGTTTAATGATTGAATCGCTATCATAGCCCCGGTCGGCCAGTAAATAATCTGCGGTTAACTCCTTGAGCAAGTCTGGAGCGACTGTACAGTCAGCAACAGTGCCAGACGTTAAAGTTGCTCTGAGTGGCATACCGTGTGCGTCTACGGCCAGGTGTAGCTTGCTGTTGAGCCCCCTTTTGTAAGGCCCATTTCATCATTCCCACCTACAGCTCCAGTGCCATAAAGGTGGACTTTTATATGACACGAGTTTCGCACGGACATATAAAGCTCTAAAAATAGCTAAAATAATGTTTTATCCACAAGATGTGCGATAACATAAAATATATTTTAATTTCAATATCTTATGTTTTAATTGGCAATTTTTTCGAATTATATATTATATCGAATTGAGCTTAAAAATAACTTGTTTATTTGTCGGCGCGAAACTCGTGTATGAGTTGCATCAATCATCAACCATTCCATACCTGCTTCGCAGGTAAGATTTTCAAGAATCGATGCCCATACACCTTTATTTTTCCAACGGCAAAAGCGACGATGGGTATTTTTCCAACAACCGTAATCAGGAGGCAGATCTCTCCATGGAGAGCCTGTTCTTAAGATCCAAAATACTGCATTAATAAACAATCGGTTATCCTTTGCGACGCCGCCCCACTTGCCTTTTCTACCAGGAAGTAAGGACTCGATTCTTTCCCAGGAGCGATCAGAAATGTCGTGTCGACGATGTGCTAATAAAGCTAATTTTTTCATTTTAAAATAATATCATAGCCTTACATCTTGTGACGACAGCCCCTAGCTTACGAATCCGCGTATGAAATAACTTTAGAAATGATAAAATCAGGTGTTTTCAAAGAAATAGTTAAACCAGCAGAAATAATATGTAGTGAATTTGATGTATTGTATAATTATTTTAAAAGCGCATTAGGGGCTGTCGTCACAAGATAAAAATACCGAGGATAGTATATTTAATACCCATATTATGGTCAAAATTCACTCGGGATCATACTAGGGGCTGTCGTCACAAGATGTAAGGCTATGATATTATTTTAAAATGAAAAAATTAGCTTTATTAGCACATCGTCGACACGACATTTCTGATCGCTCCTGGGAAAGAATCGAGTCCTTACTTCCTGGTAGAAAAGGCAAATGGGGCGGCGTCGCAAAGGATAACCGAT